>CAJVRT020000083.1:0-341755 GCA_911728455.2 Marthasterias glacialis | reverse complement strand
ATCCTCCCTGTTTATCACACAGCTCCAAGACCGGTATTTTCGGAAAGCCCATGAGCAGGGCTTTCCAACAGTGTCAAACTTGTTAGTTTTCCGCCAATACTTTGGGAGATAGAGTCGTTGCTAAGTCTTGTTTTCACTCTGTTACAGCTTCGTGTACAAAAGTGCCATTAGACATACGTTTGAAGCGCATTCTGAGCAGCCCCGCTCCCTGGTCGTTTCAAGGCGGAAGATGGCTCTGGCTGGCCTGGAAAACCCGTATTTCGGATGCAGGACTATGGCAGCTAACTCCAGGTACAAGAAATTTTACTCTAGCCCTATCATTTCTGGAGTTATTGGCAGTGGCGCTGCAGACTTCTTTTTTCGGCGTTTTTTTTTGTTTTTTTTTTGTTTGTGGCTACGGTCCAGCTCACGTAGCAGCCTTGGCTATTGTTCACGTACACACACCATGGCCGTATGTACTGGCCATTTTCAGGGTGTCCTCACTCCGCAGTCCCTGGCATCCTCCCTGTTTATCACACAGCTCCAAGACCGGTATTTTCGGAAAGCCCATGAGCAGGGCTTTCCAACAGTGTCAAACTTGTTAGTTTCCCGCCAATACTTTGGGAGATAGAGTCGATGCTAAGTCTTGTTTTCACTCTGTTACAGCTTCGTGTACAAAAGTGCCTTTAGACATGCGTTTGAAGCGCATTCTGAGCAGCCCCGCTCCCTGGTCGTTTCAAGGCAGAAGATGGCCCTGGCTGGCAGGAAAACCCGTATTTCGGATGCAGGACTATGGCAGCTAACTCCAGGTACAAGAAATTTCTCTCTAGCCCTATCATTTCTGGAGTTATTGGCAGTGGCGCTGCCGACTTATTTTTTCGGCGTTTATTTATTTATTAACTTTTTTGCTGGCTTCGGTCCAGCACACACGTAGCAGCCTTGGCTAATGTTCACGTACACACACCATGGCCGTATGTACTGGCCTATTTCAGGGTGTCCTCACTCCGCAGTCCCTGGCATCCTCCCTGTTTATCACACAGCTCCAAGACCAGTATTTTCGGAAAGCCCATGAGCAGGGCTTTCCAACAGTGTCAAACTTGTTAGTTTCCCGCCAATACTTTGGAAGATAGAGTCGTTGCTAAGTCTTGTTTTCACTCTGTTACAGCTTCGTGTACAAAAGTGCCATTAGACAGGCGTTTGAAGCGCATTCTGAGTAGCCCCGCTCCCTGGTCGTTTCAAGGCGGAAGATGGCCCTGGCTGGCCGGGAAAACCCGATTTTCGGATGCAGGACTATGGCAGCTAACTCCAGGTATAAGAAATTTCTCTCTAGCCCTATTATTTCTGGAGTTATTGGCAGTGGCGCTGCCGACTTCTTTTTTCGGCGTTTATTTATTTTTTTTTTTGCTGGCTTCGGTCCAGCACACACGTAGCAGCCTTGGCTATTGTTCACGTACACACACCATGGCCGTATGTACTGGCCATTTTCAGGGTGTCCTCACTCTGCAGTCCCTGGCATCCTGCCTGTTTATCACACAGCTCCAAGACCGGTATTTCCGGAAAGCCCATGAGCAGGGCTTTCCAACAGTGTAAAACTTGTTAGTTTCCCGCCAATACTTTGGGAGATAGAGTCGTTGCTAAGTCTTGTTTTCACTCTGTTACAGCTTCGTGTACAAAAGTGCCATTAGACATGCGTTTGAAGCGCATTCTGAGTAGCCCCGCTCCCTGGTCGTTTCAAGGCGGAAGATGGCCCTGGCTGGCCGGGAAAACCCGATTTTCGGATGCAGGACTATGGCAGCTAACTCCAGGTACAAAAAAATTTCTCTCTAGCCCTATCATTTCTGGAGTTATTGGCAGTGGCGCTGCCGACTTCTTTTTTCGGCGTTTATTTATTTTTTTTTTTTTTGCTGGCTTCGGTCCAGCACACACGTAGCAGCTTTGGCTATTGTTCACGTACACACACCATGGCCGTATGTACTGGCCATTTTCAGGGTGTCCTCACTCCGCAGTCCCTGGCATCCTCCCTGTTTATCACACAGCTCCAAGACCGGTATTTCCGGAAAGCCCATGAGCAGGGCTTTCCAACAGTGTCAAACTTGTTAGTTTTCCGCCAATACTGTGGGAGATAGAGTCGTTGCTAAGTCTTGTTTTCACTCTTTTACAGCTTCGTGTACAAAAGTGCCATTAGACATGCGTTTGAAGCGCATTCTGAGCAGCCCCGCTCCCTGGTCGTTTGAAGGCGGAAGATGGCCCTGGCTGGCCAGGAAAACCCAATTTTCGGATGCAGGACTATGGCAGCTAACTCCAGGTACAAGAAATTTCTCTCTAGCCCTATCATTTCTGGAGTTATTGGCAGTGGCGCTGCTGACTTCTTTTTTCGGCGTTTATTTATTTATTTTTTTTTTTGCTGGCTTCGGTCCAGCACACACGTAGCAGCTTTGGCTATTGTTCACGTACACACACCATGGCCGTATGTACTGGCCATTTTCAGGGTGTCCTCACTCCGCAGTCCCTGGCATCCTCCCTGTTTATCACACAGCTCCAAGACCGGTATTTCCGGAAAGCCCATGAGCAGGGCTTTCCAACAGTGTCAAACTTGTTAGTTTTCCGCCAATACTGTGGGAGATAGAGTCGTTGCTAAGTCTTGTTTTCACTCTTTTACAGCTTCGTGTACAAAAGTGCCATTAGACATGCGTTTGAAGCGCATTCTGAGCAGCCCCGCTCCCTGGTCGTTTGAAGGCGGAAGATGGCCCTGGCTGGCCAGGAAAACCCGATTTTCGGATGCAGGACTATGGCAGCTAACTCCAGGTACAAGAAATTTCTCTCTAGCCCTATTATTTCTGGAGTTATTGGCAGTGGCGCTGCCGACTTCTTTTTTCGGCGTTTATTTATTTTTTTTGTTTTGATGGCTTCGGTCCAGCACACACGTAGCAGCCTTGGCTATTGTTCACGTACACACACCATGGCCGTATGTACTGGCCATTTTCAGGGTGCCCTCACTCCGCAGTCCCTGGCATCTTCCCTGTTTATCACACAGCTCCAGGACCGGTATTTTCGGAAAGCCCATGAGCAGGGCTTTCCAACAGTGTCAAACTTGTTAGTTTCCCGCCAATACTTTGGGAGATAGAGTCGTTGCTAAGTCTTGTTTTCACTCTGTTACAGCTTCGTGTACAAAAGTGCCATTAGACATGCGTTTGAAGCGCATTCTGAGCAGCCCCGCTCCCTGGTCGTTTGAAGGCGGAAGATGGCCCTGGCTGGCCAGGAAAACCCAATTTTCGGATGCAGGACTATGGCAGCTAACTCCAGGTACAAGAAATTTCTCTCTAGCCCTATCATTTCTGGAGTTATTGGCAGTGGCGCTGCCGACTTCTTTTTTCGGCGTTTATTTATTTATTTTTTTTTTGCTGGCTTCGGTCCAGCACACACGTAGCAGCTTTGGCTATTGTTCACGTACACACACCATGGCCGTATGTACTGGCCATTTTCAGGGTGTCCTCACTCCGCAGTCCCTGGCATCCTCCCTGTTTATCACACAGCTCCAAGACCGGTATTTCCGGAAAGCCCATGAGCAGGGCTTTCCAACAGTGTCAAACTTGTTAGTTTTCCGCCAATACTGTGGGAGATAGAGTCGTTGCTAAGTCTTGTTTTCACTCTTTTACAGCTTCGTGTACAAAAGTGCCATTAGACATGCGTTTGAAGCGCATTCTGAGCAGCCCCGCTCCCTGGTCGTTTGAAGGCGGAAGATGGCCCTGGCTGGCCAGGAAAACCCAATTTTCGGATGCAGGACTATGGCAGCTAACTCAAGGTACAAGAAATTTCTCTCTAGCCCTATTATTTCAGGAGTTATTGGCAGTGGCGCTGCCGACATCTTTTTTCGGCGTTTATTTATTTATTTTTTTTTTTGCTGGCTTTGGTCCAGCACACACGTAGCAGCCTTGGCTATTGTTCACGTACACACACCATGGCCGTATGTACTGGCCATTTTCAGGGTGTCCTCACTCCGCAGTCCCTGGCATCCTCCCTGCTTATCCCACAGCTCCAAGACCGGTATTTTCAGAAAGCCCATGAGCAGGGCTTTCCAACAGTGTCAAACTTGTTAGTTTCCCGCCAATACTTTGGGAGATAGAGTCGTTGCTAAGTCTTGTTTTCACGCTGTTACAGCTTCGTGTACAAAAGTGCCATTAGACATGCGTTTGAAGCGCATTCTGAGTAGCCCCGCTCCCTGGTCGTTTCAAGGCGGAAGATGGCCCTGGCTGGCCAGGAAAACCCGATTTTCGGATGCAGGACTATGGCAGCTAACTCCAGGTACAAGAAATTTCTCTCTAGCCCTATTATTTCTGGAGTTATTGGCAGTGGCGCTGCCGACTTCTTTTTTCGGCGTTTATTTATTTTTTTTGTTTTGATGGCTTCGGTCCAGCACACACGTAGCAGCCTTGGCTATTGTTCACGTACACACACCATGGCCGTATGTACTGGCCATTTTCAGGGTGCCCTCACTCCGCAGTCCCTGGCATCTTCCCTGTTTATCACACAGCTCCAGGACCGGTATTTTCGGAAAGCCCATGAGGCGGGCTTTCCAACAGTGTCAAACTTGTTAGTTTTCCGCCAATACTGTGGGAGATAGAGTCGTTGCTAAGTCTTGTTTTCACTCTGTTACAGCTTCGTGTACAAAAGTGCCATTAGACATGCGTTTGAAGCGCATTCTGAGCAGCCCCGCACCCTGGTCGTTTCAAGGCGGAAGATGGCCCTGGCTGGCCGGGAAAACCCAATTTTCGGATGCAGGACTATGGCAGCTAACTCCAGGTACAAGAAATTTCTCTCTAGCCCTTTTATTTCTGGAGTTATTGGCAGTGGCGCTGCCGACTTCTTTTTTCGGCGTTTTTTTTTTTTTTTTTTTTTTTTTTTGCTTGCTTCGGTCCAGCACACACGTAGCAGCCTTGGCTATTGTTCACGTACACACACCATGGCCGTATGTACTGGCCATTTTCAGGGTGTCCTCACTCCGCAGTCCCTGGCATCCTCCCTGTATATCACACAGCTCCAAGACCGGTATTTTCGGAAAGCCCATGAGCAGGGCTTTCCAACAGTGTCAAACTTGTTAGTTTCTCGCCAATACTTTGAGAGATAGAGTCGTTGCTAAGTCTTGTTTTCACTCTGTTACAGCTTCGTGTACAAAAGTGCCATTAGACAGGCGTTTGAAGCGCATTCTGAGTATTCCCGCTCCCTGGTCGTTTCAAGGCGGAAGATGGCCCTGGCTGGCCGGGAAAACCCGATTTTCGGATGCAGGACTATGGCAGCTAACTCCAGGTACAAAAAAAATTCTCTCTAGCCCTATCATTTCTGGAGTTATTGGCAGTGGCGCTGCCGACTTCTTTTTTCGGCGTTTATTTATTTATTTTTTTTTTGCTGGCTTCGGTCCAGCACACACGTAGCAGCCTTGGCTATTGTTCACGTACACACACCATGGCCGTATGTACTGGCCATTTTCGGGGTGTCCTCACTCTGCAGTCCCTGGCATCCTCCCTGTTTATCACACAGCTCCAAGACCGGTATTTTCGGAAAGCCCATGAGCAGGGCTTTCCAACAGTGTCAAACTTGTTAGTTTCCCGCCAATACTGTGGGAGATAGAGTCGTTGCTAAGTCTTGTTTTCACTCTTTTACAGCTTCGTGTACAAAAGTGCCATTAGACATGCGTTTGAAGCGCATTCTGAGCAGCCCCGCTCCCTGGTCGTTTCAAGGCGGAAGATGGCCCTGGCTGGCCAGGAAAACCCAATTTTCGGATGCAGGACTATGGCAGCTAACTCCAGGTAAAAGAAATTTCTCTCTAGCCCTATTATTTCTGGAGTTATTGGCAGTGGCGCTGCCGACTTCTTTTTTCGGCGTTTATTTATATTATTTTTTTTTGCTGGCTTCGGTCCAGCACACACGTAGCAGCCTTGGCTATTGTTCACGTACACACACCATGGCCATATGTACTGGCCATTTTCAGGGTGTCCTCACTCCGCAGTCCCTGGCATCCTCCCTGCTTATCCCACAGCTCCAAGACCGGTATTTTCAGAAAGCCCATGAGCAGGGCTTTCCAACAGTGTCAAACTTGTTAGTTTTCCGCCAATACTGTGGGAGATAGAGTCGTTGCTAAGTCTTGTTTTCACTCTTTTACAGCTTCGTGTACAAAAGTGCCATTAGACATGCGTTTGAAGCGCATTCTGAGCAGCCCCGCTCCCTGGTCGTTTCAAGGCGGAAGATGGCCCTGGCTGGCCAGGAAAACCCAATTTTCGGATGCAGGACTATGGCAGCTAACTCCAGGTACAAGAAATTTCTCTCTAGCCCTATTATTTCTGGAGTTATTGGCAGTGGCGCTGCCGACTTCTTTTTTCGGCGTTTATTTATATTATTTTTTTTTGCTGGCTTCGGTCCAGCACACACGTAGCAGCCTTGGCTATTGTTCACGTACACACACCATGGCCGTATGTACTGGCCATTTTCAGGGTGTCCTCACTCCGCAGTCCCTGGCATCCTCCCTGCTTATCCCACAGCTCCAAGACCGGTATTTTCAGAAAGCCCATGAGCAGGGCTTTCCAACAGTGTCAAACTTGTTAGTTTCCCGCCAATACTTTGGGAGATAGAGTTGTTGCTAAGTCTTGTTTTCACGCTGTTACAGCTTCGTGTACAAAAGTGCCATTAGACATGCGTTTGAAGCGCATTCTAAGCAGCCCCGCTCCCTGGTCGTTTCAAGGCGGAAGATGGCCCTGGCTGGCCGGGTAAACCCGATTTTCGGATGCAGGACTATGGCAGCTAACTCCAGGTACAAGAAATTTCTCTCTAGCCCTATTATTTCTGGAATTATTGGCAGTGGCGCTGCCGACTTCTTTTTTCGGCGTTTATTTTATTTTATTTTTTTTTGCTGGCTTCGGTCCAGCACACACGTAGCAGCCTTGGCTATTGTTCACGTACACACACCATGGCCGTATGTACTGGCCATTTTCAGGGTGCCCTCACTCCGCAGTCCCTGGCATCCTCCCTGTTTATCACACAGCTCCAAGACCGGTATTTTCGGAAAGCCCATGAGCAGGGCTTTCCAACAGTGTCAAACTTGTTAGTTTCTCGCCAATACTTTGGGAGATAGAGTCGTTGCTAAGTCTTGTTTTCACGCTGTTACAGCTTCGTGTACAAAAGTGCCATTAGACATGCGTTTGAAGCGCATTCTGAGCAGCCCCGCTCCCTGGTCGTTTCGAGGCGGAAGATGGTCCTGGCTGGCCAGAAAAACCCGATTTTTTGATGCAGGATTATGGCAGCTAACTCCAGGTACAAGAAATTTCTCTCTAGCCCTATTATTTCTGGAGTTATTGGCAGTGGCGCTGCCGACTTCTTTTTTCGCCGTTTATTTATTTATGTTTTTTTTGCTGGCTTCGGTCCAGCACACACGTAGCAGCCTTGGCTATTGTTCACGTACACACACCATGGCCGTATGTACTGGCCATTTTCAGGGTGCCCTCACTCCGCAGTCCCTGGCATCTTCCCTGTTTATCACACAGCTCCAAGACCGGTATTTTCGGAAAGCCCATGAGCAGGGCTTTCCAACAGTGTCAAACTTGTTAGTTTCTCGCCAATACTTTGGGAGATAGAGTCGTTGCTAAGTTTTGTTTTCACTCAGTTACAGCTTCGTGTACAAAAGTGCCATTAGACAGGCGTTTGAAGCGCATTCTGAGTAGCCCCGCTCCCTGGTCGTTTCAAGGCGGAAGATAGCCCTGGCTGGCCGGGAAAACCCGATTTTCGGATGCAGGACTATGGCAGCTAACTCCAGGTACAAAAAAATTTCTCTCTAGCCCTATCATTTCTGGAGTTATTGGCAGTGGCGCTGCCGACTTCTTTGTTCGGCGTTTATTTATTATTTTTTTTTTTTGCTGGCTTCGGTCCAGCACACACGTAGCAGCCTTGGCTATTGTTCACGTACACACACCATGGCCGTATGTACTGGCCATTTTCAGTTTGTCCTCACTCCGCAGTCCCTGGCATCCTCCCTGTTTATCACACAGCTCCAAGACCAGTATTTCCGGAAAGCCCATGAGCAGGGCTTTCCAACAGTGTCAAACTTGTTAGTTTTCCGCCAATACTTTGGGAGATAGAGTCGTTGCTAAGTCTTGTTTTCACTCTTTTACAGCTTCGTGTACAAAAGTGCCATTAGACATGCGTTTGAAGCGCATTCTGAGCAGCCCCGCTCCCTGGTCGTTTCAAGGCGGAAGATGGCCCTGGCTGGCCAGGAAAACCCAATTTTTTGGATGCAGGACTATGGCAGCTAACTCCAGGTACAAGAAATTTCTCTCTAGCCCTTTTATTTCTGGAGTTATTGGCAGTGGCGCTGCCGACTTCTTTTTTCAGCGTTTTTTTTTTTTTTTTTTTTTTTTTTTTTTTGCTGCCTTCGGTCCAGCACACACGTAGCAGCCTTGGCTATTGTTCACGTACACACACCATGGCCGTATGTACTGGCCATTTTCAGGGTGTCCTCACTCCGCAGTCCCTGGCATCCTCCCTGTTAATCCCACAGCTCCAAGACCGCTATTTTCCGAAAGCCCATGAGCAGGGCTTTCCAACAGTGTCAAACTTGTTAGTTTCCCGCCAATACTTTAGGAGATAGAGTCGTTGCTAAGTCTTGTTTTCACTCTGTTACAGCTTCGTGTACAAAAGTGCCATTAGACATGCGTTTGAAGCGCATTCTGAGTAGCCCCGCTCCCTGGTCGTTAAAAGGCGGAAGTTGGCCCTGGCTGGCCAGGAAAACCCAATTTTCGGATGCAGGACAATGTCAGCTAACTCCAGGTATAAGAAATTTCTCTCTAGCCCTTTCTATTTTTGGAGTTATTGGCAGTGGCGCTGCCGACTTCTTTTTTCGGCGTTTTTTTTTTTTGTTTTTTTTTTTGCTGGCTTCGGTCCAGCACACACGTAGCAGCCTTGGCTATTGTTCACGTACACTCACCATGGCCGTATGTACTGGCCATTTTCAGGCTGTCCTCACTCCGCAGTCCCTGGCATCCTCCCTGTTAATCCCACAGCTCCAAGACCGGTATTTTCGGAAAGCCCATGAGCAGGGCTTTCCAACAGTGTCAAACTTGTTAGTTTTCCGCCAATACTTTGGGAGATAGAGTCGTTGCTAAGTCTTGTTTTCACTCTTTTACAGCTTCGTGTACAAAAGTGCCATTAGACATGCATTTGAAGAGCTTTCTGAGCAGCCCCGCTCCCTGGTCGTTTCAAGGCGGAAGATGGCCCTGGCTGGCCAGGAAAACCCAATTTTCGGATGCAGGATTATGGCAGCTAACTCCAGGTACAAGAAATTTCTCTCTAGCCCTATTATTTCTGGAGTTATTGGCAGTGGCGCTGCCGACTTCTTTTTTTGGCGTTTATTTATTTTTTTTTTTTTGCTGGCTTCGGTCCAGCACACACGTTGCAGCCTTGGCGTTCACGTACACACACCATGGCCGTATGTACTGGCCATTTTCAGGGTGTCCTCACTCCGCAGTCCCTGGCATCCTCCCTGCTTATCCCACAGCTCCAAGACCATTATTTTCGGAAAGCCCATGAGCAGGGCTTTCCAACAGTGTCAAACTTGTTAGATTCCCGCCAATACTTTGGGAGATAGAGTCGTTGCTAAGTCTTGTTTTCACGCTGTTACAGCTTCGTGTACAAAAGTGCCATTAGACATGCGTTTGAAGCGCATTCTGAGCAGCCCCGCTCCCTGGTCGTTTCAAGGCGGAAGATGGCCCTGGCTGGCCAGGAAAACCCGATTTTTGGATGCAGGACTATTGCAGCTAACTCCAGGTACAAGAAATTTCTCTCTAGCCCTTTTATTTCTGGAGTTATTGGCAGTGGCGCTGCCGACTTCTTTTTTCGGCGTTTTTTTTTTTTTTTTTTTTTTTTTTTTTTTGCTGGCTTCGGTCCAGCACACACGTAGCAGCCTTGGCTATTGTTCACGTACACACACCATGGCCGTATGTACTGGCCATTTTCAGGGTGCCCTCACTCCGCAGTCTCTGGCATCTTCCCTGTTTATCACACAGCTCAAAGACCGGTATTTTCAGAAAGCCCATGAGCAGGGCTTTCCAACAGTGTCAAACTTGTTAGTTTCCCGCCAATACTTTGGGAGATAGAGTCGTTGCTAAGTCTTGTTTTCACTCAGTTACAGCTTCGTGTACAAAAGTGCCATTAGACAGGCGTTTGAAGCGCATTCTGAGTAGCCCCGCTCCCTGGTCGTTTCTAGGCGGAAGATGGCCCTGGCTGGCCGGGAAAACCCGATTTTCGGATGCAGGACTATGGCAGCTAACTCCAGGTACAAAAAAATCTCTCTAGCCCTATCATTTCTGGAGTTATTGGCAGTGGCGCTGCCGACTTCTTTTTTCGGCGTTTATTTATTTATTTTTTTTGCTGGCTTCGGTCCAGCACACACGTAGCAGCCTTGGCTATTGTTTACGTACACACACCATGGCCGTATGTACTGGCCATTTTCAGTTTGTCCTCACTCCGCAGTCCCTGGCATCCTCCCTGTTTATCACACAGCTCCAAGACCGGTATTTCCGGAAAGCCCATGAGCAGGGCTTTCCAACAGTGTCAAACTTGTTAGTTTTCCGCCAATACTTTGGGAGATAGAGTCGTTGCTAAGTCTTGTTTTCACTCTTTTACAGCTTCGTGTACAAAAGTGCCATTAGACATGCGTTTGAAGCGCATTCTGAGCAGCCCCGCTCCCTGGTCGTTTCAAGGCGGAAGATGGCCCTGGCTGGCCAGGAAAACCCAATTTTTGGATGCAGGACTATGGCAGCTAACTCCAGGTACAAGAAATTTCTCTCTAGCCCTATTATTTCTGGAGTTATTGGCAGTGGCGCTGCCGACTTCTTTTTTCGGCGTTTTTTTTTTTTTTTTTTTTTTTTTTTTTGCTGCCTTCGGTCCAGCACACACGTAGCAGCCTTGGCTATTGTTCACGTACACACACCATGGCCGTATGTACTGGCCATTTTCAGGGTGTCCTCACTCCGCAGTCCCTGGCATCCTCCCTGTTAATCCCACAGCTCCAAGACCGCTATTTTCCGAAAGCCCATGAGCAGGGCTTTCCAACAGTGTCAAACTTGTTAGTTTCCCGCCAATACTTTAGGAGATAGAGTCGTTGCTAAGTCTTGTTTTCACTCTGTTACAGCTTCGTGTACAAAAGTGCCATTAGACATGCGTTTGAAGCGCATTCTGAGTAGCCCCGCTCCCTGGTCGTTAAAAGGCGGAAGTTGGCCCTGGCTGGCCAGGAAAACCCAATTTTCGGATGCAGGACAATGTCAGCTAACTCCAGGTATAAGAAATTTCTCTCTAGCCCTTTCTATTTTTGGAGTTATTGGCAGTGGCGCTGCCGACTTCTTTTTTCGGCGTTTTTTTTTTTTTTTTTTTTTTTTTGCTGGCTTCGGTCCAGCACACACGTAGCAGCCTTGGCTATTGTTCACGTACACTCACCATGGCCGTATGTACTGGCCATTTTCAGGCTGTCCTCACTCCGCAGTCCCTGGCATCCTCCCTGTTAATCCCACAGCTCCAAGACCGGTATTTTCCGAAAGCCCATGAGCAGGGCTTTCCAACAGTGTCAAACTTGTTAGTTTCCCGCCAATACTTTGGGAGATAGAGTCGTTGCTAAGTCTTGTTTTCACTCTGTTACAGCTTCGTGTACAAAAGTGCCATTAGACATGCGTTTGAAGCGCATTCTGAGCAGCCCCGCTCCCTGGTCGTTTCAAGGCGGAAGATGGCCCTGGCTGGCCAGGAAAACCCAATTTTCGGATGCAGGACTATGGCAGCTAACTCCAGGTACAAGAAATTTCTCTGTAGCCCTATTATTTTTGGAGTTATTGGCAGTGGCGCTGCCGACTTCTTTTTTCGGCGTTTTTTTTTTTTTTTTTTTTGCTGGCTTGCGCCCAGCACACACGTAGCAGCCTTGGCTATTGTTCACGTACACACACCATGGCCGTATGTACTGGCCATTTTCAGGGTGCCCTCACTCCGCAGTCCCTGGCATCTTTCCTGTTTATCACACAGCTCCAAGACCGGTATTTTCCGAAAGCCCATGAGCAGGGCTTTCCAACAGTGTCAAACTTGTTAGTTTCCCGCCAATACTTTGGGAGATAGAGTCGTTGCTAAGTCTTGTTTTCACTCTGTTACAGCCTTGTGTACAAAAGTGCCATTAGACAGGCGTTTGAAGCGCATTCTGAGTAGCCCCGCTCCCTGGTTGTTTCAAGGCGGAAGATGGCCCTGGCTGGCCGGGAAAACCCGATTTTCGGATGCAGGACTATGGCAGCTAACTCCAGGTACAAAAAAATTTCTCTCTAGCCCTATCATTTCTGGAGTTATTGGCAGTGGCGCTGCCGACTTCTTTTTTCGGCGTTTATTAATTTTTTTTTTTTTGCTGGCTTCAGTCCAGCACACACGTAGCAGCCTTGGCTATTGTTTACGTACACACACCATGGCCGTATGTACTGGCCATTTTCAGGGTGTCCTCACTCCGCAGTCCCTGGCATCCTCCCTGTTAATCCCACAGCTCCAAGACCGGTATTTCCGGAAAGCCCATGAGCAGGGCTTTCCAACAGTGTCAAACTTGTTAATTTCTCGCCAATACTTTGGGAGATAGAGTCGTTGCTAAGTCTTGTTTTCACTCTTTTACAGCTTCGTGTACAAAAGTGCCATTAAACAGGCGTTTGAAGCGCATTCTGAGTAGCCCCGCTCCCTGGTCTTTTTTTAATGCGGAAGATGGCCCTGGCTGGCCAGGAAAACCCAATTGTTGGATGCAAGACTATGGCAGCTAACTCCAGGTACAAGAAATTTCTTTCTAGCCCTTTTAGTTCTGGAGTTATTGGCAGTGGCGCTGCCGACTTCTTTTTTCGGCGTTTTTTTTTTTTTTTTTTTTTTTTTTGCTGGCTTCGGTCCAGCACACACGTAGCAGCCTTGGCTATTGTTCACGTACACACACCATGGCCGTATGTACTGGCCATTTTCAGGGTGTCCTCACTCCGCAGTCCCTGGCATCCTCCCTGTTTATCACACAGCTCCAAGACCGGTATTTCCGGAAAGCCCATGAGCAGGGTTTTCCAACAGTGTCAAACTTGTTAGTTTCCCGCATATACTTTGGGAGATAGAGTCGTTGCTAAGTCTTGTTTTCAGTCTGTTACAGCTTCGTGTACAAAAGTGCAATTAGACATGCGTTTGAAGCGCATTCTGAGTAGCCCCGCTCCCTGGTCGTTTCAAGGCGGAAGTTGGCCCTGGCTGGCCGGGAAAACCCAAATTTCGGATGCAGGACTATGGCAGCTAACTCCAGGTACAAGAAATTTCTCTGTAGCCCTATTATTTCTGGAGTTAATGGCAGTGGCGCTGCCGACTTCTTTTTTCGGCGTTTATTTATTCGTTTTTTTTTTTGCTGGCTTCGGTCCAGCACACACGTAGCAGCCTTGGCTATTGTTCACGTACACACACCATGGCCGTATGTACTGGCCATTTTCAGGGTGTCCTCACTCCGCAGTCTCTGGCATCCTCCCTGTTTATCACACAGCTCCAAGACCGGTATTTTCGGAAAGCCCATGAGCAGGGCTTTCCAACAGTGTCAAACTTGTTAGTTTCCCGCAAATACTTCGGGAGATAGAGTCGTTGCTAAGTCTCGTTTTCACTCTGTTACAGCTTCGTGTACAAAAGTGCCATTAGACATGCGTTTGAAGCGCATTCTGAGCAGCCCCGCTCCCTGGTCGTTACAATGCAGAAGATGGCCCTGGCTGGCCAGGAAAACCCGATTTTCGGATGCAGGACTATGGCAGCTAACTCCAGGTACAAGAAATTTCTCTGTAGCCCTATTATTTCTGGAGTTATTGGCAGTGGCGCTGCCGACTTCTTTTTTCGGCGTTTTTTTTTTTTTTTTTTTTTTTTTTTTTTTTGCTGGCTTCGGTCCAGCACACACGTAGCAGCCTTGGCTATTGTTCACGTACACACACCATGGCCGTATGTACTGGCCATTTTCAGGGTGTCCTCACTCCGCAGTCCCTGGCATCCTCCCTGTTTATCACACAGCTCCAAGACCGGTATTTCCGAAAGCCCATGAGCAGGGCTTTCCAACAGTGTCAAACTTGTTAGTTTCCCGCCAATACTTTGGGAGATAGAGTCGTTGCTAAGTCTTGTTTTCACTCTGTTACAGCTTCGTGTACAAAAGTGCAATTAGACATGCGTTTGAAGCGCATTCTGAGTAGCCCCGCTCCCTGGTCGTTTCAAGGTGGAAGTTGGCCCTGGCTGGCCGGGAAAACCCAATTTTCGGATGCAGGACTATGGCAGCTAACTCCAGGTACAAGAAATTTCTCTGTAGCCCTATTATTTCTGGAGTTATTGGCAGTGGCGCTGCCGACTTCTTTTTTCGGCGTTTATTTATTTATTTATTTTTTTTGCTGGCTTTGGTCCAGCACACTTGTAGAAGCCTTGGCTATTGTTCACGTACACACACCATGGCCGTATGTACTGGCCATTTTCAGGGTGTCCTCACTCCGCAGTCCCTGGCATCCTCCCTGTTTATCACACAGCTCCAAGACCAGTATTTCCGGAAAGCCCATGAGCAGGGCTTTCCAACAGTGTCAAACTTGTTAGTTTCCCGCCAATACTTTGGGAGATAGAGTCATTGCTAAGTCTCGTTTTCACTCTGTTACAGCTTCGTGTACAAAAGTGCCAGTAGACAGGCGTTTGAAGCGCATTCTGAGTAGCCCCGCTCCCTGGTCGTTTCAAGGTGGAAGATGGCCCTGGCTGGCCGGGAAAATCCAATTTTCGGATGCAGGACTATGGCAGCTAACTCCAGGTACAAGACATTTCTCTTTAGCCCTATTATTTATGGAGTTATTGGGAGTGGCGCTGCCGACTTCTTTTTTCGGCGTTTATTTATTCGGTTTTTTTTTTGCTGGCTTCGGTCCAGCACACACGTAGCAGCCTTGGCTATTGTTCACGTACACACACCATGGCCGTATGTACTGGCCATTTTCAGGGTGTCCTCACTCCGCAGTCTCTGGCATCCTCCCTGTTTATCACACAGCTCCAAGACCGGTATTTTCTAAAAGCCCATAAACAGGGCTTTCCAACAGTGTCAAACTTGTTAGTTTCCCGCCAATACTTCGGGAGATAGAGTCGTTGCTAAGTCTTGTTTTCACTCTGTTACAGCTTCGTGTACAAAAGTGCCATTAGACATGCGTTTGAAGCGCATTCTGAGCAGCCCCGCTCCCTGGTCGTTTCAATGCGGAAGATTGCCCTGGCTGGCCAGGAAAACCCGATTTTCGGATTCAGGACTATGGCAGCTAACTCCAGGTACAAGAAATTTCTCTGTAGCCCTATTATTTCTGGAGTTATTGGCAGTGGCGCTGCCGACTTCTTTTTTCGGCGTTTTTTTTTTTTTTTTTTTTTTTTTTTTTTTGCTGGCTTCGGTCCAGCACACACGTAGCAGCCTTGGCTATTGTTCACGTACACACACCATGGCCGTATGTACTGGCCATTTTCAGGGTGTCCTCACTCCGCAGTCCCTGGCATCCTCCCTGTTTATCACACAGCTCCAAGACCGGTATTTCCGGAAAGCCCATGAGCAGGGCTTTCCAACAGTGTCAAACTTGTTAGTTTCCCGCCAATACTTTGGGAGATAGAGTCGTTGCTAAGTCTTGTTTTCACTCTGTTACAGCTTCGTGTACAAAAGTGCAATTAGACATGCGTTTGAAGCGCATTCTGAATAGCCCCGCTCCCTGGTCGTTTCAAGGTGGAAGTTGGCCCTGGCTGGCCGGGAAAACCCAATTTTCGGATGCAGGACTATGGCAGCTAACTCCAGGTACAAGAAATTTCTCTGTAGCCCTATTATTTCTGGAGTTATTGGCAGTGGCGCTGCCGACTTCTTTTTTCGGCGTTTATTTATTTATTTTTTTTTTTTGCTGGCTTTGGTCCAGCACACTTGTAGAAGCCTTGGCTATTGTTCACGTACACACACCATGGCCGTATGTACTGGCCATTTTCAGGGTGTCCTCACTCCGCAGTCCCTGGCATCCTCCCTGTTTATCACACAACTCCAAGACCGGTATTTCCGGAAAGCCCATGAGCAGGGCTTTCCAACAGTGTCAAACTTGTTAGTTTCCCGCCAATACTTTGGGAGATAGAGTCGTTGCTAAGTCTTGTTTTCACTCTGTTACAGCTTCGTGTACAAAAGTGCAATTAGACATGCGTTTGAAGCGCATTCTGAGTAGCCCCGCTCCCTGGTCGTTTCAAGGCGGAAGTTGGCCCTGGCTTGCCGGGAAAACCCAATTTTCGGATGCAGGACTATGGCAGCTAACTCCAGGTACAAAAAATTTCTCTCTAGCCCTATTATTTCTGGAGTTATTGGCAGTGGCGCTGCCGACTTCTTTTTTCGGCGTTTTTTTTTTTGTTTTTTTTGTTTTTTTTTTTTGCTGGCTTCGGTCCAGCACACACGTAGCAGCCTTGGCTATTGTTCACGTACACACACCATGGCCGTAAGTACTGGCCATTTTCAGGGTGTCCTCACTCCGCAGTCCCTGGCATCCTCCCTGTTTATCACACAGCTCCAAGACCGGTATTTCCGGAAAGCCCATGAGCAGGGCTTTCCAACAGTGTCAAACTTGTTAGTTTCCCGCCAATACTTTGGGAGATAGAGTCGTTGCTAAGTCTTGTTTTCACTCTGTTACAGCTTCGTGTACAAAAGTGCAATTAGACATGCGTTTGAAGCGCATTCTGAGTAGCCCCGCTCCCTGGTCGTTTCAAGGTGGAAGTTGGCCCTGGCTGGCCGGGAAAACCCAACTTTCGGATGCAGGACTATGGCAGCTAACTCCAGGTACAAGAAATTTCTCTGTAGCCCTATTATTTCTGGAGTTATTGGCAGTGGCGCTGCCGACTTCTTTTTTCGGCGTTTATTTATTTATTTATTTTTTTTGCTGGCTTTGGTCCAGCACACACGTAGAAGCCTTGGCTATTGTTCACGTACACACACCATGGCCGTATGTACTGGCCATTTTCAGGGTGTCCTCACTCCGCAGTCCCTGGCATCCTCCCTGTTTATCACACAGCTCCAAGACCGGTATTTCCGGAAAGCCCATGAGCAGGGCTTTCCAACAGTGTCAAACTTGTTAGTTTCCCGCCAATACTATGGGAGATAGAGTCGTTGCTAAGTCTTGTTTTCACTCTGTTACAGCTTCGTGTACAAAAGTGCATTTAGACATGCGTTTGAAGCGCATTCTGAGTAGCCCTGCTCCCTGGTCGTTTCAAGGCGGAAGTTGGCCCTGGCTTGCCGGGAAAACATAATTTTCGGATGCAAGACTATGGCAGGTAACTCCAGGTACAAGAAATTTCTCTCTAGCCCTATTATTTCTGGAATTATTGGCAGTGGCGCTGCCGACTTCTTTTTTCGGCTTTTATTTATTTATATTTTTTTTGCTGGCTTCGGTCCAGCACACACGTAGCAGCCTTGGCTATTGTTCACGTACACACACCTTGGCCGTATGTACTGGCCATTTTCAGGGTATCCTCACTCCGCAGTCGCTGGCATCCTCCCTGCTTATCCCACAGCTCTAAGACCGGTATTTTCGGAAAGCCCATGAGCAGGGCTTTCCAACAGTGTCAAACTTGTTAGTTTCCCGCCAATACTTCGGGAGATAGAGTCGTTGCTAAGTCTCGTTTTCACTCTGTTACAGCTTCGTGTACAAAAGTGCCAGTAGACAGGCGTTTGAAGCGCATTCTGAGTAGCCCCGCTCCCTGGTCGTTTCAAGGCGGAAGATGGCCCTGGCTGGCCGGGAAAATCCAATTTTCGGATGCAGGACTATGGCAGCTAACTCCAGGTACAAGACATTTCTCTTTAGCCCTATTATTTATGGAGTTATTGGCAGTGGCGCTGCCGACTTCTTTTTTCGGCGTTTATTTATTCGGGTTTGTTTTGCTGGCTTCGGTCCAGCACACACGTAGCAGCCTTGGCTATTGTTCACGTACACACACCATGGCCGTATGTACTGGCCATTTTCAGGGTGTCCTCACTCCGCAGTCCCTGGCATTCTCGCTGTTTATCACACAGCTCCAAGACCGGTATTTTCGGAAAGCCCATGAGCAGGGCTTTCCAACAGTGTCAAACTTGTTAGTTTCCCGCCAATACTTCGGGAGATAGAGTCGTTGCTAAGTCTTGTTTTCACTCTGTTACAGCTTCGTGTACAAAAGTGCCATTAGACATGCGTTTGAAGCGCATTCTGAGTAGCCCCGGTCCCTGGTCGTTTCAAGGCGGAAGATGGCCCTGGCTGGCCGGGAAAACCCAATTTTCGGATGCAGGACTATGGCAGCTAACTCCAGGTACAAGAAATTTCTCTGTAGCCCTATTATTTCTGGAGTTATTGGCAGTGGCGCTGCCGACTTCTTTTTTCGGCGTTTTTTTTTTTTTTTTTTTTGCTGGCTTCGGTCCAGCACACACGTAGCAGCCTTGGCTATTGTTCACGTACACACACCATGGCCGTATGTACTGGCCATTTTCAGGGTGTCCTCACTCCGCAGTCCCTGGCATCCTCCCTGTTTATCACACAGCTCCAAGACCGGTATTTCCGGAAAGCCCATGAGCAGGGCTTTCCAACAGTGTCAAACTTGTTAGTTTCCCGCCAATACTTTGGGAGATAGAGTCGTTGCTAAGTCTTGTTTTCACTCTGTTACAGCTTCGTGTACAAAAGTGCAATTAGACATGCGTTTGAAGCGCATTCTGAGCAGCCCCGCTCCCTGGTCGTTTCAAGGCGGAAGATGGCCCTGGCTGGCCAGGAAAACCCGATTTTCGGATGCAGGACTATGGCAGCTAACTCCAGGTACAAGAAATTTCTCTCTAGCCCTATTATTTCTGGAGTTATTGGCAGTGGCGCTGCCGACTTCTTTTTTCGGCGTTTATTTATATTTTTTTTTTTGCTGGCTTTGGTCTAGCACACACGTAGCAGCCTTGGCTATTGTTCACGTACACACACCATGGCCGTATGTACTGGCCATTTTCAGGGTGTCCTCACTCCGCAGTCCCTGGCATCCTCCCTGTTTATCACACAGCACCAAGACCGGTATTTTTAAGAATGCCCATGAGCAGGGCTTTCCAACAGTGTCAAACTTGTTAGTTTCCCGCCAATACTTCGGGAGATAGAGTCGTTGCTAAGTCTTGTTTTCACGCTGTTACAGCTTTGTGTACAAAAGTGCCATTAGACATGCGTTTGAAGCGCATTCTGAGTAGCCCCGCTCCCTGGTCGTTTCAAGGCGGAAGATGGCCTTGGCTGGCCAGGAAACCCGATTTTCGGATGCAGGACTATGGCAGCTAATTCCAGGTACAAAAAATTTCTCTCTAGCCCTATTATTTCTGGAGTTATTGGCAGTGGCGCTGCCGACTTCTTTTTTTGGCGTTTTTTTTTTTTTTTTTTTTTTTTTTGCTGGCTTTGGTCCAGCACACACGTAGCAGCCTTGGCTATTGTTCACGTACACACACCATGGCCGTATGTACTGGCCATTTTCAGGGTGTCCTCACTCCGCAGTCCCTGGCATCCTCCCTGTTTATCACACAGCTCCAAGACCGGTATTTCCGGAAAGCCCATGAGCAGGGCTTTCCAACAGTGTCAAACTTGTTAGTTTCCCGCCAATACTTTGGGAGATAGAGTTGTTGCTAAGTCTTGTTTTCACTCTGTTACAGCTTCGTGTACAAAAGTGCAATTAGACATGCGTTTGAAGCGCATTCTGAGTAGCCCCGCTCTCTGGTCGTTTCAAGGCGGAAGTTGGCCCTGGCTTGCCGGGAAAACCTAATTCCCGGATGCAGGACTATGGCAGCTAACTCCAGGTACAAGAAATTTCTCTATAGCCCTATTATTTCTGGAGTTATTGGCAGTGGCGCTGCCGACTTCTTTTTTCGGCGTTTTTTTTTTTTTTTTTTTTTTTTTTTGCTGGCTTCGGTCCAGCACACACGTAGCAGCCTTGGCTATTGTTCACGTACACACACCATGGCCGTATGTACTGGCCATTTTCAGGGTGTCCTCACTCCGCAGTCCCTGGCATCCTCCCTGTTTTTCACACAGCTCCAAGACCGGTATTTCCGGAAAGCCCATGAGCAGGGCTTTCCAACAGTGTCAAACTTGTTAGTTTCCCGCCAATACTTTGGGAGATAGAGTCGTTGCTAAGTCTTGTTTTCACTCTGTTACAGCTTCGTGTACAAAAGTGCAATTAGACATGCGTTTGAAGCGCATTCTGAGCAGCCCCGCTCCCTGGTCGTTTCAAGGCGGAAGATGGCCCTGGCTGGCCAGGAAAACCCGATTTTCGGATGCAGGACTATGGCAGCTAACTCCAGGTACAAGAAATTTCTCTCTAGCCCTATTATTTCTGGAGTTATTGGCAGTGGCGCTGCCGACTTCTTTTTTCGGCGTTTATTTATATTTTTTTTTTGCTGGCTTTGGTCTAGCACACACGTAGCAGCCTTGGCTATTGTTCACGTACACACACCATGGCCGTATGTACTGGCCATTTTCAGGGTGTCCTCACTCCGCAGTCCCTGGCATCCTCCCTGTTTATCACACAGCACCAAGACCGGTATTTTTAAGAATGCCCATGACCAGGGCTTTCCAACAGTGTCAAACTTGTTAGTTTCCCGCCAATACTTCGGGAGATAGAGTCGTTGCTAAGTCTTGTTTTCACGCTGTTACAGCTTTGTGTACAAAAGTGCCATTAGACATGCGTTTGAAGCGCATTCTGAGTAGCCCCGCTCCCTGGTCGTTTCAAGGCGGAAGATGGCCTTGGCTGGCCAGGAAACCCGATTTTCGGATGCAGGACTATGGCAGCTAATTCCAGGTACAAAAAATTTCTCTCTAGCCCTATTATTTCTGGAGTTATTGGCAGTGGCGCTGCCGACTTCTTTTTTTGGCGTTTTTTTTTTTTTTTTTTTTTTTTTTTTTGCTGGCTTTGGTCCAGCACACACGTAGCAGCCTTGGCTATTGTTCACGTACACACACCATGGCCGTATGTACTGGCCATTTTCAGGGTGTCCTCACTCCGCAGTCCCTGGCATCCTCCCTGTTTATCACACAGCTCCAAGACCGGTATTTCCGGAAAGCCCATGAGCAGGGCTTTCCAACAGTGTCAAACTTGTTAGTTTCCCGCCAATACTTTGGGAGATAGAGTTGTTGCTAAGTCTTGTTTTCACTCTGTTACAGCTTCGTGTACAAAAGTGCAATTAGACATGCGTTTGAAGCGCATTCTGAGTAGCCCCGCTCTCTGGTCGTTTCAAGGCGGAAGTTGGCCCTGGCTTGCCGGGAAAACCTAATTCCCGGATGCAGGACTATGGCAGCTAACTCCAGGTACAAGAAATTTCTCTATAGCCCTATTATTTCTGGAGTTATTGGCAGTGGCGCTGCCGACTTCTTTTTTCGGCGTTTTTGTTTTTTTTGTTTTTTTTTGGCTGGCTTCGGTCCAGCACACACGTAGCAGCCTTGGCTATTGTTCACGTACACACACCATGGCCGTATGTACTGGCCATTTTCAGGGTGTCCTCACTCCGAAGTCCCTGGCATCCTCCCTGCTTATCCCACAGCTCCAAGACCGGTATTTTCGGAAAGCCCATGAGCAGGGCTTTCCAACAGTGTCAAACTTGTTAGTTTCCCGCCAATACTTCGGGAGATAGAGTCGTTGCTAAGTCTCGTTTTCAGTCTGTTACAGCTTCGTGTACAAAAGTGCCATTAGACATGCGTTTGAAGCGCATTCTGAGCAGCCCCGCTCCCTGGTTGTTTCAAGGAGGAAGATGGCCCTGGCTGGCCAGGAAAACCCAATTTTCGGATGCAGGACTATGGCAGCTAAGTCCAGGTACAAGAAATTTCTCTGTAGCCCTATTATTTCTGGAGTTATTGGCAGTGGCGCTGCCGACTTCTTTTTTCGGCGTTTTTTTTTTTTTATTTTTTTTTTGCTGGCTTCGGTCCAGCACACACGTAGCAGCCTTGGCTATTGTTCACGTACACACACCATGGCCGTATGTACTGGCCATTTTCAGGGTGTCCTCACTCCGCAGTCCCTGGCATCCTCCCTGCTTATCCCACAGCTCCAAGACCGGTATTTTCGGAAAGCCCATGAGCAGGGCTTTCCAACAGTGTCAAACTTGTTAGTTTCCCGCCAATACTTCGGGAGATAGAGTTGTTGCTAAGTCTCGTTTTCAGTCTGTTACAGCTTCGTGTACAAAAGTGCCATTAGACATGCGTTTGAAGCGCATTCTGAGCAGCCCCGCTCCCTGGTTGTTTCAAGGAGGAAGATGGCCCTGGCTGGCCAGGAAAACCCAATTTTCGGATGCAGGACTATGGCAGCTAAGTCCAGGTACAAGAAATTTCTCTGTAGCCCTATTATTTCTGGAGTTATTGGCAGTGGCGCTGCCGACTTCTTTTTTCGGCGTTTTTTTTTTTTTTTTTTTTTTTTTTGCTGGCTTCGGTCCAGCACACACGTAGCAGCCTTGGCTATTGTTCACGTACACACACCATGGCCGTATGTACTGGCCATTTTCAGGGTGTCCTCACTCTGCAGTCCCTGGCATCCTCCTTGCTTTTCCCACAGCTCCAAGACCGGTATTTTCGGAAAGCCCATGAGCAGGGCTTTCCAACAGTGTCAAACTTGTTAGTTTCCCGCCAATACTTCGGGAGATAGAGTCGTTGCTAAGTCTCGTTTTCAGTCTGTTACAGCTTCGTGTACAAAAGTGCCATTAGACATGCGTTTGAAGCGCATTCTGAGCAGCCCCGCTCCCTGGTTGTTTCAAGGAGGAAGATGGCCCTGGCTGGCCAGGAAAACCCAATTTTCGGATGCAGGACTATGGCAGCTAAGTCCAGGTACAAGAAATTTCTCTGTAGCCCTATTATTTCTGGAGTTATTGGCAGTGGCGCTGCCGACTTCTTTTTTCGGCGTTTTTTTTTTTTTATTTTTTTTTTTTGCTGGCTTCGGTCCAGCACACACGTAGCAGCCTTGGCTATTGTTCACGTACACACACCATGGCCGTATGTACTGGCCATTTTCAGGGTGTCCTCACTCCGCAGTCCCTGGCATCCTCCCTGCTTATCCCACAGCTCTAAGACCGGTATTTTCGGAAAGCCCATGAGCAGGGCTTTCCAACAGTGTCAAACTTGTTAGTTTCCCGCCAATACTTCGGGAGATAGAGTCGTTGCTAAGTCTCGTTTTCAGTCTGTTACAGCTTCGTGTACAAAAGTGCCATTAGACATGCGTTTGAAGCGCATTCTGAGCAGCCCCGCTCCCTGGTTGTTTCAAGGAGGAAGATGGCCCTGGCTGGCCAGGAAAACCCAATTTTCGGATGCAGGACTATGGCAGCTAACTCCAGGTACAAGAAATTTCTCTCTTGCCCTTTTATTTCTGGAGTTATTGGCAGTGGCGCTGCCGACTTCTTTTTTCGGCGTTTTTTTTTTTTTTTTTTTTTTTTTTTTTTGCTGGCTTCGGTCCAGCACACACGTAGCAGCCTTGGCTATTGTTCACGTACACACACCATGGCCGTATGTACTGGCCAATTTCAGGGTGTCCTCACTCCGCAGTCCCTGGCATCCTCCCTGTTTATCACACAGCTCCAAGACCGGTATTTCCGGAAAGCCCATGAGCAGGGCTTTCCAACAGTGTCAAACTTGTTAGTTTCCCGCCAATACTTTGGGAGATAGAGTCGTTGCTAAGTCTTGTTTTCACTCTGTTACAGCTTCGTGTACAAAAGTGCCAGTAGACAGGCGTTTGAAGCGCATTCTGAGTAGCCCCGCTCCCTGGTCGTTTCAAGGCGGAAGATGGCCCTGGCTGGCCGGGAAAATCCAATTTTCGGATGCAGGACTATGGCAGCTAACTCCAGGTACAAGAAATTTCTCTCTAGCCCTATTATTTCTGGAGTTATTGGCAGTGGCGCTGCCGACTTCTTTTTTCGGCGTTTTTTTTTTTTTTTATTTTTTTTTGCTGGCTTCGGTCCAGCACACACGTAGCAGCCTTGGCTATTGTTCACGTTCACACACCATGGCCGTATGTACTGGCCATTTTCAGGGTGTCCTCACTCCGCAGTCCCTGGCATCCTCCCTGTTTATCACACAGCTCCAAGACCGGTATTTTCAGAAAGCCCATGAGCAGGGCTTTCCAACAGTGTCAAACTTGTTAGTTTCCCGCCAATACTTCGGGAGATAGAGTCGTTGCTAAGTCTCGTTTTCAGTCTGTTACAGCTTCGTGTACAAAAGTGCCATTAGACATGCGTTTGAAGCGCATTCTGAGCAGCCCCGCTCCCTGGTTGTTTCAAGGAGGAAGATGGCCCTGGCTGGCCAGGAAAACCCAATTTTCGGATGCAGGACTATGGCAGCTAACTCCAGGTACAAGAAATTTCTCTCTTGCCCTATTATTTCTGGAGTTATTGGCAGTGGCGCTGCCGACTTCTTTTTTCGGCGTTTTTTTTTTTTTTTTTTTTTTTTTTGCTGGCTTCGGTCCAGCACACACGTAGCAGCCTTGGCTATTGTTCACGTACACACACCATGGCCGTATGTACTGGCCATTTTCAGGGTGTCCTCACTCTGCAGTCCCTGGCATCCTCCTTGCTTTTCCCACAGCTCCAAGACCGGTATTTTCGGAAAGCCCATGAGCAGGGCTTTCCAACAGTGTCAAACTTGTTAGTTTCCCGCCAATACTTCGGGAGATAGAGTCGTTGCTAAGTCTCGTTTTCAGTCTGTTACAGCTTCGTGTACAAAAGTGCCATTAGACATGCGTTTGAAGCGCATTCTGAGCAGCCCCGCTCCCTGGTTGTTTCAAGGAGGAAGATGGCCCTGGCTGGCCAGGAAAACCCAATTTTCGGATGCAGGACTATGGCAGCTAAGTCCAGGTACAAGAAATTTCTCTGTAGCCCTATTATTTCTGGAGTTATTGGCAGTGGCGCTGCCGACTTCTTTTTTCGGCGTTTTTTTTTTTTTATTTTTTTTTTTTTCTTGCTTCGGTCCAGCACACACGTAGCAGCCTTGGCTATTGTTCACGTACACACACCATGGCCGTATGTACTGGCCATTTTCAGGGTGTCCTCACTCCGCAGTCCCTGGCATCCTCCCTGCTTATCCCACAGCTCTAAGACCGGTATTTTCGGAAAGCCCATGAGCAGGGCTTTCCAACAGTGTCAAACTTGTTAGTTTCCCGCCAATACTTCGGGAGATAGAGTCGTTGCTAAGTCTCGTTTTCAGTCTGTTACAGCTTCGTGTACAAAAGTGCCATTAGACATGCGTTTGAAGCGCATTCTGAGCAGCCCCGCTCCCTGGTTGTTTCAAGGAGGAAGATGGCCCTGGCTGGCCAGGAAAACCCAATTTTCGGATGCAGGACTATGGCAGCTAACTCCAGGTACAAGAAATTTCTCTCTTGCCCTATTATTTCTGGAGTTATTGGCAGTGGCGCTGCCGACTTCTTTTTTCGGCGTTTTTTTTTTTTTTTTTTTTTTTTTTTTTTTGCTGGCTTCGGTCCAGCACACACGTAGCAGCCTTGGCTATTGTTCACGTACACACACCATGGCCGTATGTACTGGCCAATTTCAGGGTGTCCTCACTCCGCAGTCCCTGGCATCCTCCCTGTTTATCACACAGCTCCAAGACCGGTATTTCCGGAAAGCCCATGAGCAGGGCTTTCCAACAGTGTCAAACTTGTTAGTTTCCCGCCAATACTTTGGGAGATAGAGTCGTTGCTAAGTCTTGTTTTCACTCTGTTACAGCTTCGTGTACAAAAGTGCCAGTAGACAGGCGTTTGAAGCGCATTCTGAGTAGCCCCGCTCCCTGGTCGTTTCAAGGCGGAAGATGGCCCTGGCTGGCCGGGAAAATCCAATTTTCGGATGCAGGACTATGGCAGCTAACTCCAGGTACAAGAAATTTCTCTCTAGCCCTATTATTTCTGGAGTTATTGGCAGTGGCGCTGCCGACTTCTTTTTTCGGCGTTTTTTTTTTTTTTTATTTTTTTTTGCTGGCTTCGGTCCAGCACACACGTAGCAGCCTTGGCTATTGTTCACGTTCACACACCATGGCCGTATGTACTGGCCATTTTCAGGGTGTCCTCACTCCGCAGTCCCTGGCATCCTCCCTGTTTATCACACAGCTCCAAGACCGGTATTTTCAGAAAGCCCATGAGCAGGGCTTTCCAACAGTGTCAAACTTGTTAGTTTCCCGCCAATACTTCGGGAGATAGAGTCGTTGCTAAGTCTCGTTTTCAGTCTGTTACAGCTTCGTGTACAAAAGTGCCATTAGACATGCGTTTGAAGCGCATTCTGAGCAGCCCCGCTCCCTGGTTGTTTCAAGGAGGAAGATGGCCCTGGCTGGCCAGGAAAACCCAATTTTCGGATGCAGGACTATGGCAGCTAACTCCAGGTACAAGAAATTTCTCTCTTGCCCTATTATTTCTGGAGTTATTGGCAGTGGCGCTGCCGACTTCTTTTTTCGGCGTTTTTTTTTTTTTTTTTTTTTTTTTTTTTTGCTGGCTTCGGTCCAGCACACACGTAGCAGCCTTGGCTATTGTTCACGTACACACACCATGGCCGTATGTACTGGCCAATTTCAGGGTGTCCTCACTCCGCAGTCCCTGGCATCCTCCCTGTTTATCACACAGCTCCAAGACCGGTATTTCAGGAAAGCCCATGAGCAGGGCTTTCCAACAGTGTCAAACTTGTTAGTTTCCCGCCAATACTTTGGGAGATAGAGTCGTTGCTAAGTCTTGTTTTCACTCTGTTACAGCTTCGTGTACAAAAGTGCCAGTAGACAGGCGTTTGAAGCGCATTCTGAGTAGCCCCGCTCCCTGGTCGTTTCAAGGCGGAAGATGGCCCTGGCTGGCCGGGAAAATCCAATTTTCGGATGCAGGACTATGGCAGCTAACTCCAGGTACAAGAAATTTCTCTCTAGCCCTATTATTTCTGGAGTTATTGGCAGTGGCGCTGCCGACTTCTTTTTTCGGCGTTTTTTTTTTTTTTTATTTTTTTTTTGCTGGCTTCGGTCCAGCACACACGTAGCAGCCTTGGCTATTGTTCACGTTCACACACCATGGCCGTATGTACTGGCCATTTTCAGGGTGTCCTCACTCCGCAGTCCCTGGCATCCTCCCTGTTTATCACACAGCTCCAAGACCGGTATTTTCAGAAAGCCCATGAGCAGGGCTTTCCAACAGTGTCAAACTTGTTAGTTTCCCGCCAATACTTCGGGAGATAGAGTCGTTGCTAATTCTCGTTTTCAGTCTGTTACAGCTTCGTGTACAAAAGTGCCATTAGACATGCGTTTGAAGCGCATTCTGAGCAGCCCCGCTCCCTGGTTGTTTCAAGGAGGAAGATGGCCCTGGCTGGCCAGGAAAACCCAATTTTCGGATGCAGGACTATGGCAGCTAAGTCCAGGTACAAGAAATTTCTCTGTAGCCCTATTATTTCTGGAGTTATTGGCAGTGGCGCTGCCGACTTCTTTTTTCGGCGTTTTTTTATTTTTATTTTTTTTTTTGCTGGCTTCGGTCCAGCACACATGTAGCAGCCTTGGCTATTGTTCACGTACACACACCATGGCCGTATGTACTGGCCATTTTCAGGGTGTCCTCACTCCGCAGTCCCTGGCATCCTCCCTGCTTATCCCACAGCTCTAAGACCGGTATTTTCGGAAAGCCCATGAGCAGGGCTTTCCAACAGTGTCAAACTTGTTAGTTTCCCGCCAATACTTCGGGAGATAGAGTCGTTGCTAAGTCTCGTTTTCAGTCTGTTACAGCTTCGTGTACAAAAGTGCCATTAGACATGCGTTTGAAGCGCATTCTGAGCAGCCCCGCTCCCTGGTTGTTTCAAGGAGGAAGATGGCCCTGGCTGGCCAGGAAAACCCAATTTTCGGATGCAGGACTATGGCAGCTAACTCCAGGTACAAGAGATTTCTCTCTTGCCCTATTATTTCTGGAGTTATTGGCAGTGGCGCTGCCGACTTCTTTTTTCGGCGTTTTTTTTTTTTTTTTTTTTTTTTTTGCTGGCTTCGGTCCAGCACACACGTAGCAGCCTTGGCTATTGTTCACGTACACACACCATGGCCGTATGTACTGGCCATTTTCAGGGTGTCCTCACTCCGCAGTCCCTGGCATCCTCCCTGTTTATCACACAGCTCCAAGACCGGTATTTCAGGAAAGCCCATGAGCAGGGCTTTCCAACAGTGTCAAACTTGTTAGTTTCCCGCCAATACTTTGGGAGATAGAGTCGTTGCTAAGTCTTGTTTTCACTCTGTTACAGCTTCGTGTACAAAAGTGCCAGTAGACAGGCGTTTGAAGCGCATTCTGAGTAGCCCCGCTCCCTGGTCGTTTCAAGGCGGAAGTTGGCCCTGACTGGCCGGGAAAATCCAATTTTCGGATGCAGGACTATGGCAGCTAACTCCAGGTACAAGAAATTTCTCTCTAGCCCTATTATTTCTGGAGTTATTGGCAGTGGCGCTGCCGACTTCTTTTTTCGGCGTTTTTTTTTTTTTTTTTTTTTTTTTTTTGCTGGCTTCGGTCCAGCACACACGTAGCAGCCTTGGCTATTGTTCACGTACACACACCATGGCCGTATGTACTGGCCATTTTCAGGGTGTCCTCACTCCGCAGTCCCTGGCATCCTCCCTGCTTATCCCACAGCTCTAAGACCGGTATTTTCGGAAAGCCCATGAGCAGGGCTTTCCAACAGTGTCAAACTTGTTAGTTTCCCGCCAATACTTCGGGAGATAGAGTCGTTGCTAAGTCTCGTTTTCAGTCTGTTACAGCTTCGTGTACAAAAGTGCCATTAGACATGCGTTTGAAGCGCATTCTGAGCAGCCCCGCTCCCTGGTTGTTTCAAGGAGGAAGATGGCCCTGGCTGGCCAGGAAAACCCAATTTTCGGATGCAGGACTATGGCAGCTAACTCCAGGTACAAGAACTTTCTCTGTAGCCCTATTATTTCTGGAGTTATTGGCAGTGGCGCTGCCGACTTCTTTTTTCGGCGTTTTTTTTTTTTTTTTTTTTTTTTTTTTGCTGGCTTCGGTCCAGCACACACGTAGCAGCCTTGGCTATTGTTCACGTACACACACCATGGCCGTATGTACTGGCCATTTTCAGGGTGTCCTCACTCTGCAGTCCCTGGCATCCTCCCTGCTTATCCCACAGCTCCAAGACCGGTATTTTCGGAAAGCCCATGAGCAGGGCTTTCCAACAGTGTCAAACTTGTCAGATTTCCGCTAATACTTTGGGAGATAGAGTCGTTGCTAAGTCTTATTTTCACGCTGTTACAGCTTCGTGTACAAAAGTGCCATTAGACATGCGTTTGAAGCGCATTCTGAGCAGCCCCGCTCCCTGGTCGTTTCAAGGCGGAAGATGGCCCTGGCTGGCCAGGAAAACCCAATTTTCGGATGCAGGACTATGGCAGCTAACTCCAGGTACAAGAAATTTCTCTCTAGCCCTATTATTTCTGGAGTTATTGGTAGTGGCGCTGCCGACTTCTTTTTTCGGCTTTTTTTTTTTTTTTTTTTTTTTTTTTTTTTTGCTGGCTTCTGTCCAGCACACACGTAGCAGCCTTGGCTATTGTACACGTACACACACCATGGCCGTATGTACTGGCCATTTTCAGGGTGTCCTCACTCCGCAGTCCCTGGCATCCTCCCTGTTTATCACATAGCTCTAAGACCGGTATTTTCAGAAAGCCCATGAGCAGGGCTTTCCAACAGTGTCAAACTTGTTAGTTTCCCGCCAATACTTTGGGAGATAGAGTCGTTGCTCAGTCTTGTTTTCACGCTGTTACATCTTCGTGTACAAAAGTGCCATTAGACATGCGTTTGAAGCGCATTCTGAGCAGCCCCGCTCCATGGTCGTTTCAAGGCGGAAGATGGCCCTGGCTGGCCAAGACAACCCGATTTTCGGATGCAGGACTATGGCAGCTAACTCCAGGTACAAGAAATTTCTCTCTAGCCCTATTATTTCTGGAGTTATTGGCAGTGGCGCTGCCGACTTCTTTTTTTGGCGGTTTTTTTTTTTTTTTTTTTTTGCTGGCTTCGGTCCAGCACACACATAGCAGCCTTGGCTATTGTTCACGTACACACACCATGGCCGTATGTACTGGCCATTTTCAGGGTGTCCTCACTCCGCAGTCTCTGGCATCCTCCCTGTTTATCACATAGCTCCAAGACCGGTATTTTCAGAAAGCCCATGAGCAGGGCTTTCCAACAGTGTCAAACTTGTTAGTTTCCCGCCAATACTTTGGGAGATAGAGTCGTTGCTCAGTCTTGTTTTCACGCTGTTACAGCTTCGTGTACAAAAGTGCCATTAGACTTGCGTTTGAAGCGCATTCTGAGCAGCCCCGCTCCATGGTCGTTTCAAGGCGGAAGATGGCCCTGGCTGGCCGGAAAAACCCGATTTTCGGATGCAGGACTATGGCAGCTAACTCCAGGTACAAGAAATTTCTCTGTAGCCCTATTATTTCTGGAGTTATTGGAAGTGGCGCTGCCGACTTCTTTTTTTGGCGTTTATTTATTATTTTTTTTTTGCTGGCTTCGGTCCAGCACACACGTAGCAGCCTTGGCTATTGTTCACGTACACACACCATGGCCGTATGTACTGGCCATTTTCAGGGTGTCCTCACTCTGCAGTCCCTGGCATCCTCCCTGCTTATCCCACAGCTCCAAGACCGGTATTTTCGGAAAGCCCATGAGCAGGGCTTTCCAACAGTGTCAAACTTGTCAGATTTCCGCTAATACTTTGGGAGATAGAGTCGTTGCTAAGTCTTATTTTCACTCTGTTACAGCTTCGTGTACAAAAGTGCCATTAGACATGCGTTTGAAGCGCATTCTGAGTAGCCCCGCTCCCTGGTCGTTTCAAGGCGGAAGTTGGCCCTGGCTGGCCGGAAAAACCCGATTTTCGGATGCAGGACTATGGCAGCTAACTCCAGGTACAAGAAATTTCTCTGTAGCCCTATTATTTCTGGAGTTATTGGAAGTGGCGCTGCCGACTTCTTTTTTTGGCGTTTATTTATTTTTATTTTTTTGCTGGCTTCGGTCCAGCACACACGTAGCAGCCTTGGCTATTGTTCACGTACACACACCATGGCCGTATGTACTGGCCATTTTCAGGGTGTCCTCACTCAGCAGTCCCTGGCATCCTCCCTGTTTATCACACAGCTCCAAGAACGGTATTTTCAGAAAGCTTATGAGCAGGGCTTTCCAACAGTGTCAAACTTGTTAGTTTTCCGCCAATACTTTGGGAGATAGAGTCGTTGCTAAGTCTTGTTTTCACTCTGTGACAGCTTCGTGTACAAAAGTGCCATTAGACATGCGTTTGAAGCGCATTCTGAGCAGCCCCGCTCCCTGGTCGTTTCAAGGCGGAAGATGGCCCTGGCTGGCCAGGAAAACCCGATTTTCGGATGCAGGACTATGGCAGCTAACTCCAGGTACAAGAAATTTCTCTCTAGCCCTATTATTTCTGGAGTTATTGGCAGTGGCGCAGCCGACTTCTTTTTTTGGCGTTTATTTATTTATTTATTTTTTTTGCTGGCTTTGGTCCAGCACACTTGTAGCAGCCTTGGCTATTGTTCACGTACACACACCATGGCCGTATGTACTGGCCATTTTCAGGGTGTCCTCACTCCGCAGTCCCTGGCATCCTCCCTGTTTATCACATAGCTCCAAGACCGGTATTTTCAGAAAGCCCATGAGCAAGGCTTTCCAACAGTGTCAAACTTGTTAGTTTCCCGCCAATACTTTGGGAGATAGAGTCGTTGCTCAGTCTTGTTTTCACGCTGTTACAGCTTCGTGTACAAAAGTGCCATTAGACATGCGTTTGAAGCGCATTCTGAGCAGCCCCGCTCCCTGGTCGTTTCAAGGCGGAAGATGGCCCTGGCTGGCCAGGAAAACCCGATTTTCGGATGCAGGACTATGGCAGCTAACTCCAGGTACAAGAAATTTCTCTCTAGCCCTATTATTTCTGGAGTTATTGGCAGTGGCGCTGCCGACTTCTTTTTTCGGCGTTTTTTTTTTTTTTTTTTTTTTTTTTTTGCTGGCTTCGGTCCAGCACACACGTAGCAGCCTTGGCTATTGTTCACGTACACACACCATGGCCGTATGTACTGGCCATTTTCAGGGTGTCCTCACTCCGCAGTCCCTGGCATCCTCCCTGTTTATCCCACAGCTCCAAGACCGGTATTTTCAGAAAGCCCATGAGCAGGGCTTTCCAACAGTGTCAAACTTGTTAGTTTTCCTCCAATACTTTGGGAGATAGAGTCGTTGCTAAGTCTTGTTTTCACTCTGTTACAGCTTCGTGTACAAAAGTGCCATTAGACATGCGTTTGAAGCGCATTCTGAGCAGCCCCGCTCCCTGGTCGTTTCAAGGCGGAAGATGGCCCTGGCTGGCCAGGAAAACCCAATTTTCGGATGCAGGACTATGGCAGCTAACTCCAGGTACAAGAAATTTCTCTCTAGCCCTATTATTTTCGGAGTTATTGGTAGTGGCGCTGCGACTTCTTTTTTCGGCTTTTTTTTTTTTTTTTTTTTTTTTTTTTTGCTGGCTTCTGTCCAGCACACACGTAGCAGCCTTGGCTATTGTACACGTACACACACCATGGCCGTATGTACTGGCCATTTTCAGGGTGTCCTCACTCCGCAGTCCCTGGCATCCTCCCTGTTTATCATATAGCTCCAAGACCGGTATTTTCAGAAAGCCCATGAGCAGGGCTTTCCAACAGTGTCAAACTTGTTAGTTTCCCGCCAATACTTTGGGAGATAGAGTCGTTGCTCAGTCTTGTTTTCACGCTGTTACATCTTCGTGTACAAAAGTGCCATTAGACATGCGTTTGAAGCGCATTCTGAGCAGCCCCGCTCCATGGTCGTTTCAAGGCGGAAGATGGCCCTGGCTGGCCAAGACAACCCGATTTTCGGATGCAGGACTATGGCAGCTAACTCCAGGTACAAGAAATTTCTCTCTAGCCCTATTATTTCTGGAGTTATTGGCAGTGGCGCTGCCGACTTCTTTTTTTGGCGGTTTTTTTTTTTTTTTTTTTTGCTGGCTTCGGTCCAGCACACACATAGCAGCCTTGGCTATTGTTCACGTACACACACCATGGCCGTATGTACTGGCCATTTTCAGGGTGTCCTCACTCCGCAGTCTCTGGCATCCTCCCTGTTTATCACATAGCTCCAAGACCGGTATTTTCAGAAAGCCCATGAGCAGGGCTTTCCAACAGTGTCAAACTTGTTAGTTTCCCGCCAATACTTTGGGAGATAGAGTCGTTGCTCAGTCTTGTTTTCACGCTGTTACAGCTTCGTGTACAAAAGTGCCATTAGACATGCGTTTGAAGCGCATTCTGAGCAGCCCCGCTCCATGGTCGTTTCAAGGCGGAAGATGGCCCTGGCTGGCCGGAAAAACCCGATTTTCGGATGCAGGACTATGGCAGCTAACTCCAGGTACAAGAAATTTCTCTGTAGCCCTATTATTTCTGGAGTTATTGGAAGTGGCGCTGCCGACTTCTTTTTTTGGCGTTTATTTATTTTTTTTTTTTTGCTGGCTTCGGTCCAGCACACACGTAGCAGCCTTGGCTATTGTTCACGTACACACACCATGGCCGTATGTACTGGCCATTTTCAGGGTGTCCTCACTCCGCAGTCCCTGGCATCCTCCCTGTTTATCCCACAGCTCCAAGACCGGTATTTTCAGAAAGCCCATGAGCAGGGCTTTCCAACAGTGTCAAACTTGTTAGTTTCCCGCAAATACTTTGGGAGATAGAGTCGTTGCTCAGTCTTGTTTTCACGCTGTTACATCTTCGTGTACAAAAGTGCCATTAGACATGCGTTTGAAGCGCATTCTGAGCAGCCCCGCTCCATGGTCGTTTCAAGGCGGAAGATGGCCCTGGCTGGCCAAGACAACCCGATTTTCGGATGCAGGACTATGGCAGCTAACTCCAGGTACAAGAAATTTCTCTCTAGCCCTATTATTTCTGGAGTTATTGGTAGTGGCGCTGCGACTTCTTTTTTCGGCTTTTTTTTTTTTTTTTTTTTTTTTTTTTTTGCTGGCTTCTGTCCAGCACACACGTAGCAGCCTTGGCTATTGTACACGTACACACACCATGGCCGTATGTACTGGCCATTTTCAGGGTGTCCTCACTCCGCAGTCCCTGGCATCCTCCCTGTTTATCATATAGCTCCAAGACCGGTATTTTCAGAAAGCCCATGAGCAGGGCTTTCCAACAGTGTCAAACTTGTTAGTTTCCCGCCAATACTTTGGGAGATAGAGTCGTTGCTCAGTCTTGTTTTCACGCTGTTACATCTTCGTGTACAAAAGTGCCATTAGACATGCGTTTGAAGCGCATTCTGAGCAGCCCCGCTCCATGGTCGTTTCAAGGCGGAAGATGGCCCTGGCTGGCCAAGACAACCCGATTTTCGGATGCAGGACTATGGCAGCTAACTCCAGGTACAAGAAATTTCTCTCTAGCCCTATTATTTCTGGAGTTATTGGCAGTGGCGCTGCCGACTTCTTTTTTTGGCGGTTTTTTTTTTTTTTTTTTTTGCTGGCTTCGGTCCAGCACACACATAGCAGCCTTGGCTATTGTTCACGTACACACACCATGGCCGTATGTACTGGCCATTTTCAGGGTGTCCTCACTCCGCAGTCTCTGGCATCCTCCCTGTTTATCACATAGCTCCAAGACCGGTATTTTCAGAAAGCCCATGAGCAGGGCTTTCCAACAGTGTCAAACTTGTTAGTTTCCCGCCAATACTTTGGGAGATAGAGTCGTTGCTCAGTCTTGTTTTCACGCTGTTACAGCTTCGTGTACAAAAGTGCCATTAGACATGCGTTTGAAGCGCATTCTGAGCAGCCCCGCTCCATGGTCGTTTCAAGGCGGAAGATGGCCCTGGCTGGCCGGAAAAACCCGATTTTCGGATGCAGGACTATGGCAGCTAACTCCAGGTACAAGAAATTTCTCTGTAGCCCTATTATTTCTGGAGTTATTGGAAGTGGCGCTGCCGACTTCTTTTTTTGGCGTTTATTTATTTTTTTTTTTTTGCTGGCTTCGGTCCAGCACACACGTAGCAGCCTTGGCTATTGTTCACGTACACACACCATGGCCGTATGTACTGGCCATTTTCAGGGTGTCCTCACTCTGCAGTCCCTGGCATCCTCCCTGCTTATCCCACAGCTCCAAGACCGGTATTTTCGGAAAGCCCATGAGCAGGGCTTTCCAACAGTGTCAAACTTGTCAGATTTCCGCTAATACTTTGGGAGATAGAGTCGTTGCTAAGTCTTATTTTCACTCTGTTACAGCTTCGTGTACAAAAGTGCCATTAGACATGCGTTTGAAGCGCATTCTGAGTAGCCCCGCTCCCTGGTCGTTTCAAGGCGGAAGATGGCCCTGGCTGGCCGGAAAAACCCGATTTTCGGATGCAGGACTATGGCAGCTAACTCCAGGTACAAGAAATTTCTCTGTAGCCCTATTATTTCTGGAGTTATTGGAAGTGGCGCTGCCGACTTCTTTTTTTGGCGTTTATTTATTTTTTATTTTTTGCTGGCTTCGGTCCAGCACACACGTAGCAGCCTTGGCTATTGTTCACGTACACACACCATGGCCGTATGTACTGGCCATTTTCAGGGTGTCCTCACTCAGCAGTCCCTGGCATCCTCCCTGTTTATCACACAGCTCCAAGAACGGTATTTTCAGAAAGCTTATGAGCAGGGCTTTCCAACAGTGTCAAACTTATTAGTTTTCCGCCAATACTTTGGGAGATAGAGTCGTTGCTAAGTCTTGTTTTCACTCTGTGCCAGCTTTGTGTACAAAAGTGCCATTAGACATGCGTTTGAAGCGCATTCTGAGCAGCCCCGCTCCCTGGTCGTTTCAAGGCGGAAGATGGCCCTGGCTGGCCAGGAAAACCCGATTTTCGGATGCAAGATTATGGCAGCTAACTCCAGGTACAAGAAATTTCTCTCTAGCCCTATTATTTCTGGAGTTATTGGCAGTGGCGCTGCCGACTTCTTTTTTTGGCGTTTATTTATTTATTTATTTTTTTTGCTGGCTTTGGTCCAGCACACTTGTAGCAGCCTTGGCTATTGTTCACGTACACACACCATGGCCGTATGTACTGGCCATTTTCAGGGTGTCCTCACTCCGCAGTCCCTGGCATCCTCCCTGTTTATCCCACAGCTCCAAGACCGGTATTTTCAGAAAGCCCATGAGCAGGGCTTTCCAACAGTGTCAAACTTGTTAGTTTTCCTCCAATACTTTGGGAGATAGAGTCGTTGCTAAGTCTTGTTTTCACTCTGTTACAGCTTCGTGTACAAAAGTGCCATTAGACATGCGTTTGAAGCGCATTCTGAGCAGCCCCGCTCCCTGGTCGTTTCAAGGCGGAAGATGGCCCTGGCTGGCCAGGAAAACCCAATTTTCGGATGCAGGACTATGGCAGCTAACTCCAGGTACAAGAAATTTCTCTCTAGCCCTATTATTTCTGGAGTTATTGGTAGTGGCGCTGCCGATTTTTTTTTTCGGCTTTTTTTTTTTTTTTTTTTTTTTTTTTTTTGCTGGCTTGTGTCCAGCACACACGTAGCAGCCTTGGCTATTGTACACGTACACACACCATGGCCGTATGTACTGGCCATTTTCAGGGTGTCCTCACTCCGCAGTCCCTGGCATCCTCCCTGTTTATCACATAGCTCCAAGACCGGTATTTTCGGAAAGCCCATGAGCAGGGCTTTCCAACAGTGTCAAACTTGTTAGTTTCCCGCCAATACTTTGGGAGATAGAGTCGTTGCTCAGTCTTGTTTTCACGCTGTTACATCTTCGTGTACAAAAGTGCCATTAGACATGCGTTTGAAGCGCATTCTGAGCAGCCCCGCTCCATGGTCGTTTCAAGGCGGAAGATGGCCCTGGCTGGCCAAGACAACCTGATTTTCGGATGCAGGGCTATGGCAGCTAACTCCAGGTACAAGAAATTTCTCTCTAGCCCTATTATTTCTGGAGTTATTGGCAGTGGCGCTGCCGACTTCTTTTTTTGGCGGTTTTTTTTTTTTTTTTTTTTTGCTGGCTTCGGTCCAGCACACACATAGCAGCCTTGGCTATTGTTCACGTACACACACCATGGCCGTATGTACTGGCCATTTTCAGGGTGTCCTCACTCCGCAGTCTCTGGCATCCTCCCTGTTTATCACATAGCTCCAAGACCGGTATTTTCAGAAAGCCCATGAGCAGGGCTTTCCAACAGTGTCAAACTTGTTAGTTTCCCGCCAATACTTTGGGAGATAGAGTCGTTGCTCAGTCTTGTTTTCACGCTGTTACAGCTTCGTGTACAAAAGTGCCATTAGACATGCGTTTGAAGCGCATTCTGAGCAGCCCCGCTCCATGGTCGTTTCAAGGCGGAAGATGGCCCTGGCTGGCCGGAAAAACCCGATTTTCGGATGCAGGACTATGGCAGCTAACTCCAGGTACAAGAAATTTCTCTGTAGCCCTATTATTTCTGGAGTTATTGGAAGTGGCGCTGCCGACTTCTTTTTTTGGCGTTTATTTATTATTTTTTTTTTTGCTGGCTTCGGTCCAGCACACACGTAGCAGCCTTGGCTATTGTTCACGTACACACACCATGGCCGTATGTACTGGCCATTTTCAGGGTGTCCTCACTCTGCAGTCCCTGGCATCCTCCCTGCTTATCCCACAGCTCCAAGACCGGTATTTTCGGAAAGCCCATGAGCAGGGCTTTCCAACAGTGTCAAACTTGTCAGATTTCCGCTAATACTTTGGGAGATAGAGTCGTTGCTAAGTCTTATTTTCACTCTGTTACAGCTTCGTGTACAAAAGTGCCATTAGACATGCGTTTGAAGCGCATTCTGAGTAGCCCCGCTCCCTGGTCGTTTCAAGGCGGAAGATGGCCCTGGCTGGCCGGAAAAACCCGATTTTCGGATGCAGGACTATGGCAGCTAACTCCAGGTACAAGAAATTTCTCTGTAGCCCTATTATTTCTGGAGTTATTGGAAGTGGCGCTGCCGACTTCTTTTTTTGGCGTTTATTTATTTTTTTTTTTTTGCTGGCTTCGGTCCAGCACACACGTAGCAGCCTTGGCTATTGTTCACGTACACACACCATGGCCGTATGTACTGGCCATTTTCAGGGTGTCCTCACTCAGCAGTCCCTGGCATCCTCCCTGTTTATCACACAGCTCCAAGAACGGTATTTTCAGAAAGCTTATGAGCAGGGCTTTCCAACAGTGTCAAACTTGTTAGTTTTCCGCCAATACTTTGGGAGATAGAGTCGTTGCTAAGTCTTGTTTTCACTCTGTGACAGCTTCGTGTACAAAAGTGCCATTAGACATGCGTTTGAAGCGCATTCTGAGCAGCCCCGCTCCCTGGTCGTTTCAAGGCGGAAGATGGCCCTGGCTGGCCAGGAAAACCCGATTTTCGGATGCAGGACTATGGCAGCTAACTCCAGGTACAAGAAATTTCTCTCTAGCCCTATTATTTCTGGAGTTATTGGCAGTGGCGCTGCCGACTTCTTTTTTTGGCGTTTATTTATTTATTTATTTTTTTTCCTGGCTTTGGTCCAGCACACTTGTAGCAGCCTTGGCTATTGTTCACGTACACACACCATGGCCGTATGTACTGGCCATTTTCAGGGTGTCCTCACTCCGCAGTCCCTGGCATCCTCCCTGTTTATCACATAGCTCCAAGACCGGTATTTTCAGAAAGCCCATGAGCAGGGCTTTTAAACAGTGTCAAACTTGTTAGTTTCCCGCCAATACTTTGGGAGATAGAGTCGTTGCTCAGTCTTGTTTTCACGCTGTTACAGCTTCGTGTACAAAAGTGCCATTAGACATGCGTTTGAAGCGCATTCTGAGCAGCCCCGCTCCCTGGTCGTTTCAAGGCGGAAGATGGCCCTGGCTGGCCAGGAAAACCCGATTTTCGGATGCAGGACTATGGCAGCTAACTCCAGGTACAAGAAATTTCTCTCTAGCCCTATTATTTCTGGAGTTATTGGCAGTGGCGCTGCCGACTTCTTTTTTCGGCGTTTTTTTTTTTTTTTTTTTTTTTTTTTGCTGGCTTCGGTCCAGCACACACGTAGCAGCCTTGGCTATTGTTCACGTACACACACCATGGCCGTATGTACTGGCCATTTTCAGGGTGTCCTCACTCCGCAGTCCCTGGCATCCTCCCTGTTTATTCCACAGCTCCAAGACCGGTATTTTCAGGAAGCCCATGAGCAGGGCTTTCCAACAGTGTCAAACTTGTTAGTTTTCCTCCAATACTTTGGGAGATAGAGTCGTTGCTAAGTCTTGTTTTCACTCTGTTACAGCTTCGTGTACAAAAGTGCCATTAGACATGCGTTTGAAGCGCATTCTGAGCAGCCCCGCTCCCTGGTCGTTTCAAGGCGGAAGATGGCCCTGGCTGGCCAGGAAAACCCAATTTTCGGATGCAGGACTATGGCAGCTAACTCCAGGTACAAGAAATTTCTCTCTAGCCCTATTATTTCTGGAGTTATTGGTAGTGGCGCTGCCGACTTCTTTTTTCGGCTTTTTTTTTTTTTTTTTTTTTTTTTTTTTTGCTGGCTTCTGTCCAGCACACACGTAGCAGCCTTGGCTATTGTACACGTACACACACCATGGCCGTATGTACTGGCCATTTTCAGGGTGTCCTCACTCCGCAGTCCCTGGCATCCTCCCTGTTTATCACATAGCTCCAAGACCGGTATTTTCAGAAAGCCCATGAGCAGGGCTTTCCAACAGTGTCAAACTTGTTAGTTTCCCGCCAATACTTTGGGAGATAGAGTCGTTGCTCAGTCTTGTTTTCACGCTGTTACATCTTCGTGTACAAAAGTGCCATTAGACATGCGTTTGAAGCGCATTCTGAGCAGCCCCGCTCCATGGTCGTTTCAAGGCGGAAGATGGCCCTGGCTGGCCAAGACAACCCGATTTTCGGATGCAGGACTATGGCAGCTAACTCCAGGTACAAGAAATTTCTCTCTAGCCCTATTATTTCTGGAGTTATTGGCAGTGGCGCTGCCGACTTCTTTTTTTGGCGGTTTTTTTTTTTTTTTTTTTTTGCTGGCTTCGGTCCAGCACACACATAGCAGCCCTGGCTAATGTTCACGTACACACACCATGGCCGTATGTACTGGCCATTTTCAGGGTGTCCTCACTCCGCAGTCCCTGGCATCCTCCCTGTTTATCACATAGCTCCAAGACCGGTATTTTCAGAAAGCCCATGAGCAGGGCTTTTAAACAGTGTCAAACTTGTTAGTTTCCCGCCAATACTTTGGGAGATAGAGTCGTTGCTCAGTCTTGTTTTCACGCTGTTACAGCTTCGTGTACAAAAGTGCCATTAGACATGCGTTTGAAGCGCATTCTGAGCAGCCCCGCTCCCTGGTCGTTTCAAGGCGGAAGATGGCCCTGGCTGGCCAGGAAAACCCGATTTTCGGATGCAGGACTATGGCAGCTAACTCCAGGTACAAGAAATTTCTCTCTAGCCCTATTATTTCTGGAGTTATTGGCAGTGGCGCTGCCGACTTCTTTTTTCGGCGTTTTTTTTTTTTTTTTTTTTTTTTTTTGCTGGCTTCGGTCCAGCACACACGTAGCAGCCTTGGCTATTGTTCACGTACACACACCATGGCCGTATGTACTGGCCATTTTCAGGGTGTCCTCACTCCGCAGTCCCTGGCATCCTCCCTGTTTATCCCACAGCTCCAAGACCGGTATTTTCAGGAAGCCCATGAGCAGGGCTTTCCAACAGTGTCAAACTTGTTAGTTTTCCTCCAATACTTTGGGAGATAGAGTCGTTGCTAAGTCTTGTTTTCACTCTGTTACAGCTTCGTGTACAAAAGTGCCATTAGACATGCGTTTGAAGCGCATTCTGAGCAGCCCCGCTCCCTGGTCGTTTCAAGGCGGAAGATGGCCCTGGCTGGCCAGGAAAACCCAATTTTCGGATGCAGGACTATGGCAGCTAACTCCAGGTACAAGAAATTTCTCTCTAGCCCTATTATTTCTGGAGTTATTGGTAGTGGCGCTGCCGACTTCTTTTTTCGGCTTTTTTTTTTTTTTTTTTTTTTGCTGGCTTCTGTCCAGCACACACGTAGCAGCCTTGGCTATTGTACACGTACACACACCATGGCCGTATGTACTGGCCATTTTCAGGGTGTCCTCACTCCGCAGTCCCTGGCATCCTCCCTGTTTATCACATAGCTCCAAGACCGGTATTTTCAGAAAGCCCATGAGCAGGGCTTTCCAACAGTGTCAAACTTGTTAGTTTCCCGCCAATACTTTGGGAGATAGAGTCGTTGCTCAGTCTTGTTTTCACGCTGTTACATCTTCGTGTACAAAAGTGCCATTAGACATGCGTTTGAAGCGCATTCTGAGCAGCCCCGCTCCATGGTCGTTTCAAGGCGGAAGATGGCCCTGGCTGGCCAAGACAACCCAATTTTCGGATGCAGGACTATGGCAGCTAACTCCAGGTACAAGAAATTTCTCTCTAGCCCTATTATTTCTGGAGTTATTGGCAGTGGCGCTGCCGACTTCTTTTTTTGGCGGTTTTTTTTTTTTTTTTTTTTTGCTGGCTTCGGTCCAGCACACACATAGCAGCCCTGGCTAATGTTCACGTACACACACCATGGCCGTATGTACTGGCCATTTTCAGGGTGTCCTCACTCCGCAGTCTCTGGCATCCTCCCTGTTTATCACATAGCTCGAAGACCGGTATTTTCAGAAAGCCCATGAGCAGGGCTTTCCAACAGTGTCAAACTTGTTAGTTTCCCGCCAATACTTTGGGAGATAGAGTCGTTGCTCAGTCTTGTTTTCACGCTGTTACAGCTTCGTGTACAAAAGTGCCATTAGACATGCGTTTGAAGCGCATTCTGAGCAGCCCCGCTCCATGGTCGTTTCAAGGCGGAAGATGGCCCTGGCTGGCCGGAAAAACCCGATTTTCGGATGCAGGACTATGGCAGCTAACTCCAGGTACAAGAAATTTCTCTGTAGCCCTATTATTTCTGGAGTTATTGGAAGTGGCGCTGCCGACTTCTTTTTTTGGCGTTTATTTATTATTTTTTTTTTGCTGGCTTCGGTCCAGCACACACGTAGCAGCCTTGGCTATTGTTCACGTACACACACCATGGCCGTATGTACTGGCCATTTTCAGGGTGTCCTCACTCTGCAGTCCCTGGCATCCTCCCTGCTTATCCCACAGCTCCAAGACCGGTATTTTCGGAAAGCCCATGAGCAGGGCTTTCCAACAGTGTCAAACTTGTCAGATTTCCGCTAATACTTTGGGAGATAGAGTCGTTGCTAAGTCTTATTTTCACTCTGTTACAGCTTCGTGTACAAAAGTGCCATTAGACATGCGTTTGAAGCGCATTCTGAGTAGCCCCGCTCCCTGGTCGTTTCAAGGCGGAAGATGGCCCTGGCTGGCCGGAAAAACCCGATTTTCGGATGCAGGACTATGGCAGCTAACTCCAGGTACAAGAAATTTCTCTGTAGCCCTATTATTTCTGGAGTTATTGGAAGTGGCGCTGCCGACTTCTTTTTTTGGCGTTTATTTATTATTTTTTTTTTTGCTGGCTTCGGTCCAGCACACACGTAGCAGCCTTGGCTATTGTTCACGTACACACACCATGGCCGTATGTACTGGCCATTTTCAGGGTGTCCTCACTCAGCAGTCCCTGGCATCCTCCCTGTTTATCACACAGCTCCAAGAACGGTATTTTCAGAAAGCTTATGAGCAGGGCTTTCCAACAGTGTCAAACTTGTTAGTTTTCCGCCAATACTTTGGGAGATAGAGTCGTTGCTAAGTCTTGTTTTCACTCTGTGACAGCTTCGTGTACAAAAGTGCCATTAGACATGCGTTTGAAGCGCATTCTGAGCAGCCCCGCTCCCTGGTCGTTTCAAGGCGGAAGATGGCCCTGGCTGGCCAGGAAAACCCGATTTTCGGATGCAGGACTATGGCAGCTAACTCCAGGTACAAGAAATTTCTCTCTAGCCCTATTATTTCTGGAGTTATTGGCAGTGGCGCTGCCGACTTCTTTTTTTGGCGTTTATTTATTTATTTATTTTTTTTGCTGGCTTTGGTCCAGCACGCTTGTAGCAGCCTTGGCTATTGTTCACGTACACACACCATGGCCGTATGTACTGGCCATTTTCAGGGTGTCCTCACTCCGCAGTCCCTTTGCATCCTCCCTGTTTATCACATAGCTCCAAGACCGGTATTTTCAGAAAGCCCATGAGCAGGGCTTTCAAACAGTGTCAAACTTGTTAGTTTCCCGCCAATACTTTGGGAGATAGAGTCGTTGCTCAGTCTTGTTTTCACGCTGTTACAGCTTCGTGTACAAAAGTGCCATTAGACATGCGTTTGAAGCGCATTCTGAGCAGCCCCGCTCCCTGGTCGTTTCAAGGCGGAAGATGGCCCTGGCTGGCCAGGAAAACCCGATTTTCGGATGCAGGACTATGGCAGCTAACTCCAGGTACAAGAAATTTCTCTCTAGCCCTATTATTTCTGGAGTTATTGGCAGTGGCGCTGCCGACTTCTTTTTTCGGCGTTTTTTTTTTTTTTTTTTTTTTTTTTTTGCTGGCTTCGGTCCAGCACACACGTAGCAGCCTTGGCTATTGTACACGTACACACACCATGGCCGTATGTACTGGCCATTTTCAGGGTGTCCTCACTCCGCAGTCCCTGGCATCCTCCCTGTTTATCACATAGCTCCAAGACCGGTATTTTCAGAAAGCCCATGAGCAGGGCTTTCCAACAGTGTCAAACTTGTTAGTTTCCCGCCAATACTTTGGGAGATAGAGTCGTTGCTCAGTCTTGTTTTCACGCTGTTACATCTTCGTGTACAAAAGTGCCATTAGACATGCGTTTGAAGCGCATTCTGAGCAGCCCCGCTCCATGGTCGTTTCAAGGCGGAAGATGGCCCTGGCTGGCCAAGACAACCCGATTTTCGGATGCAGGACTATGGCAGCTAACTCCAGGTACAAGAAATTTCTCTCTAGCCCTATTATTTCTGGAGTTATTGGCAGTGGCGCTGCCGACTTCTTTTTTTGGCGGTTTTTTTTTTTTTTTTTTTTTTGCTGGCTTCGGTCCAGCACACACATAGCAGCCCTGGCTAATGTTCACGTACACACACCATGGCCGTATGTACTGGCCATTTTCAGGGTGTCCTCACTCCGCAGTCCCTGGCATCCTCCCTGTTTATCACATAGCTCCAAGACCGGTATTTTCAGAAAGCCCATGAGCAGGGCTTTTAAACAGTGTCAAACTTGTTAGTTTCCCGCCAATACTTTGGGAGATAGAGTCGTTGCTCAGTCTTGTTTTCACGCTGTTACAGCTTCGTGTACAAAAGTGCCATTAGACATGCGTTTGAAGCGCATTCTGAGCAGCCCCGCTCCCTGGTCGTTTCAAGGCGGAAGATGGCCCTGGCTGGCCAGGAAAACCCGATTTTCGGATGCAGGACTATGGCAGCTAACTCCAGGTACAAGAAATTTCTCTCTAGCCCTATTATTTCTGGAGTTATTGGCAGTGGCGCTGCCGACTTCTTTTTTCGGCGTTTTTTTTTTTTTTTTTTTTTTTTTTTTGCTGGCTTCGGTCCAGCACACACGTAGCAGCCTTGGCTATTGTTCACGTACACACACCATGGCCGTATGTACTGGCCATTTTCAGGGTGTCCTCACTCCGCAGTCCCTGGCATCCTCCCTGTTTATCCCACAGCTCCAAGACCGGTATTTTCAGGAAGCCCATGAGCAGGGCTTTCCAACAGTGTCAAACTTGTTAGTTTTCCTCCAATACTTTGGGAGATAGAGTCGTTGCTAAGTCTTGTTTTCACTCTGTTACAGCTTCGTGTACAAAAGTGCCATTAGACATGCGTTTGAAGCGCATTCTGAGCAGCCCCGCTCCCTGGTCGTTTCAAGGCGGAAGATGGCCCTGGCTGGCCAGGAAAACCCAATTTTTGGATGCAGGACTATGGCAGCTAACTCCAGGTACAAGAAATTTCTCTCTAGCCCTATTATTTCTGGAGTTATTGGTAGTGGCGCTGCCGACTTCTTTTTTCGGCTTTTTTTTTTTTTTTTTTTTTTGCTGGCTTCTGTCCAGCACACACGTAGCAGCCTTGGCTATTGTACACGTACACACACCATGGCCGTATGTACTGGCCATTTTCAGGGTGTCCTCACTCCGCAGTCCCTGGCATCCTCCCTGTTTATCACATAGCTCCAAGACCGGTATTTTCAGAAAGCCCATGAGCAGGGCTTTCCAACAGTGTCAAACTTGTTAGTTTCCCGCCAATACTTTGGGAGATAGAGTCGTTGCTCAGTCTTGTTTTCACGCTGTTACATCTTCGTGTACAAAAGTGCCATTAGACATGCGTTTGAAGCGCATTCTGAGCAGCCCCGCTCCATGGTCGTTTCAAGGCGGAAGATGGCCCTGGCTGGCCAAGACAACCCAATTTTCGGATGCAGGACTATGGCAGCTAACTCCAGGTACAAGAAATTTCTCTCTAGCCCTATTATTTCTGGAGTTATTGGCAGTGGCGCTGCCGACTTCTTTTTTTGGCGGTTTTTTTTTTTTTTTTTTTTTTGCTGGCTTCGGTCCAGCACACACATAGCAGCCCTGGCTAATGTTCACGTACACACACCATGGCCGTATGTACTGGCCATTTTCAGGGTGTCCTCACTCCGCAGTCTCTGGCATCCTCCCTGTTTATCACATAGCTCGAAGACCGGTATTTTCAGAAAGCCCATGAGCAGGGCTTTCCAACAGTGTCAAACTTGTTAGTTTCCCGCCAATACTTTGGGAGATAGAGTCGTTGCTCAGTCTTGTTTTCACGCTGTTACAGCTTCGTGTACAAAAGTGCCATTAGACATGCGTTTGAAGCGCATTCTGAGCAGCCCCGCTCCATGGTCGTTTCAAGGCGGAAGATGGCCCTGGCTGGCCGGAAAAACCCGATTTTCGGATGCAGGACTATGGCAGCTAACTCCAGGTACAAGAAATTTCTCTGTAGCCCTATTATTTCTGGAGTTATTGGAAGTGGCGCTGCCGACTTCTTTTTTTGGCGTTTATTTATTATTTTTTTTTTGCTGGCTTCGGTCCAGCACACACGTAGCAGCCTTGGCTATTGTTCACGTACACACACCATGGCCGTATGTACTGGCCATTTTCAGGGTGTCCTCACTCTGCAGTCCCTGGCATCCTCCCTGCTTATCCCACAGCTCCAAGACCGGTATTTTCGGAAAGCCCATGAGCAGGGCTTTCCAACAGTGTCAAACTTGTCAGATTTCCGCTAATACTTTGGGAGATAGAGTCGTTGCTAAGTCTTATTTTCACTCTGTTACAGCTTCGTGTACAAAAGTGCCATTAGACATGCGTTTGAAGCGCATTCTGAGTAGCCCCGCTCCCTGGTCGTTTCAAGGCGGAAGATGGCCCTGGCTGGCCGGAAAAACCCGATTTTCGGATGCAGGACTATGGCAGCTAACTCCAGGTACAAGAAATTTCTCTGTAGCCCTATTATTTCTGGAGTTATTGGAAGTGGCGCTGCCGACTTCTTTTTTTGGCGTTTATTTATTATTTTTTTTTTTGCTGGCTTCGGTCCAGCACACACGTAGCAGCCTTGGCTATTGTTCACGTACACACACCATGGCCGTATGTACTGGCCATTTTCAGGGTGTCCTCACTCAGCAGTCCCTGGCATCCTCCCTGTTTATCACACAGCTCCAAGAACGGTATTTTCAGAAAGCTTATGAGCAGGGCTTTCCAACAGTGTCAAACTTGTTAGTTTTCCGCCAATACTTTGGGAGATAGAGTCGTTGCTAAGTCTTGTTTTCACTCTGTGACAGCTTCGTGTACAAAAGTGCCATTAGACATGCGTTTGAAGCGCATTCTGAGCAGCCCCGCTCCCTGGTCGTTTCAAGGCGGAAGATGGCCCTGGCTGGCCAGGAAAACCCGATTTTCGGATGCAGGACTATGGCAGCTAACTCCAGGTACAAGAAATTTCTCTCTAGCCCTATTATTTCTGGAGTTATTGGCAGTGGCGCTGCCGACTTCTTTTTTTGGCGTTTATTTATTTATTTATTTTTTTTGCTGGCTTTGGTCCAGCACGCTTGTAGCAGCCTTGGCTATTGTTCACGTACACACACCATGGCCGTATGTACTGGCCATTTTCAGGGTGTCCTCACTCCGCAGTCCCTTTGCATCCTCCCTGTTTATCACATAGCTCCAAGACCGGTATTTTCAGAAAGCCCATGAGCAGGGCTTTCAAACAGTGTCAAACTTGTTAGTTTCCCGCCAATACTTTGGGAGATAGAGTCGTTGCTCAGTCTTGTTTTCACGCTGTTACAGCTTCGTGTACAAAAGTGCCATTAGACATGCGTTTGAAGCGCATTCTGAGCAGCCCCGCTCCCTGGTCGTTTCAAGGCGGAAGATGGCCCTGGCTGGCCAGGAAAACCCGATTTTCGGATGCAGGACTATGGCAGCTAACTCCAGGTACAAGAAATTTCTCTCTAGCCCTATTATTTCTGGAGTTATTGGCAGTGGCGCTGCCGACTTCTTTTTTCGGCGTTTTTTTTTTTTTTTTTTTTTTTTTTTGCTGGCTTCGGTCCAGCACACACGTAGCAGCCTTGGCTATTGTTCACGTACACACACCATGGCCGTATGTACTGGCCATTTTCAGGGTGTCCTCACTCCGCAGTCTCTGGCATCCTCCCTGTTTATCCCACAGCTCCAAGACCGGTATTTTCAGAAAGCCCATGAGCAGGGCTTTCCAACAGTGTCAAACTTGTTAGTTTTCCGCCAATACTTTGGGAGATAGAGTCGTTGCTAAGTCTTGTTTTCACTCTGTTACAGCTTCGTGTACAAAAGTGCCATTAGACATGCGTTTGAAGCGCATTCTGAGCAGCCCCGCTCCCTGGTCGTTTCAAGGCGGAAGATGGCCCTGGCTGGCCAGGAAAACCCGATTTTCGGATGCAGGACTATGGCAGCTAACTCCAGGTACAAGAAATTTCCCTCTAGCCCTATTATTTCTGGAGTTATTGGTAGTGGCGCTGCCGACTTCTTTTTTCGGCTTTTTTTTTTTTTTTTTTTTTTTTTTTTTGCTGGCTTCTGTCCAGCACACACGTAGCAGCCTTGGCTATTGTACACGTACACACACCATGGCCGTATGTACTGGCCATTTTCAGGGTTTCCTCACTCCGCAGTCCCTGGCATCCTCCCTGTTTATCACATAGCTCCAAGACCGGTATTTTCAGAAAGCCCATGAGCAGGGCTTTCCAACAGTGTCAAACTTGTTAGTTTCCCGCCAATACTTTGGGAGATAGAGTCGTTGCTCAGTCTTGTTTTCACGCTGTTACATCTTCGTGTACAAAAGTGCCATTAGACATGCGTTTGAAGCGCATTCTGAGCAGCCCCGCTCCATGGTCGTTTCAAGGCGGAACATGGCCCTGGCTGGCCAAGACAACCCGATTTTCGGATGCAGGACTATGGCAGCTAACTCCAGGTACAAGAAATTTCTCTCTAGCCCTATTATTTCTGGAGATATTGGCAGTGGCGCTGCCGACTTCTTTTTTTGGCGGTTTTTTTTTTTTTTTTTTTTTTGCTGGCTTCGGTCCAGCACACACATAGCAGCCTTGGCTATTGTTCACGTACACACACCATGGCCGTATGTACTGGCCATTTTCAGGGTGTCCTCACTCCGCAGTCCCTGGCATCCTCCCTGTTTATCCCACAGCTCCAAGACCGGTATTTTCAGAAAGCCCATGAGCAGGCCTTTCCAACAGTGTCAAACTTGTTAGTTTTCCTCCAATACTTTGGGAGATAGAGTCTTTGCTAAGTCTTGTTTTCACTCTGTTACAGCTTCGTGTACAAAAGTGCCATTAGACATGCGTTTGAAGCGCATTCTGAGCAGCCCCGCTCCCTGGTCGTTTCAAGGCGGAAGATGGCCCTGGCTGGCCAGGAAAACCCGATTTTCGGATGCAGGACTATGGCAGCTAACTCCAGGTACAAGAAATTTCCCTCTAGCCCTATTATTTCTGGAGTTATTGGTAGTGGCGCTGCCGACTTCTTTTTTCGGCTTTTTTTTTTTTTTTTTTTTTTTTTTTTTGCTGGCTTCTGTCCAGCACACACGTAGCAGCCTTGGCTATTGTACACGTACACACACCATGGCCGTATGTACTGGCCATTTTCAGGGTGTCCTCACTCCGCAGTCCCTGGCATCCTCCCTGTTTATCACATAGCTCCAAGACCGGTATTTTCAGAAAGCCCATGAGCAGGGCTTTCCAACAGTGTCAAACTTGTTAGTTTCCCGCCAATACTTTGGGAGATAGAGTCGTTGCTCAGTCTTGTTTTCACGCTGTTACATCTTCGTGTACAAAAGTGCCATTAGACATGCGTTTGAAGCGCATTCTGAGCAGCCCCGCTCCATGGTCGTTTCAAGGCGGAAGATGGCCCTGGCTGGCCAAGACAACCCGATTTTCGGATGCAGGACTATGGCAGCTAACTCCAGGTACAAGAAATTTCTCTCTAGCCCTATTATTTCTGGAGATATTGGCAGTGGCGCTGCCGACTTCTTTTTTTGGCGGTTTTTTTTTTTTTTTTTTTTTTTGCTGGCTTCGGTCCAGCACACACATAGCAGCCTTGGCTATTGTTCACGTACACACACCATGGCCGTATGTACTGGCCATTTTCAGGGTGTCCTCACTCCGCAGTCTCTGGCATCCTCCCTGTTTATCACATAGCTCCAAGACCGGTATTTTCAGAAAGCCCATGAGCAGGGCTTTCCAACAGTGTCAAACTTGTTAGTTTCCCGCCAATACTTTGGGAGATAGAGTCGTTGCTCAGTCTTGTTTTCACGCTGTTACAGCTTCGTGTACAAAAGTGCCATTAGACATGCGTTTGAAGCGCATTCTGAGCAGCCCCGCTCCATGGTCGTTTCAAGGCGGAAGATGGCCCTGGCTGGCCAAGACAACCCGATTTTCGGATGCAGGACTATGGCAGCTAACTCCAGGTACAAGAAATTTCTCTCTAGCCCTATTATTTTTGGAGTTATTGGCAGTGGCGCTGCCGACTTCTTTTTTCGGCGTTTTTTTTTTTTTGTTTTTTTGTTTTTTGCTGGCTTCGGTCCAGCACACACGTAGCAGCCTTGGCTATTGTTCACGTACACACACCATGGCCGTATGTACTGGCCATTTTCAGGGTGTCCTCACTCCGCAGTCCCTGGCATCCTCCCTGTTTATCCCACAGCTCCAAGACCGGTATTTTCAGAAAGCCCATGAGTAGGGCTTTCCAACAGTGTCAAACTTGTTAGTTTTCCGCCAATACTTTGGGAGATAGAGTCGTTGCTAAGTCTTGTTTTCACTCTGTTACAGCTTCGTGTTCAAAAGTGCCATTAGACATGCGTTTGAAGCGCATTCTGAGTAGCCCCGCTCCCTGGTCGTTTCAAGGCGGAAGTTGGCCATGGCTGGCCGGGAAAACCCGATTTTCAGATGCAGGACTATGGCAGCTAACTCCAGGTACAAGAAATTTCTCTCTAGCCCTATTATTTCTGGAGTTATTGCCAGTGGCGCTGCCGACTTCTTTTTTCGGCGTTTTTTTATTTTATTTTTTTTTTGCTGGCTTTGGTCCAGCACACACGTAGCAGCCTTGGCTATTGTTCACGTACACACACCATGGCCGTATGTACTGGCCATTTTCAGGGTGTCCTCACTCCGCAGTCCCTGGCATCCTCCCTGTTTATCACACAGCTCCAAGACCGGTATTTCCGGAAAGCCCATGAACAGGGCTTTCCAACAGTGTCAAACTTGTTAGTTTCCCGCCAATACGTTGGGAGATAGAGTCGTTGCTAAGTCTTGTTTTCATTCTGTTATAGCTTCGTGTACAAAAGTGCCATTAGACATGCGTTTGAAGCGCATTCTGAGTAGCCCCGCTCCCTGGTCGTTTCAAGGCGGAAGATGGCCCTGGCTGGCCGGGAAAACCCGATTTTCGGATGCAGGACTATGGCAGCTAACTCCAGGTACAAGAAATTTCTCTGTAGCCCTATTATTTCTGGAGTTATTGGAAGTGGCGCTGTCGACTTCTTTTTTTGGCGTTTATTTATTATTTTTTTTTTGCTGGCTTCGGTCCAGCACACACGTAGCAGCCTTGGCTGTTGTTCATGTACACACACCATGGCCGTATGTACTGGCCATTTTCAGGGTGTCCTCACTCCGCAGTCCCTGGCATCCTCCCTGTTTATCACACAGCTCCAAGACCGGTATTTTCAGAAAGCCCATGAGCAGGCCTTTCCAACAGTGTCAAACTTGTTAGTTTCTCGTTAATACTTTGGGAGATAGAGTCGTTGCTAAGTCTTGTTTTCACTCTGTTACAGCTTCGTGTACAAAAGTGCCATTAGACAGGCGTTTGAAGCGCATTCTGAGCAGCCCCGCTCCCTGGTCGTTTCAAGGCAGAAGATGGCCCTGGCTGGCCAGGAAAACCCGATTTTCGGATGCAGGACTATGGCAGGTAACTCCAGGTACAAGAAATTTCTCTCTAGCCTTATTATTTCTGGAGTTATTGGCAGTGGCGCTGCCGACTTCTTTTTTTGGCTTTTTTTTGTTTTGTTTTTTTTTTGCTGGATTCGGTCCAGCACACACGTAGCAGCCTTGGCTATTGTTCACGTACACACACCATGGCCGTATGTATTGGCCATTTTCAGGGTGTCCTCACTCCGCAGTCCCTGGCATCCTCCCTGTTTATCACACAGCTCCAAGACCGGTATTTCCGGAAAGCCCATGAACAGGGCTTTCCAACAGTGTCAAACTTGTCAGATTTCCGCTAATACTTTGGGAGATAGAGTCGTTGCTAAGTCTTATTTTCACTCTGTTACAGCTTCGTGTACAAAAGTGCCATTAGACATGCGTTTGAAGCGCATTCTGAGTAGCCCCGCTCCCTGGTCGTTTCAAGGCGGAAGATGGCCCTGGCTGGCCGGGAAAACCCGATTTTCGGATGCAGGACTATGGCAGCTAACTCCAGGTACAAGAAATTTCTCTGTAGCCCTATTATTTCTGGAGTTATTGGAAGTGGCGCTGCCGACTTCTTTTTTTGGCGTTTTTTTATTATTTTTTTTTTGCTGGCTTCGGTCCAGCACACACGTAGCAGCCTTGGCTATTGTTCACGTACACACACCATGGCCGTATGTACTGGCCATTTTCAGGGTGTCCGCAGTCTCTGGCATCCTCCCTGTTTATCACACAGCTCCAAGACCGGTATTTCCGGAAAGCCCATGAGCAGGGCTTTCCAACAGTGTCAAACTTGTTAGTTTTCCGCCAATACTTTGGGAGATAGAGTCGTTGCTAAGTCTTGTTTTCACTCTTTTACAGCTTCGTGTACAAAAGTGCCATTAGACATGCGTTTGAAGCGCTTTCTGAGCAGCCCCGCTCCCTGGTCGTTTCAAGGCGGAAGATGGCCCTGGCTGGCCAGGAAAACCCAATTTTCGGATGCAGGATTATGGCAGCTAACTCCAGGTACAAGAAATTTCTCTCTAGCCCTATTATTTTTGGAGTTATTGGCAGTGGCGCTGCCGACTTCTTTTTTTGGCGTTTATTTATTTATTTATTTTTTTGCTGGCTTCGGTCCAGCACACACGTAGCAGCCTTGGCTGTTGTTCATGTACACACACCATGGCCGTATGTACTGGCCATTTTCAGGGTGTCCTCACTCCGCAGTCCCTGGCATCCTCCCTGTTTATCACACAGCTCCAAGACCGGTATTTTCAGAAAGCCCATGAGCAGGCCTTTCCAACAGTGTCAAACTTGTTAGTTTCTCGTTAATACTTTGGGAGATAGAGTCGTTGCTAAGTCTTGTTTTCACTCTGTTACAGCTTCGTGTACAAAAGTGCCATTAGACAGGCGTTTGAAGCGCATTCTGAGCAGCCCCGCTCCCTGGTCGTTTCAAGGCAGAAGATGGCCCTTGCTGGCCAGGAAAACCCGATTTTCGGATGCAGGACTATGGCAGGTAACTCCAGGTACAAGAAATTTCTCTCTAGCCTTATTATTTCTGGACTTATTGGCAGTGGAGCTGCCGACTTCTTTTTTTGGCGTTTTTTTTTTTTTTTTTTTTTTTTGCTGGCTTCGGTCCAGCACACACGTAGCAGCCTTGGCTATTGTTCACGTACACACACCATGGCGGTATGTATTGGCCATTTTCAGGGTGTCCTCACTCCGCAGTCCCTGGCATCCTCCCTGTTTATCACACAGCTCCAAGACCGGTATTTCCGGACAGTGTCAAACTTGTTAGTTTCCCGCCAATACTTTGGGAGATAGAGTCGTTGCTCAGTCTTGTTTTCACGCTGTTACAGCTTCGTGTACAAAAGTGCCATTAGACATGCGTTTGAAGCGCATTCTGAGCAGCCCCGCTCCCTGGTCGTTTCAAGGCGGAAGATGGCCCTGGCTGGCCAAGACAACCCGATTTTCGGATGCAGGACTATGGCAGCTAACTCCAGGTACAATAAATTTCTCTCTAGCCCTATTATTTCTGGAGTTATTGGCAGTGGCGCTGCCGACTTCTTTTTTCGGCGTTTTTTTTTGTTTTTTGGTTTTTTTTTTTGCTGGCTTCGGTCCAGCACACACGTAGCAGTCTTGGCTATTGTTCACGTACACACACCATGGCCGTATGTACTGGCCATTTTCAGGGTGTCCTCACTCCGCAGTCCCTGGCATCCTCCCTGTTTATCCCACAGCTCCAAGACCGGTATTTTCAGAAAGCCCATGAGCAGGGCTTTCCAACAGTGTCAAACTTGTTAGTTTTCCGCCAATACTTTGGGAGATAGAGTCGTTGCTAAGTCTTGTTTTCACTCTGTTACAGCTTCGTGTACAAAAGTGCCATTAGACATGCGTTTGAAGCGCATTCTGAGCAGCCCCGCTCCCTGGTCGTTTCAAGGCGGAAGATGGCCCTGGCTGGCCAGGAAAACCCGATTTTCGGATGCAGGACTATGGCAGCTAACTCCAGGTACAAGAAATTTCTCTCTAGCCCTATTATTTCTGGAGTTATTGGTAGTGGCGCTGCCGACTTCTTTTTTCGGCGTTTTTTTTTTTTTTTTTTTTTTTTTTTTTGCTGGCTTCTGTCCAGCACACACGTAGCAGCCTTGGCTATTGTACACGTACACACACCATGGCCGTATGTACTGGCCATTTTCAGGGTGTCCTCACTCCGCAGTCCCTGGCATCCTCCCTGTTTATCACATAGCTCCAAGACCGGTATTTTCAGAAAGCCCATGAGCAGGGCTTTCCAACAGTGTCAAACTTGTTAGTTTCCCGCCAATACTTTGGGAGATAGAGTCGTTGCTCAGTCTTGTTTTCACGCCGTTACATCTTCGTGTACAAAAGTGCCATTAGACATGCGTTTGAAGCGCATTCTGAGCAGCCCCGCTCCATGGTCGTTTCAAGGCGGAAGATGGCCCTGGCTGGCCAAGACAACCCGATTTTCGGATGCAGGACTAAGGCAGCTAACTCCAGGTACAAGAAATTTCTCTCTAGCCCTATTATTTCTGGAGTTATTGGCAGTGGCGCTGCCGACTTCTTTTTTTGGCGGTTTTTTTTTTTTTTTTTTTTTGCTGGCTTCGGTCCAGCACTCACGTAGCAGCCTTGGCTATTGTTCACGTACACACACCATGGCCGTATGTACTGGCCATTTTCAGGGTGTCCTCACTCCGCAGTCCCTGGCATCCTCCCTGTTTATCACATAGCTCCAAGACCGGTATTTTCAGAAAGCCCATGAGCAGGGCTTTCCAACAGTGTCAAACTTGTTAGTTTTCCGCCAATACTTTGGGAGATAGAGTCGTTGCTAAGTCTTGTTTTCACTCTGTTACAGCTTCGTGTACAAAAGTGCCATTAGACATGCGTTTGAAGCGCATTCTGAAAAGCCCCGCTCCCTGGTCGTTTCAAGGCGGAAGATGGCCCTAGCTGGCCGGGAAAACCCGATTTTCGGATGCAGGACTATGGCAGCTAACTCCAGGTACAAGAAATTTCTCTCTAGCCCTATTATTTTTGGAGTTATTGGCTGTGGCGCTGCCGACTTCTTTTTTCGGCGTTTATTTATTATTTTTTTGCTGGCTTCGGTCCAGCACACACATAGCAGCCTTGGCTATTGTTCACGTACACACTCCATGGCCATATGTACTGGCCATTTTCAGGGTGTCCTCACTCCGCAGTCCCTGGCATCCTCCCTGTTTACCACACAGCTCCAAGACCAATATTTCCGGAAAGCCCATGAGCAGGGCTTTCCAACAGTGTCAAACTTGTTAGTTTCCCGCCAATACTTTGGGAGAAAGAGTCGTTGCTAAGTCTTGTTTTCACTCTGTTACAGCTTCGTGTACAAAAGTGCCATTAGACATGCGTTTGAAGCGCATTCTGAAAAGCCCCGCTCCATGGTCGTTTCAAGGCGGAAAATGGCCCTGGCTGGCCGGGAAAACCCGATTTTCGGATGCAAGACTATGGCAGCTAACTCCAGGTACAGGAAATTTCTCTCTAGCCCTATTATTTTTGGAGTTATTGGCATTGGCACTGCCGACTTCTTTTTTCGGCGTTTTTTTTTTTTTTTTTTTTTTTTTTTTCGCTGGCTTCGGTCCAGCACACAGCCATGGTTTTATTGACGTACACACAATATGGCCGTATGTACTGGCCATTTTTGGGGTGTCCTCACTCCGCAGTCCCTGGCATCCTCCCTGTTTGTCACACAGCTCCAAGACCGGTGTTTTCAAAAAGCCCATGAGCAGGGCTTTCCAACAGTGTCAAACTTGTTAGTTTCCCGCCAATACTTTGGGAAATAGAGTCGTTGCTAAGTCTTGTTTTCACTCTGTTACAGCTTCGTGTACAAAAGTGCCATTAGACATGCGTTTGAAGCGCATTCTGAGCAGCCCCGCTTCCTGGTCGTTTCAAGGCGGAAGATAGCCCTGGCTGGCCAGGAAAACCCGATTTTCGGATGGAGGAGTATGGCAGCTAACTCCAGGTACAAGAAATTTCTCTCTAGCCCTATTATTTTTGGAGTTATTGGCATTGGCACTGCCGACTTCTTTTTTCGGCGTTTTTTTTTTTTTTTTTTTTTTTTTTTTTTTACTGGCTTTGGTCCAGCACACTTGTAGCAGCCTTGGTTATTGTTCACGTACACACAACATGGCCGTATGTACTGGCCATTTTCGGGGTGTCCTCACTCCGCAGTCCCTGGCATCTTCCCTGTTTGCCACACAGCTCCAAGACCGGTATTTTCAAAAAGCCCATGAGCAGGGCTTTCCAAGAGTGTCAAACTTGTTAGTTTCTCGCCAATACTTCGGGAGATAGAGTCGTTGCTAAGTCTTGTTTTCACTCTGTTACAGCTTCGTGTACAAAAGTGCCATTAGACATGCGTTTGAAGCGCATTCTGAGTAGCCCCGCTCCCTGGTCGTTTCAAGGCGGAAGATGGCCCTGGCTGGCCAGGAAAACCCGATTTTCGGATGCAGGACTATGGCAGCTAACCTCAGGTACAAGAAATTTCTCTCTAGCCCTATTATTTTTGGAGTTATTGGCAGTGGCGCTGCCGACTTATTTTTTCGGCGTTTTTTTTTTTATTTTTTTTTTTTTTGCTGGCCTCGGTCCAGCACACACGTAGCAGCCTTGGCTATTGTTCACGTACACACACCATGGCGGTATGTACTGGCCATTTTCAGGTGTCCTCACTCCGCAGTCCCTGGCATCCTCCCTGTTTATCACACAGCTCCAAGACCAATATTTTCGGAAAGCCCATGAGCAGGGCTTTCCAACAGTGTCAAACTTGTTAGTTTCCCGCCAATACTTTGGGAAATAGAGTCGTTGCTAAGTCTTGTTTTCACTCTGTTACAGCTTCGTGTACAAAAGTGCCATTAGACAGGCGTTTGAAGCGCATTTTGAGCAGCCCCGCTCCCTGGTCGTTTCAAGGCAGAAGATGGCCCTGGCTGGCCAGGAAAACCCAATTTTCGGATGCAGGACTATGGCAACTAACTCCAGGTACAAGAAATTTCTCTCTAGCCCTAATATTTCTGGAGTTATTGGCAGTGGCGCTGCTGACTTTTTTTTTCGGCGTTTATTTTTTATTATTTTTTTTTTTTGCTGGCTTTGGTCCAGCACACACGTAGTAGCAGCCTTGGTTATTGTTGACGTACACACAGCATGGCCGTATGTACTGGACATTTTCGAGGTGTCCTTACTCCGCGGTCCCTGGCGTCCCCCCCTGTTTATCCCACAGCTCCAAGACCGGCTTTTTCGGAAGCAAGGCTTTCCAACAATGTCAGACTTGTCAGTGTCCAACCAATACTTTGGGAGATAGAGCCGTGTACAAAAGTGCCATTAGACAGGCGTTTGAAGTGCATTCGGAGCAGCCCCGCTCCCTGGTCGTTTCAAGGCGTAAACATATTTTTGGATGCAGGACTATGGCAGCTTACTGCAGGTACAAGAACATTCTCTCTAGCCTCATTATTTCTGGAGTAATTGGCCATGGCGCTGCCGAATTCCCTTTTTTGTGCTTTTTTGCTTGCTTGGCCTATTGTTGCCGTACACACAGCATGCCGGTATCTTTTGGACCTCCTCGGGGTGTCCTTCTTTGGACCCTGGCATCCTCCTTATTTATCCCAAAGCCATAAGTGTAAGGCAATGGGTAAGGCAATAAACAGTGTCACACTTGTCAACATCCCGCCCATATTAAGGGAGATAGAGACGTTGGTAAATCTTGTTTTCACTCTGTTACCGCTTTATGTGCAAAAGTGCCAATGGACATGCGTTTGAGGGGCATTCTGAGTATCCCTTCTGATTGGTTGTTTCAAGGTAGAAGATGCCCCTGAATTGCCCAACATATCTAAGTTTTTGGATGCAGGACTATTGCAGCGAACTTCAGGTAAAAGAAAATACTTGCTAGCCCCATTATTTCTGGAGTTATTGAGCTTGGAGTTGCCGACTTTTATTGTGCCGGGTTTCTTGCTGGTTTAGGTCCAGCACATCGGCTTGTCCTATTGTTCACGTACACACGCATGCCCGTATCTTTTCGGCATCCTCGGGGTGTCCTCCTTCCAGGGCCCTTGCATCCTCACTATTTATTTCAAAGCCCTAAAATAGACATTTGTGGAAAGCCCATGAATATGTCTTTCCAACAGTGCCACACTTGTTAGCATCCCGGCAATATTGAAGGAGATAGAGACGTTGCTAAGTCTTGCTTTCACTCTGTTACCGCTTTGTGTACAAAAGTGCCGCTAGACATGCATTTGAAGGGCGTTCGGAGCACCACCGCTCAATGCTTATTTAAAGGTGGAAGATGGCCCATGGCCGGTGTGGAAGGAGATTCTGTCCGGCAGGAGATTCTGTCCGAGCATACGGCAAATTGTGTACTAACTCCTTCCGATAGCGCCCTCCTTTGAATAAACTCCTCCAGCCCACGTTAATTTACCGTATGGTGGACACATTACCCGGATGACAGAATACCCTATGACACCGGCTAAGCTATAAAATTTTCGGACGCAGGACTATGACAGTTTACTGCAGGTAAAAGACAATTCTTTCTAGCCCCATTATTTCTGGACTTATTGAGCAGGGAGCTGCCGACTACACACACACACACACACATGCCAGTATCTTTTGGACATCTTCAGGGTGTTTTCCTTTCGTAGTCCTTGGCATTCTCCCTATTTATCCTCAAGCCCCATATTTGACTTATACGGAAGGGCGCCATCACGTGGTTGGTAGGTATAAAGGCTTTACATGTGCTACCTACATAAACTGGTTATCGGTCCCTACATCGTTCTCTTCAATAGTCAGTCAGAACGAAAACGATGTAGAGACCGGGAACTAGTTTACTACCTACCGTGTTAAAGGTATTGTATACTTTTGGTAGCAGCTCAAAATCAGTGTCCCAACTTTGTGTGATTCAACATATGCATGAACAAATAAACCAGTGAAAGTTTGAGCTCAATTGGTCATTGAGATCACGAGAAAATAGTGAAAATACACCTTATGTGTTTTCTGTTTTTCAGTTTTTATCACGCGTGATAAAAACTGTTGTTTTACTCATTTCTCAGAAACGATAGCATTTCAGGCAGAAATATTTCAAGGAAACCTTTCTACCATTACTAACTTTAAACCATGTAAGTTATGTGTGAATTTGTGAACATTTGTGTTTTTCGATCTTACCAATAGTGTACAGGGCCTTTAAACGGCACAGGTGTCCTACAGTACTTGGTACTACTACTTTGACGGCTTGACTTACAAGATGCTGCTACTTGCTAGCGCTGGTTCTACGTGAGCTGGTTACTTGTTTAACTACTGATGCGATATCTGAGGTGACCCAAACATGTTGACTAATTTAGAGTGATTTATTAATATTTAAAGGTAAGTTAATGATTTTGTCAAGGTTTGGTTTGTTGCTGCTGAATGCCCTGAGAACCGGAGTTGTTTGGCTTTCTTTGTGCCATTACTGTAGTAGCTAAAGTTAGTATACCAATATAGTCAGTAGCTCTAGCATCACAGTTAGACCATGGAGGAAAAGTATTGACCCAGCAGCTGGGGCCCTGAATTTTTTTATTTTTTATTTTGACATTATGGCCAATAGTACTAGTATAGTAGTTCCTTCCTCCATGTAGTAGGCCTACTAGTGATAATGTCAAAACCTCAAAAGGGAGTTCATTGCCCTAGTTACTGTGTCCACAGTAGAGTTACAGTAGTACTACTACTAGTAGGGCATCATACAAATCATACACACATTGTTTTGGGCCATGGGGCTCATTTTGGTCAACTCGTAGTTGTAGTCATACAGTCACCCATTTCTGATCAACACCTATTTCAGTTGAGTCAAGTGGGAGTTTTATCCCAGTTTACCAGAGTTAATGAAAAACTAAAGATGAAATATTGTTTGGATTCCGACATACATTATAATCACTTCCATCAACCGTTCACAAACAATTTTGCATTTTACTTTTTCTTAGTGCGTCATACGTGGCAGTGGCAATTTTAATTCATTATTTCGGTAAAAATTGGGCCATGGATTTTTATATGGGTTTAAAAAAGAATTTCATATTGGATCAATTCCATATTTTTTACACTCTGACAATCGCATATACACCGTTTTCTCAATTTGGAGAGATTGTGTCACCTCAAATGGAAATGGTCAATTTGCTGTTGATTCTGGTATGGGACTGTGCGAGAAAGGCATCCCTGGCGGAACGTCCAATTGAGAATAAGCTTGCAGTTCATAGGGAACACTGAGTATACCCAACTGGACAGGGAAACGTTCTGACTTTTGAGACACTCCCTTGTTACAATTTCTAAAAATCTATATCTTTAGTGACTCGTGGCCCCATCAAATGAAATGACTTATCGTAACTTAATTAACAGCAGAACATTTACAGCCGTTAAACAAACTTAAACCAAAATCATCTCCTAAAAATTCAAGGTTTAAGTAATTTTGAGTAAGAAAAAATTGCTTGAAACAAAAACATTTGCATTTATATTTTGTGTGTCTCCAAAAGATTGCCAGACTTTTTGTCCAGTAATTGATCCTAGTCAGTCTCAAACTCCCAGGGCAGATGCTCAGGACTCTACCAGTGAAGGTCTGCAGACACTACAGGGAGAGTTGGACATGTACAAGAAACAGACTCCTTACAATGAGAGGTAAGGAATAGTCTTGACTTGCTGTGAACAGTTATTTTATATTAACATCTTTTGAAACTCAAAGCTTTTTCTACTGTGTGAATACTTGTGCTTAGAATGCTCTGATCTTTGACATGTTTCAGAGGATGACATCTATAAATGCTTTGATAAGAGTCACTTCTCAAAAATAGAAAACTTAACAGGTAATTATCAGATACCTGGCTAAATTGCACAAGTATAATGAAATAGGTTGTCCTGATATGGATATGTCCGTGCAACAAGGTCGTATGTCCCTTTTTTGGAGAAATTGGGTTCAAATATGCAAAAGGTCTTTTATTTTTGTATGAATAAATAGGGCAAATCCATGGAAAAGTGGACATGGCTGGAAAATGGAAATTTATATTTATCTCTTAGAACCACAAAGATCACAACAACAGCAAATATGATATCAAATTAAAGAGGTCAATAAGATCTTTCATTTGAGTGGTATGCCAGTGGGATGGAATAAAGTTCAGTGTGTATTTTGGTAAAAATACCTGTTTTTGGCTAAAATCATGGCTTTTTTGAGGTTATTTTGGCACCTTGTTTTAACATGCAAAACAAAAGCTTCTTTTTTTTTGAGGTTTTGTTATTAAGTCAGAAAGAAAGGTTCAAATTCTATGCCAAACTGAAAAAGTACACTAAAAACATACTGCGAGTAACCACATTTTTTATTTTATCCAAAATGTAATTGTTTTGACCAAATAATGGTTGCATTTGTATCGTGTGTGTTCCCAGAAGATGGTCAGACTCGTTATCATTACCCAAGGCCCACAAGGTCCTAGTTAGTCTCAGACTTCCAGGGCAGATGCTGAGGACTCTACCAGTGAAGCTCTGAAGACACTATAGGGAGAGTTGTAGATGTACAAGAAACAGGAAGCTCACAATGAGAGGTAAAGACTATTATTGACTTACATGGAACATTTATTTCATGCTTATAACATTTATTAAAGATTAAGATATCTTTTCCATAGCTAATACAAACATTAAAGTCTCTGCTTGTACTGCTGTCAATTATACACACTTTTAGTTGTTTTAGGTTTTGATGAATTGTACGTAAGAGACTATGGGTCATCCAATGATTTTTTTTTATTAAAAGTTCCTCTGTAACATGAAATACATTTTGCCTTTTTAGCACTTGACTAGGGTACGGCTTTGTAGTAGGCCTACATGAATATCATTTAAAGACTTATTTTGGTAAGTGATAACGTGATGTGATATAATCTGCCTTGGTGTGTAGATTGTTCTTATAAGAACATGTGATGCTGTTAACTCTGACTTGAACAAGGATTTAGAATCGCACTCGCACTAGAACTTGACCAACTGAACCCTATATGAGCGGATCAGTATCAACCAGACCGATTTGGGGGGGGAATAGGTGGGGCAGGCGAGGGCAAATACCTAATTAGGGGCTATTTTAATGCGTCATGAATTATGAGACCCATTTATGTAACTACATATAGGCCTAAGGGTTTACAAGGTGCTGCAGCACATCCAGCAGCCACAAACACCGGGGCAAAACCCTTCTCTTAGCATATGTGTTCTGACCCCTACACATTGTTTTGTATGTGTGAAAACGCAAGTAATGTGGATTACACATGTTGTTACCTCAAACCAAAAACTATATCGTTAATGCACCATGCACTGCCTCAAACTTAACATAAGCAATTTACATTGTTGTAGAAATAAAGATTATAAAATGCCAGTATACAAGGCATACCATGCATATAGTTGTTATCAGTTTTAACAACTGTTTCATATTTTGCAGAAATTCTGTTCAAGAAGTTGTTTGACTGTTGCCATGCACAAATGTTGCATCATGAGGGAAATTGAGCTGCCTGTCTTAGTGAAGTCAACTCTCTTTACAATGGATAAGTCTTGCATTTGTTCAAATCTCTTCTTTGCTTAGTCTCACCACCATAACTTGATTAAAAAACATAGTTTTCCATACTCTTCAGAACTTATCCCACTTGATGATAAACAGTTACATTGAGAAATGCACTATAACAGGGTAAGATTGTCTGTTGACCTTGTTCTATTTCTCTTGAAATTTGGTTTAATTTTGAAAATGTTGACGGCCTCTAGATTGAAAATGTTCAAAGCATCATTAATTTTAAAAAGATACTCGTGTTTCAGACATTTCTGAGAACTCTACATTAATTTCAAAGCATAATGATAAGCCCTGCCTCGCATTTCGAAATCCATTTTTAAAAACCATAATTGATCTTGTTGTTGGTAGATTTAGGTCTCCCACTCTAGTAGCATTGTCCCTTACCCAACCCGCCCCTCAACCATTATTCTTGGAATTCTTTTATAACATTTTAAAATTGATAAAGCATTAAAGGAGAAATGTTATACTAAATTTCTCTCATCTTAAAAATCAAACTCACTGATAAATCTTTTAAACACCGTGCATTTCTCTATAATCATCAAATATTCACCGTGAATGTATGTGCAATAAGCACTGTGTACTCAGTACTTTCTTGAGTCCTGCTGAAAAGCTCCAGAGGAATAATACTAGAGTGGGATTCAAACCCACAACCCTGCATTTTAGTGTAGATGTCTTGACTAATATTGAAGTTAAGATTTCTTCAATCTTTGTACAAGCTCCAACTTTGACTCACATATTGAAGTGATTATGGGTTGTGTCAATGCCACATCTAATCTACTTTTCTTTGAGTAGATTATAGTTCTGAGAAGAAGTTGTCCTGCCAATCTATCTACAGGGTGGAGAACTGACATTTTCTCAATGTGGTTCTTCAAAGTAAATCAATGTTCTCTTAGCTTTGTCAAGTCAAGGTTTCTACTAGTCAATAACTATTGGAAAAATGCAGGATTACCCTTTGCTCCCACAATGTGACATCAACTTTTGAATTGACACTTATATTTTCTTTAAAAAAAATTACCTCGATGATTGCTTGTCTATTGGTGGAGAGTCTGGATTTTATTAGATTTGCGAAACGTTAACTTCTTTTGGTGGAATTTTATGAAAAAACTCAGAGCTGACACAGATGCATTCAAACATCGCTGGAGCCATGGTGTTTGCTGTTGTGCATGTGCATTGTACTTCACAGCATGCCTGCACAGCAGCAACCATCACTGCCCTGATGATGTGTGGATACTTGATAGTATCAGCCCTGGTATTTTTCAAAAACTTCCACTAAAAGAAGGTATCGGAGAAAATCATCATGTTAGGCCCATCTAATGTACTTCAGACTCTTCAGCAATGATGCGATAATCTAGGGAAACATTTTGGCAAATGTAAGTCAAAGTAGGAAATTTGATGCCACATCGGTTGGGGGGGGGGTAAAGGGTGGTTGGGCAAAGAAGCCGAGGTGTTCAAACATATTAGCACTATTTATGAGGCTAGGTTTCTTTGTGCCATCTGTACAATCAAAGAAAAATGACTCAAGCAAATCCGAGAAACTAATCCTCTTTGGCTGGACAGTGAAGAAAATGTAAGACACCTGATGGAAACTGGTTAATTTTGTTTTTCTTTTTTTTTAACTATTTTTTACAGATTTGGCATTGGATATGACAGCCTTGTACTGGTGTGATGAGACAGGGCCTGTGTTCCAGATAGACAGGGTGGATGCTACACTACAGGACAGGGGCAGTGATGGAGTTACCAATTGACATCCTACAAACAGGCCAGCTGTAGATTGGTTCACTGGCAAGCTGTGCTGTGGCACTTGTATTCAACAGGTAATACCGCTGGGCCAAGTTTCCTGTAATATGCTTTAAGCACAAAAGTTAGCAAAGTACTAAACAATTGTGCTTAGCAGTAAAATGTTTAGCAATATTTTGTACTTTTCTACAGCTGTATGAAGTTTTGCCCCAGTGCTGGACTACTATTGAAATTCACCACTTGAGTAGTCACGCGTTAACTATTTGCGACTACTTGACTAGTCGCAACTTTTTTTGCAACATATCCCAATGGGGACGTCCTTGTTCACGTGTTTGTGTAGAGCACACACATTGCAGCAACATAGGTGTGACAAAGTGAGTTAGAACGTGACCATCGGCTCATAAGTAAACTCACTGCTTTACTCCAACTCCTAGGTCATCCATGTGAGGGCAAAGGTGGTGCTGATTAGTAAACTCACTGCCTCATTCAAACTCCTAGGCCATTTCATGTGAGGGCACAGGTTGTGCTGAGTAGTGAACTCACTGCTACACTCCAACTCCTAGGTCATCCATGTGAGGGCACAGGTGGTGCTGATTAGTAAACTCACTGCTACACTCCAACTGCAAGACATCCATGTGATGGGACAGGTTGAGCTGATTAGTAAACTCACTGCTACACTCCAACTGCAAGACATCCATGTGATGGGACAGGTTGAGCTGATTAGTAAACTCACTGCTACACTCCAACAACCACTGCTAAATACAGAGATTTAAATTCAAAAAGAAGTTTGTTGAGGTTTTATGATCCCCACAATTTCAGCTCAAAAGTTGTACTAATTTGTAAAAGACTTTGAGTGCTAGTTTTGACTAAAATGTTGTCATTGTAAAATCAAATTGTGTTGGAGTGTGCTGTTATTTGTGTGGTTGAGGGCAATGCCAAGTATCAGCACAAAACATAAACTTTTTTTTCTGATTTATCAAAAAACAAAATCATGTATACTCATAAATGTTTATGTATCCCTTGCAGACAAAATAACTAGGAAAGGGTGTCCCTCCAAAAACCAATGCTGTATGGTTTCTTTAAACTGGACAAAAAAGTAAGTAAGTGGTTTACATATTTTGTATTAATTGTAAGCTCTGTACGTCATCAGGAGATTGTGTTTTTTTAACAGGTAGAAATATATCATCAAATATTTATGTGATTTGATTGTCTTATATTTTTCAGGTTCCTTACTCACTAAGCTGTTTCTCTTTATTTACTCACCAACATCACTTCATGAAGGAAACATCTTACAATTTCTTCTGAGTGGAAAAGAAGCCCTCGTCAACTGAGGGTAAGCTTTGCAACTGTATATCCATTTTTAAAGATGGTAGATTTAGGGGTCCCTCTCTACTAGTAATGCCCCCTCCTCACCAACCCCGCCATCATTTTGTAATCATCTTTACTGACTGAGATAAGGTTTATCTGAACCCTTTAACTAGCCTACTGTAGTCATTGTCAGGAGACTGACAAATCTACTCCATGGCAGAAGACAAAAATTGTTTCAAGGAACTCTTTCAAACGTTAAGCCATACTCAGGGTTTGTTATAATAAGAATAAGGACCCCCACCCCCTTCCTCAGTCCACGAATCTATTCCACTGTAGTAGATAAATAATTAGCAGCACAAACTCTTTTCAGAACTATACTTTATTCAACAAAGTATATTACACAAAACTGTTTCAGTACAAAAAGTACATATAGGTAAGCATAAACAAATTTAACCCGCCATAATAAGGTTACCAGCCAAAATACCATGCCACATATCAGTTATTCTTACTAACCCAGCAAGTTGTTTATGGGGAAATATGCTTCGTTATCGCAACTTGGGGGTTCCTTACTTCAAGTTTTGAGTAGAATTGATAAATTTGGATTTTGAAGATGGTCCTTTTCGTGAAGTAGAGGGATACTTTATAAATATTGGCAGCAAGTTGGTTTGGGAAAAAGGACATTTATCAGCAGATAACCTTACTAAAAATTTAAAAGAAAAATGAAGTCCAGTTTTCAGAAAAAAATGTTTGATTTGCTGTCTAAAAGCTGAGGGACATTTTTTAAATATTTTTAAATGTTCAGCATTTAGCATTTAGCTATGGGAACCTATTAAGTGTGTTGCACCCTATACATACAAAATGGTGAACCCAATGCTGCCTTTTTGCAGCCGATTTAAAAAATGTGTTATTCATTTACTTGAGACATGAAAATAACTTTTTGAGGACGGATTTGGATATAACTTCTGACTTGTCCATGAATGTACACAATGGCAAGCAGGTTTTTTTTAGCAAACTGTTTGAAGTAGCTTGAAATCCTCCAACATGTTGAACCTTTTTGTGGAAAAAATGCAATATAATGTTTGTATTTTTTCCAAATATCAAATCAGTAATTCAAGCATGATTTGTTAACCAAAAAGAGTATGTGTGTGTTGTGTTGTTATTTAGCCATTTTGAAGGAGTCTGCTAGCGTTGAAATCTCAGGCCATTAACACTTTTTACTGTCTATATAGGGACTGGTAGTTACTACTGATTGGCACTTTCGAGTGGCATTCCATTGTCAAACCCAGGAATAATTGTATGTTTTTAGAGATGATGTTGGCTTTGCTTGTGTGCATGTTGTTGTTTGGCACTAGCACATGTGTGTATTGTAACCCTTCACACCAACATAATTAACCAACCTTCAACATCCAAATTCAAGCTAAGTTTACAGGAACATCTTTACTAACATTAGTCTGCACGATGGGAGATTCTGAGATGATGTGTCCATCATGTTTGTGTAAAGGCTGCATTGCATTATGGGATTAAAGAGACATTTTATGCTAATTCTAATTTATAACATATACCTGGCAGGAATCTGCCAGGTAAATACTTGTTTTCATCACCTGCCACCAGTCCCTATTATACAGTCGGAATGAGAACGATGTAGGGACCAGGAACCAGTCTAAGGATACACCAAGTCAATTTTAGTCTGGTACTGAAACCATTCACAGACTCCCTTGTTTACTGGACTTACACTTATTACACATCTAAGAGCACAAACGACAATAACAGGATAAATAGACTTTTGACTTCCCTCATAATTTACTTTAGTGCCTCACCTTCCATATGATAGTCTGCAATAACTGTCACTTCTTTGAAAATTGATATTTAAATAGAAACAATGCAGTGACTGTTTTTTGCCACTCTCTTTCACTTCTTTCTATTTGACTGTTTCTGTTACTTGTATGTGTGTGTTGTGTTGTCATTTAACCTTTGAGAAAAGAGTCTGCTAGGGTCAAAATCTGAGGCCATTAACATTTTTGGCTTTTCCACAATCATTGCAGAAAAGCCATTGGATTTGTTCTGATATATTTTGTTTTCTTCTTGTTCTTCTTGTTCTTCCACCAAGTCCCATAGACTAAGTACATGATTTTTTCTGCCCTAATTTTTGGGCAGTAAACAAACTTCAATTTTGATGAAACTTTGTACATACTAAGAACATGTTGTGACCTTGGTCCTCAAAAATTAGATTTAATAAGTTAAATCTTTAAAAATCAACAAAAAATCTACCGTTTGAGATATGAACTTGATTCCTTCACCAAATACCAAGGTTAGGGAAGGTCTTTTGGTGTTACATATTGTGTGACCTCTGTGACCCCTACTTCCGGTCAAATCGGAAGTAGCCCCTCATTTAAAAATAGTAAGAGCTTGGAACATAATTCTTTCACCAAATACAAAGGTGAAGGAAGGTCCTACTCTGTTTCCTATTGCGTGACCTCTGTGACCTCTACTTCCGGTCAAACCGGAAGTAGCTCCTCATTTAAAAATGCCAATAGCTAGGAACGTGATTCTTTCACCAAATACCAAGGTTAGGTCCTTCTGTGTTGCACATTGTGTGACCTATGTGATCTCTACTTCCGGTCAAACCGGACGTAGCTCCTCATTTAAAAATGCCAATAGCTAGGAACTTGATTCTTTCACCAAAAACCAAGATGAGGGAAGGTCCTTCTCTGTTGCTCAATGCGTGATCTCTGTGACCTCTACTTCCGGTCAAACAGAAGTAGCTCCTCATTTAAAAATGGTAAGAGCTTTGAACATGATTCTTTAACCAAATACCTAGGTATTGGAAGGTCGTTCTCTGTTGCACATTGTGTGACCTCTGTGACTTCTACTTCCGGCCAAACAGGAAGTAACTTATCCTTTAAAAGTGGTAAGAGCTAGGAGCATGTCAAATTTGGGAAGGTTTTTCTTTGTGACACATGACCTACCATAGTGAGACTTCTTAGCAGCACTTCAGTTCATGATCATTCAGTTCATGTTCCTGACAACCCCCCCCCCCCCCAACCTACCATAGTAAGTGTTATTAGCGGCCCTTAAAGAATGTATAGTTCTTTCATGCAGTTCATGATCCTGCTCAGTCCCAACCTACCACAGTTATTCTCATTAGCGGCACTTATAAAATGTATGGTAATATAATGCAAATCATGATGCTGCCCAGCCCCAACCTACCACAGTGTGTCTCATTAGTGGCAGTGTAAAATTTATGGTTCGTTTATGCAGTTAATGATCCTACTGAGCCCCAACCTACCACAGTTTGTCTTTTTAATGGCACTTATAAAATGCATGGTTTTTTCATTGTGTTCATGAAACTGCTAAACCTAAACCTACCTCAGTTAGTCTTGTTAGCGTCGCTTATGAAATGTATGGTTCTTTCATTGTGTTAATGATATTGCTCAGCCCCCAACCTACAACAGCTGGTCTTTTTAGCAGCACTTATAAGAGTAAGGGACTGTAAATATCAAACATAGGGTGGCTACAGCCAAAAATGGATTTTCTTCATACTTTCATATTTGATTGACCTTTGCCCCAAACTAACAAATATGGAAAAATTTATCTCAGTTAGTGTTATCAGGGGCGCTTATGAAATGTTTGGTTCTTCACATCATAATACTGCTCAGCCCCTAACCTACAACAGCTGGTTTTATTGGCAGCATTTATAAAATGTATGGTTCTTTGATACAGTTCATGATCCTGTTCAGCCCAACCCAACCTCAATTAGTGTTTTAAGCGGCGCTTATAATATGTATGGTTCTGTCATTCATTTCATGATACTGCTCAGCCCCCAACCTACAATAGTTGGTCTTTTAAGCAGCACTTTTAAAATGTATGGTTCTTTCATGCAATTGATGATGATGCTAAGCCCCAAACCTACCATAGCCGAACTGACAAAGCCGATACAGTTGGCACGCTGGTAGTGACGGACTTTTCCAAGGCTTTTGACTGCGTAGATCATACTTTGGCAATTCAGAGATTACAAGACCTAGGTGTCCGTAGCGAAATAATGCCATGGATCGTAAACTTCCTGAAGGCACGCCGCCAGAGAGTTCGATACCACTCTGCCCTATCAGAATGGGAAACCATCTCTTGTGGAGTTCCACAGGGTACGAAATTGGGACCCATTGCATTCATTGGCGTTATAAATGATGCTTCTGAAAGTACCAATTCTTCTAGTTTTAAGTATGTTGATGATCTAAGCCTTGCTGAGGTCCGTCCTGCCAATGTGCCTACTCAGATTGACTTGGACCTTCAAGACCTTGAAGATTGGGTTGACAGTAACCACCTCAAGCTCAATCCCTCTAAATGCAAGGTTATGCAAGTGTGCTTCAAAAGAAACCCTCCATGTCCTCCTGATATGAAGATTGCTGACAAGGGGCTTGAGCTGGTTACTGAGAACAAGCTTCTCGGTCTCACTGTTCAATCAGATCTTAGATGGGACTCTCAGGTCAATGATATGGTGTGTAAGAGCAGTCGCAGACTTTACATGCTTGGTCGTCTCAAGCGTTTTGGTGTACCCCTTGAGGACTTGGTATCTGTGTATGTTGGCTATGTGCGTCCTTCAGTTGAGTATGCGTCTCCTGTGTGGCATGGTTGCATCAGTAAACAGCAAACTCATCAAATTGAAAGAATTCAAAAAAGAGCGTGTCATGTGATCCTTGGGAACAACTATACTACATACACAGATGCTCTTGACCTCATGGGTCTCCAGACGCTTGAAGATAGACGTGATCAATTATGTACTAACTTTGCTGTTAAATGTAGTACCTCTGATAGATATGCCGGTTGGTTCCCTTATAACAACAACACTCACAGTATGGGTCTTCGCAATGCTACTAAATATATGGTGCCTAAACATATGACTAAGCGTTATGGCAACAGTGCAATTCCATTCCTTACTAAACTTTTAAACCAATCCTCTTAGACTGGAGCTTCCATATTTGCTTTTGTTTTATTGGTGTGCATGTGGGCTGTAAATTTTATTTTCAATGCTTTAGTATGCCCTCATAAATGAGGGTCTCCCACATCCTGTAACTGTTTGTTAATCTTTTCTGTTTTATCAAATTTGTTTCCCTTTTTTGCTATCATTGTTTTGTCATATGTTCAGTTTTTAACTGCTAGGGTTTCTCTTTTTTAGCTGGTTTATTCCATAGTGGGGTTTCTATGTATAAGAGGGTTCCCCCAACACCCTGTGCATTTTTTATAGTGTCTTTTAGTGGTTTATCTAACTATTTTTACTTATTGTCGTATTCTTATATATTGTTCCTTTGTGGTGCAATTTTTGTTTTTTTATCTATGCTATTTTTATCAATATTATTATATTTTAATAAAAATGAATGAATGAATGAATGAAATTATTAGCAGCACTTTTAAAATGTATGCTTCTTTTATGCAGTTCGTGATCCTGCTCAACCCCAACCAACCTCCTTTAGTGTTATTAGCTGCGCTTATAAAATGTATGGTTCTGTCATGCAGTTCATGATCCTGCTCAGCCCCAACCTACCACAGTTTGTCTTACCAGCGGCACTTAGCAAATGTATGGATCTTTCTTTCAAGTCATGATCCTGCACAGCCCCAGCTTACCATAGTTAGTCTTCTTAGCAGCACTAATAAAAGGTATGGTTCTTTCATTCAGTTCATAATCCCGACTAGCCCCCAACCTACCACGGTATGTCTTATTAGAGGTATTAAAAAGATGTATAGTTCTGTCATTCAGTTCATGGTCCTGATCAGTCCCAACCTACCAAGATTAGTCTTATTAGCGGCGCTTATAAAATGTATGGTTCTGTCATTCAGTTTGTGATCCTGCTCAGCCCCCAACCTACCATACTTAGTCTTATTAGCTGCACTTATAAAATGTATGGTTCTTTCATGCAGTTCATGATCCTGCTCAGCCCCTAACGTACCACAGTTTGTCTTACCAGCGGCACTGATAAGATGAATGGTTCTTTCATTCAGTTCATAATCTTGCTCAGCCCTAACCTACCACAGTAAGTCTTATTAGAGGCATTCATAAAGTGTTTAGTTCTGTCATTCAATTCATGGTCCTGATCAGCCCCAACCTACCAAGATTAGTCTTATTACCAGTGCTTATCAAATGTAGGTTCTGTCAATCAGTTCGTGATTCCTGCTCAGCCCGCAACCTACCATAGTTTGTCTTACTAGCAACACTTATGAAATGTATGGTTCTTTAATGCAGTTTATGATCCTGATCAGCCCCAGACCTACAACGGTTAGTCTTATTAGCGGCACTTATAAAATGTATGGTTGTTTCATTCAGTTCATGATCCTGCTAAACCCAAACCTACCACAGTAAGTCTTATTAGCAGCACTTATAAAATGTATGGATCTTTCTTTCAGTTCATGATCCTGCACAGCCCCAGCCTACCATGGTTAGTCTTCTTAGCAGCACTAATAAAAGGTATGGTTCTTTCATTCAGTTCATAATCTCGACTAGCTCCCAACCTACCACAGTAAGTCTTATTAGAGGCACTCATAAAATGTATAGTTCTGTCATTCAGTTCATGGTCCTGCTCAGCCCCCAACCTACCATAGTTAGTCTTATTAGTGGCACTTATAAAATGTACGGCTCTTTCACGCAGTTCATGATCATGCTCAGCCCCAACCTACCACAGTTTGTCTTGCTAACGACACTTATAAAATGTACGGTTCTTTCATGCAGTTCATGATCCTGCTCAGCCCCCAACCTACCAAGGTTATTTTTATAAGCAGAACTTATAAAATGTATGGTTCTTTCATTTAGTTCATAATCCTGCTAAGCCCCCACTATCATAGTTAGTTGTCTTAGTGGCACTTAAAAAAGTTATGGTTCTTTCATTCAGTTCTTGATCCTGCTTAGCCCCCACTATCATAGTTAGTTTTCTTAGTGGCACTTATAAAATGTTTGGTTCTTTCTTTCAGTTCATCATCCTGCTCAGCCCCAGCCTACCATGGTAAGTCTTCTTAGCAGCACTAATAAAAGGTATTGTTCTTTTATTCAGTTCCTAATTCCAACTAACCCCCAACCTACCACGGTTTGTCTTATTAGTAGCAATTATAGAATGTTTGGTTCTTTTATGGAGTTCATTGTCCTGCTCAGCCCCCAACCTACCAAGGTTATTTTTATAAGCAGAACTTATAAAATGTATGGTTCTTTCATTCAGTTCATGATCCTGCTAAACCCAAACCTACCACAGTAAGTCTTATTATCGTCACTTATAAAATGTATGGTTCTGTCATTCAGTTTGTGATCCTTCCCAGCCCCCAACCTACCATAGTCAGTCTTATTAGCGGCACTTATAAAATGAAGGGATCTTTCATGCAGTTCATGATCCTGCTCAGCCCCAACCTAAAGCAGTTTCTGTTATTAGTGGCACTTATAAAATTTATGGTTCTTTCATTTAGTTCATAATCCTGCTAAGCCCCAACCTACCACAGTAAGTCTTATTAGAGGCATTTATAAAATGTTTAGTTCTGTCTTTCAGTTCATGGTCCTGATCATTCCCAACCTACCAAGATTAGTCTTATTACCAGTGCTTATAAAATGTATGGTTCTGTCAATCAGTTCGTGATTACTGCTCAGCCCCCAACCTACCATAGTTTGTCTTAATAGCAGCACTTATACAATGTATGGTTCTTTCTTTCAGTTCATGATCCTGCACAGCCCCAGCCTACCATGGTTTATTCTTCTTAGCAGCACTAATAAAAGTTCAGTTCATCATCCCGACTAGCCCCAACGTACCACAGTAAGTCTTATTAGAGGCACTCATAAAATGTATAGTTCTGTCATTCAGTTCATGGTCCTGATCAGTCCCAACCTACCAAGATTAGTCTTATTAGCGGCGCTTAAAAAATGTATGGTTCTGTCATTCAGTTCGTGATCCTGCTCAGCCCCCAACCTACCATAGTTAGTCTTATTAGCGGCACTTAGAAAATGTGTTGCTCTTTCATGCAGTTCAAGATCCTGCTCACTCCAACCTACCACAGGTTGTCTTATTAGCGACACTTATAAAATGGGTGGTTATTTCATGCTGTTCATGATCCTGCTAAGCCCGAACCTACCAAAGTTAGTAGTCTTAGTGGCACTTATAAAATATAAGGTTCTTTCATTCAGTTCATGATCCTGCTCAGCCCCAACCTACCACAGTTTGTCTTACTAGCGGCACTTATAGAATGTTTGGTTCTTTCATGCAGTTCATGATCCTGATCAGCCCCCAAGGTACCACGGTTATTCTTATTAGCAGAACTTATAAAATGTATGGTTTTTCTAGTCAGTTCATAATCCTGCTAAGCCCAAACCTACCACAGTAATTATTAGAGTCACTCATAAAATGTATAGTTCTTTCATTCAGTTTATGGTCCTGATCAGTCCCAACCTACCAAAATTAGTCTTATTAGCGGCGCTTATAAAATGTATGGTTCTGTCAATCAGTTCGTGATCCTGCTCAGCCCCCAACCTACCATAGTTAGTCTTATTAGCTGCACTTATAAAATGTATGGTTCTTTCATGCAGTTCATGATCCTGCTCAGCCCCTAACGTACCACAGTTTGTCTTACCAGCGGCACTGATAAGATGTATGGTTCTGTCATGCAGTTCATGATCCTGCTAAGCCCCAACCTACCACAGTAAGTCTTATTAGAGGCACTCATAAAATGTATGGTTCTTTCATTCAGTTCATGATCCTGCTCAACCCCCAACCTACTGTCGTTTGTCTTTTTATCGGCACTTCAAAACTGTACGATTCTGTCATTAAGTTCATGATTATGGCTAGTCCACAAACTACCATAGTTATTTTTATTGGCGGCACTTATAAGTTGTATGGCACTTTCATACAAATCATGATCCTGCTCAGACCCAACCTACCATTGTTAGTCTTTTTAGCGGCATTTATAAAATGTCTGGTTCTTTCATGCAGTTCATGATGCTGCTCAGCCCCCAACCTACCACAGTTTGTCTTATTTGCGGCACTAATAAAATGTGTGGTTCTTTCCTGCAGTTCCTGATCCTGCTCAGCCCCAACCTAAAACAGTTTCTTATTAGCGGCACTTATAAAATGTATGGTTCTGTCATTCAGTGCATGATCCTGCTCAGCCCCGACCTTAATCGATTAGTCTCATTTGCGGAACTAATAAAAGGTATCAATAGTTAGCAACAAGTATGCTTGCTTGTCGTATTAATAGTATTAGCGTAGAGTTGTTCGAGCAGTTCTTCGTGAGTTTTTGAGTGTGTGTAATAATGAAGAATTTTTTTGGGGGAAAGGTGCTGGCGTAACCAGAGGAAACAACCCTCCTTTGGGACAGACCGAGTTCCCTGGGGTCTCTGTTGGTGGCGAACCGCCGCCGTGCCAGCAGTCCCCCTCCCAGCACCCTCAGCCACAGCCGGCTCCGTGGACCAAGTAGGGGACAACACCTGTTCCCAATCTTAGGTCAATACATGCCGACCCACCCAACGGAAAGGTAACAACCCTGCCAAGGGTACACAGAAAAAACCTCCCCTGCCAGGGCAGTACCAAAAAGGGGATCAAGAATATTATTTGTATTTTCTTTTCTCCCATACACCAATGTTTGTTAAGCACTGTATATTCAGTACTTTCCCCGAGTCCTGAAAAAAGTTTTTTACAAATTAACTTTTGCCAAATTACATGTTGTCTAGTCCTTCAGAAACTTGCCAACCTAAATGATTTTTCAACACTCAAATTTGTTCCAGAGCTGATGTCCTGTCTCTTTAACATACCCAAATTTCATGTTGTTCCCACCATTATTAGTAAAGTTACAGTATTAAAAAAATCAGAGTTTCAATAATAGTGGTCAAGTTGAGAGTTCACAATTTTAACATCTTGACCATTTTCAGAAATGTTGTCTTTTTATGTGTGTTTTGTTTGCAGGTTATTCCCTGACTTAAAACGCAGTTTCCTTCATGGACAAGAGCCTCCTTGGAGTCAATTTGGAATGTCATGTTTAGGATGGCTTTGCATCACACCATTAGTCTTACACACCATTTTTATTTGTGGTAAGTTTAAAGAGCTTTTTCTTGTATTGAACCCCATGTATAAAATGTTGTCATCTTGGCCACAGCAATCATCTACAGATGCCAAAAGATTGTTTGAGACTTTTTCACTCTGGGCTTGCCTGAGCTAATCCTCTGGTTGGCAACAACATTGTGTAGGTGTAAAAAATGAAACCATAATTTTTTATGATTTTAAAAGTAGATTTATTTTGAAAATCGTTATCGGGTTGGTAAGAATTGTTCTTGTAGACATCATGTTAGGTTAGTTTGAAATTACACTATAAAGTTAACTTTAAAACTAAAACCACTTCAAATATCATTTTAGTTGGGAATGTTTGTTATTGTTCTTCAAGACATCATGTTAAGTTAGATTGAAATTACACACGTGGACCTTAAACTCGGCCACTTGAGGTAACAATTTAGTTGATATTGTTTGTTAATCGATCTGCCATAAAATCATGTTAGGTTAGATTCAACTGACACAATCTTGTTTTCAAGTCAACTTGAAATTACTCTAGTTAGTTGACTATGAAACTCAAACCTCTTCAGGTATCATTTTAGTTTGGAATGTTTGTTTATTATTTTTCCAACCATTATCTTATGTTAGAAAGAAGTTACACAAGTTGACTATAAAACTCAAACCACTTCAGGTATCATTTTATTTGGTAATGATTGTTCAACATTCTTCCAGACATCAAAATAGGTAAGATTGAAACTACACAGGTTGAATTTAAAAATAAAGCCACTTTGTGTATCATTTTAGTTGGGAATGTTTGTTCTTCCTTCTTCCAGACATGTTAGGTCAGATTGAAAATACACAATCTTGTTTTCAAGTCAACTTGAAATTACACTAGTTAGTTGACTATAAAACTCAAACCTCTTCAGATATCATTTCAGTAGGAAATGTTTGTTCATCGTTTTTCCAAACAAGGTGTTAGGTTAGAATGAAATTACACAAGTTGATTATAAATCTCAAAACCTCTTCAGGTGTCATTTTAGTTGGCATTTGTTTTACTTCTTCCAGACATCATGTTAGGTTAGATTGAAATAACGTAATCTTGTTTTAAAGTCAACTTGACATTACCCTAGTTAGTTGACTATTCAACTCAAACCTCTTGAAGTATCATTTCAGTTGGAAATGTTTGTTCATTGTTCTTCAAACCATCATCTTAGGTTAGAATTAAATTACACAAGCCACTGTAAATTCGAACCACTTCAGGTTTTTATTTAAGTTGGGAATGTTTGTTTATCATTGTTCTAGCCATCATGTTAAGTTAGAATGAAATTACACCGGTTTTCCGTAAAACTCAAACTTCATCAGGTATCATTCTTCCAGACAATACTTATGTTAGATTGAAATTGCACAAAGTGATTGTAAATTAAAACCACTTGAGGTATCATTTTAGCTGAGAATGTTTGTCCATCGTTCTTCAAGACATCATGTTAGTTTAGATTGAAATTACACAAGTTGACATTAAATTTGGCCCCTTGAGGTAACATTTGAGTTAAGAATGTTTGTTCAACGTTTGTCCAGACATCATGTTAGGTTAGATTGAAAGTACAGAAATGAAAACGATTGAAGCAATGTAAATGGATCATTTGCAGCAATCGTTTAACGGTTGCCCAACCATCCCTATTTGGACTGCTCGCCTTACTATCAACGTGGTTATTTGAAAATGCAGAGAAGACATACCACAGCCAGGAGTTGGAGTGCATTTATTTTATGATGTGCTTGTATAGTTTCCTTGATGTGTATACACCAGTATATGCTGATTTCGATTTGTATTTGCAGTTTGATTGCTGACAACCTAACCCGTTCTTAAGAATCCAGATGGAGAGGCTGATTCCTAGTCTCAAACTAAGTTTACATGACTGTTTAAATGGTATCATAAAGATAGAGCCTATGGCCAAATTGACAAAATGTACAAAGTATGGGGAGGCAAGATCACATGATCCACATTCTCTAAGAAATGGTTGTCCATCCTTTATTTGGCCTGGGAAGGCAGGCCCGGATCTAGGATTTGTTTAATTAACTCTCGCAGCATCCAGGAGACAAAAAATAATCCAAGTGTTACCAAATATGGTCATAATTTTTTTTTAATGGGCCAATAAGGCCAAGATTCCATGTAATCCTCACCCCTGATATACCCCACAAGCCTGTAGACACTCCCATTGGCCAGACCCTAACCACTGCAGAGTAAGGAGTGTTGAAAGACAGCAGCCACCCTTTCTCAGTGTAGTAATTGATTGACCCCTGTGCCAAAAATTCCCTTGGCACAAGTCGGTATACAATTATTTTGTGAAAACAGCTTGTGCGGCTCGTGGATCTTAAATAACACAAGTCTAAGTCTTGACTAGCACTCCAATTCACCCCCACAGTGGGTTTGGGCTTGCAGGGTGGGTTAATGACCTTTAATACAGGGTGAACGAAATTTTAACCTCCTGGATCCAGCAAAGTTTTTTTTATTAATGGAGATGCGCTGAGGGTTTTAACCAGTATTTAAATCAAAACAAAACTCGATCTTCATGTCTTGAGACATTAACTCACTCTCAGTCACGGGTTTAGAGAACTCCAATACTTGTTTGATCATGATTCTCTTTTTTCTCTCTGGTTGATGAGATTTTAAAATAAGATTGGTTGATATTCTATTCAGGATGTAAGATGAGTGGTCAGTCACAAGAGAAGGTGCACCTTAAAAACCTGATGATACACAATAAATGGAATGTTGATGTGAAGGAAACACAACACGATGCTTCCCAGTCTTATGCTCAACACTGACATGTTAACCAGATAATGGATTGTATCTGAAGGATTAAATAATAATAAGACAGATTATATGACTATCTTGGATTTGCTTTGTTCAATAAACAAAAGTTGCAAAATTTGTTAATAGCCTCACGTTTTGACCCAAGCAGAGTCTTTCTCCAGAGAAAGACTCTGCTTGGGTCGAATCATAAACAATTTATTGTCTGACATTGTTCACTCAATGTGAAGAATTGATGATGGCAACTTTCCATTATTTTTCTTCAAATGAGACTTGATTATTTTGTTCCGATTTTTATAATTGCAGAATAGAGAAGTTGAATGCTCTTTGAATCCTTGCCCAGTTCTAGGTTGCCCACATGATGAGCAGATTAAACACAGCGGTGATTGCTGCCCTCAATGTACAGGTACAATCTACTAAGTGTGGGATACTTGAAGTCAATTTTAGTCTGGTACTGAAACCAGTCCCAGACTCTATTGTTTACTGAACTTAGACTCATGACACATCTAACAGAACAATCAACAACAAGTAACAACAACTTATATTGTGGGAGGCCACTGAGCGACCTAATTTTGTAATACTTAGGTTAGATGGATTTATTCCTAGCCGTTGTTTAATTTTATTGGATCTTAATTTCACAGCGTTCTTAAAATGAACCGTTCTTACATGAATCCTTTTATCAAGGTACTGGGGTGTATAATGTTGTACAAATTGATGGAACGGATTTGACGGTAGGCCTAGATCAGATGTCCTTATTGTTTGTTTATTTATATGAAGTGGATTAATACATTGACAACTATTTGAAGTCTGTAATGTGACTTGATAGATTACAGCAATGTCATACCTGACTTGTCTAACTGCTCTTTGGTTCTTGAATCGTTTCTATAAGAGTAGAATATTGGCCCACTGCTATGTCACTCACTGCTCAACTACCTCAGGGTCAAGTTGATATGCTATCAAATAACTTCTCAAAAGCATTAATATGGAGGACTTTTAAGCATCCCTAAAAACAGTATTTTTTTAGAAATAGTAATTCATATTCTTTGCGTTGTTATTATTTACACCCTAGATAACAGTTTTAGTTCCAAGAATACGAAATTGATCATTTGCATATCGTTGTCCACATCTGTAATAACTAGGTTGTGAACATCAGTCTCAATGGAGAAGACAGCAACAAGATTGTCAAATTGTCAAATCTTTGATTTTCTGTTTTGTTCTGGAGCAATCTGTAGCCATGGCAAGGGTTAGAACCGTATTTTTGGTCCAACATGCTCGTGTTGTTCAGTATTTCTTAATCCATCTGCAAAAGAGGGTGCTTTTCGACATGACTGGCTTTACAAAAGACTTGTATCATAAACATATTTTGCTGTAATGAACTTGCCAAATTAATCATTTATAGTTGCGTTCACAAGTAACATCAGTTAAACCAAAGTGGTTTTGCAGGTAAATTTATGTTTTATCCTTGATTGACTTTGTAAGATGTCCGTGTAGTTATTTTATTCCCAGCAAAACGAGTCAGTAAATACAACTGTTGCAAAAAACTGCGGTTCCTTCTCCCTTAACAACCGTCCTATATCCTATGCTTGGCAAAAAATTTGTGTTGGCAAAAAAAAGTTTGCCGTAAAAACTAGCGTGAACACTTTATTAAGGTTTGGTGAATGCAAAATCTATTGAAAGTTTTGTTGTACGTCACATCTCTAATTATTTAAAATTATGCACATTGCAAATCAAACGTCTACGTTGGTTGATTAACGTTTCTTAACGTTTGTTAAAACAAACTTTGGTTCAAGGCGATTTTCAGCACCATGAGTACGACGGGGGTGATATTTTATGGCTTGATAAGTTGAGTTTGACGGTGGTACAAACCACAATGATGATTGAGGTGTTCGTGTCCTCGGCACTTAGGAAGACATCCATTGGCCTTTTTGAGATAAGATGGTCACTATGAGTGCACCTAGTATTATCTCCAAATTGCTTCATGGGTGGGTGACGGCGCTCACTGAATGTCTGGCCGAGGACGTACATGGGGTCCATTGCTGGGGACTTCGGCCTGCAATCCGAGGCACTAACGCCGTACATCTTCGGGTGTATGGCGGACATGACCCATCTTGGATAGTGTGCCTTGGACAATTTACTGGTCCGTTGCAGGGGACCGTTGGTGACCTTTCTTCCTCCTATCCGTGAGTGATAGTTGATGGAGGATTGGAACACTTTTGATCGGAGTGGTTTACAATACAAAACAATTAAAAGGCAAGAAATGTAGCATTAACTAAACTTAAAAGGGGTTGTGACGTCATCATAATGGCAGGCTTGGCTGTGCATGGAAGGATGAACTCTTACCCATATACAGCGCGTGCGCCCGCTTGCGGTCAAATCACAATATTGTGATGTGACCACTAGCGCACACGCGGGCGTAGTAACTGCTTTGTACATTTACTGCTATAATCATAACGACACAGCCCTTTAACATTATAATATTAAGAAGTAAGACCATTACCGAAGAGGTATACCGCCCGACGACTCCCCTTTTTCTAATGATTGTTTGTTTCATTGCTGTTTGAACCAAACTTGACAAGGTTACTAAGTCTGTTAGTCAAACCAATAATACCAATCTTAGTTGTATTAAATTTAGCTACAAGGAAGCAATTTTGAGCAAACATAAATCCATTGATCTGAACCATTCTCAATTCCATCATCTTTATAATTATCTATTACATGTCTGGCAGAATTCGCTAACTCACTCTAACAAAATCTGCCACTGGCTGTCTATTTTTACCTAAAGTATCATTTCTTGTTTTACATTCTTCCGTCAGATGACTCTTACCTACTTTTTGATTTGTAGTTACTTTTTGTATTTATGTATTCATGTTTTTTTTTTTTTTATAATGTGTGTTTATTTTACTTGTTAAGGTGCAGAACAAGAGCAATTTTCTTGTTTATCATGAAAATGAATAGAATTGAATTTGTTGTAACAGAAGTTGTTCCGTTTCCACAGTTGAAATCAGAGTAGTTTAATCAGATTAGCATGCATGAGAGTGCAATAATCCGTTGTTTTGTATTTCATTCAAATTGTGTATTCGGCAGAATTACTGTCTGTAAATGAAACTTATAAGATTTCATCGTGTTACAGAAATGAAGTGCTAAGTAATGGTGTCATACATTTAGGCTAGGTTTCCAAGAAGACCAATGATTAGGACGCTTTGTGTATTTTTGATTGACACTGTCATGATAGGACTAATATTTTATTTTCTGAAACTTAAATGTCAGTTTAACTATTTTTACTCTACGACCCTTTTGATTAGATGAAAGCAGTATCTGCTGACAAAAACCATTCAATGTGTTTTCGAAGGCGTTTATGTGTTTTATTCCTAACCATTATATTGGCAAAGCGCCCTCACTCGGTTGATGTTGTTTGGGGGAGGGGGTCATTGTTCTTACATAAAGTTGATATAATGCATGTATTAAATTGAATATTGGTTGAAAACTATCAGGAGTGAACTTCCCTTTTTATGATTCCTATAAGTGTTTGCCTATAGATCCTCCAATGTACATTTTGAAGTTCCTTAAAAATGAAGGCAACCAAAATGAGGCGAGTTAAAAGTGATTATTCGGCCATTTTGGGGCATTTAAACAATTATTATTTTACCCATAGACAGTTCATTTAGCTCCATGCGTGGATATCCCTCTAGTGTCAGTTAATTCCAAAAGACAATAAATCCCTTCATGTTTAATTCTTAACCATCCGTGCAAAAGGGCCACTATTTCGTCCTCTCAGCCTCGTTTTTGAGGTTCTTATCTTTGGTGGTTCTTATTTGGGAAATGGCATCCTAAACCCTAGTGGTGGCGCTGAAAGAAAAACAAATCGCCGTCCCGATTACTCTGATGTCCTTTCTAGCTATCCGTAATGAAAATGCAACCGTTAAGGTTGCATACCGCTCTCTCTCGGTAACGCTTTTTACAAGAGGTTGGTGTGATTTTGAAGAAAAGATTCAATATTATTATTCACAAATTACTACACACGTAACAATTCAAAACGTGCAAATGAGAAATTATTTGAACTCAACGCATGGGTTTAATTTTGACCAAAACCCAATGCGTACCTTGATCCTCTCCAAATGCCATTTTTCACTGTAAAACATATAAAACAAAAGACTTATTTTCTAATTAATTTGTAAAAAGGCCTAAATGTTGTTGTCCGTGTGGATAGGCCTCTTAAGCCGGGCACCACCTTTGACGCAGTGACCATCTTTTAGTGTCAGCAACCGTGAAGAAAATACATCATTTCAGGCCTAATTCTAAGTCGTTCATGATTGTTTACAATGACCACTATTTCTACCTTTCAGCTTCGCTTTGGAGGTCCATACTAGCAAAGGCATTGCTGCGCTGTACGATCTTTAATTCAAACGGAAACTACAGTTTCAATTGATCAGAAGTGCCCTCCTCCCCAGAATTGAATGGTGCACGCCTTTGTCACCCTAGACCTTTACTAGTTCATCAATGCAAAACAAATCCATAACAATGATCTTACAAAAATAATACACAACAACAATATCAACTGTGCCTTAATCAATAGAATATCATTAAATCGTAGAATAGAATAGGATCAAATCGTAATGCATTATGTTATAGTATCTATCTCGTATTAAAATCATTCTACTAATTAGTAGGCATTGTAGTGTAGGCCTAATGTCATTGTCTTGTGTTAGAGATCAGAGCAGCAGGTCAGGAGCTCTAATAATCTGTAAATGTTATTTTCCGTCAATTTATTTACCATTGGCAAATTACCGTCTGTATAACCAAGCATGGTGAATGTTCTGTATCCAGTATTAATAACGGCTTTGCAGGAAAGCCTTCCTGAGTTTGCAGGAAGGCCAAAATGTGACGTTTTGTTATTTCCTGGTACTTAAAGTTCAGGTTAAAAATTTGTTCAGACATAATTATTTGAGGCAATTGATTTCCTTGTACACTGTATTAGAATTTAGCCCACATAATTGGCAAATATTCAACCGCTCCGAAGATTATAACAAACAAAGGTTAAAAAGTGAGGAATTTATCCCTTTCGGTACGGGGAGTATTTATATTAACACATGTTTTATTGTGAAAGTCAACGTGTCAGTGTTAAGTTTTGTCCTTCCATTCTTAAAAAAGTCGCACATGTGCATGTGGCATACATTGTTGAATACGTTGCAATGTGGCGCACATTGGACTCGTGAAACCAACTTCTTCAATAGCGCCCTCTCTTGTCGACAGGAAACGTCAAATAAACTGGAACTTAAAGTCGACACATGTTTTCTTAGCGGTCCCAGAGTATGGAACTTAAAACTGTCGAGGTAAGCGCAATTAACCGTAGAAAGCAACATTTATTGAATTAACATGTGCGTGGATAGTTTGGTTTTATGTGGTATCATTGATGGAACGTAGTTTGATTTAATTTTGTGTAAAAATGCAGAACAAAGTTGGGTTGTATCTGTCATCCCAGACTCGGACTGAACAACAGTTGACTCCATTGCACTCCGACAGGGTTCTGAACACAAAGCCGTTAAAACCGTATACCGAGTCTCCAACTTCGTTGGCTCTTTTTCACAACAAAATGCCCACGTTTCTGCGGCAAATTGCCGTCCTTGCATCATTTTAGACTCTTTCACTTACACTCACGTGCACAAATGTTTGCAAAATGTGAAATTTCTTGACACAATTGTTTTGCAGCTATGCCCAAGCCCAGTATAGTGTCCACATGCTGGACTACCTCTGCTTCTTGACCCACAATGTGACATCAACCTTGGAAATGAGACTTGCATTTTTTAGTACCAATTTTTCTCTTGATGATATCTTGGTCATTGCCCAAGAGTCTGGAGTACATTAGATCCGAGATGTGATGATTCGTTTTATGAAAAATCTCAGTGCTGATTAGACCATAGAGCAAGGACCAGAGCCAGTAACTGGGCGCTGTACTCCTCTTTTGAGATTTTGACATTATCTGTCGTACTAGCGCCCTAGTAAGGAATATGTAGTAACTGCAATGGTCAGGAGGATTTAAAACACCTCTGTTGAAAAAATCCCTTGGACTCAACAGAATTGCTCAAAATTCGCCAACTGTCTTCCCAAGTGTTTAAGGTGAAATAAAATGCATTTAATTGTGCTCACGATCATTTTCTGTCCTCCAAATAGATGATTTTTAGGGCCTCTGACAACCCTGCAATACGATCGCCATTTTTATTACTAATGTTAAGACTATTTCCTTACTTTAAAAAAGTCATATTAACGCTGCGGGGATCACGTGGTCGCTGATGCCCGGACTTGTATATTGTTTTGTGAAGTCATGATTGGCCGAGCGCGGGCTGAACAATGTTGCCATCGTGGGGTCATTGCCCCTACACATCTGGTATCCTGCGTTGACTGCACAAAACAATATGCAAGTCTGGGCATCAGTGAACACGCAATCCCCGCAGCGTTAATGCGACTTTTTCAAGTCAGGAAACAGTTGTAACATTAGTATTAACAATGGCGATTGTAACGGCAGGGTTGTCAGAGGCCCTAAAAATCATCTTTTTGGAGGACAGAAAATGATCGTGAGTACAATTAAATGCATTTTATTTCACCTTAAACACTGGGGCGCTAGTACGACCGATAATGTAAAAATCTCAAAAAAGGAGTACAGCGCCCCAGTTACTGGGTCTAAGTGCTGATATCAACACAGTCAAACATTGTCGGAGCCATGATGGTTGCTGTTGTACATGCACGCGCTGTACAGCCCTTGTAACCTATACGTCATCAAATCAAATTAAAAGTCACAAGGAGACTGCTGGTACAAAGACTGCAATACAGGTCATAGCAGTGTACAGTGGGCATGCGCAACAGCAACCATCATGGCTCCGACGATGTTTGAATGTGTCTGTATCAGCTCTGAGATTTATCAAAAAATTCCACCAAAATAAGTCATTGCATCGCGCATCTAATCTACTCCAGACTCTCGAAAATGACTAAGTGTTTGGCTACAACACACAGGCCATCAGGGTCGCCTGTTATCAGACTCCCCGGAAAAATCAGACATTCCGAGTGGCAACAACTGAGGGAATTTGTGGCACTGTAATGATGTCTGTAGCCGATTGATGACTCAGCATGCATCACTCTGAATTTACCCCGCAGACCTGTGCTGAGCCAAACACTTCATGTTGACCATTGGCTTGTACACGGAGCGTATTGCAAGGCAATTTTGTTTCAAGAAATTTCGCATTTTGTAAACACCTGTGGACAGCTTGCACAAGTGCAAGTGTAAGTTAAACATTTACTTAACTTGCAAAAAGGGCATTTTGCCTCGGGAACGTGTGCATTTGTGAAAAAGAGCCAAAGGTTGGACACTCGGTATACAGTTTTGACGGCTTGGTATTCAGAACCCTGTCAGAGTGCAATGGAGTATCAGAGCTATACATATACTAGCCCTGGTAGGACCTCAGTCTTCAGTGCACTACCACTGACATCCTGGGTTTAATAAAACTGCTGTACAATTTGAACAAAATTACAAGAGTTGTTTTCGCTTATTTTCACCTGATGTTGGAAGCTGAAAGTCTGTTGATATGTTTTTCAGTAGATAAAAATACGCTTTGAATATTTTTAAAATAATATCTGCTTTCAGTTTGGTGAAAAATATACTTACGATAAAACGGGAACTGGTAAACATTTTATCGAACATGATGTACTTTCCTCGTAAAGTTTTTATATGCACATGCGTTTAAGAATGCATTGCTGGATTGCAAAAAGTCAAGGGCAATGCACAAAATGCACAGGAAAATAAGCGTGCAACAAATTGTGTACAAGAGAGCTCTGTGTAGCTTGCTGAAAGGTTTGAGCGGATGTTTAATTTGTGCATTGCAATTACACGCATTTGGTAGTAACTAGACAGCGCCCTCTTTGCTGTTGCTAAGCATCATATTCCTTGCATGCATGTTGTTTGTTTTAATTTGAGTAAGTAATGGAAGTTTTTGCTGATTTCTGTCTCCTGACTAATTTTCATTTTACATCTGTAAATAGTGTGTGCCAAAAACATTTTAAAGATTTATGAACCTGCCGGTCTGTAAGTATTGGACACAAGGAATATATGAATGACGTTTTTGCTAGTTTAATCAGGCAAAACAATGAAATAATTGTGTTAAACATGTTTGGCTATGCAGGGACCCTTTCATACCCAGGAAGTCAGTGGCAGTGCAATGGAGACTGAAGTCCTACCAGGGCTGCTGCTACATACATTGTGTGCACAGGTGAGGTATAGGCTTAGTAAGCTCAATAAGTAGTGTCAATTATGCTGGACTACATGTACCTCTGCTTCTTGGCTCTACAACCACATATCATCAGAGACTGTGATAACATTTCAAATAAAAATGGTTGGATTTTTCACTTACCTTACAACGTAACTGTGGCAAGTAGTTTACAATGATTTTCTATCCACCGTTTTTTGTGTAATTTTATGAAGAATCTCTGAGCTGACGATACATGTGTAAATCACCGTCGGTGCCATGATGTTTATTGATGATGTTTTTTGTTTGAAATGTCATCACAGTTCCTGATGCTATGTGGTCATAGGGCCAAGAAGCGGAGGTAGTCTAGCATGATGACACTATACTGGGCTAAGGCTTGGTTTGTTACTACAGCACTACTAACTAACTAGGTACTGGTAGGACTCAAGTCCCCATTGCACTACTGCACTGATGTCATGGGCCTAATTTCATAGAGCTGACTTAGGTAGAAAATATTGCCTAATGATTATCCGCAAGCAAAAATGAGGATATCAGACACAGATTGTAAGTGTGACATCGTGATCTTAGTCTGGTAAGCATTATTTTGTTGTGCTTAGTTACTTGTTGTGATGTAGAAGCTGTATCTTTTTGCCTACTTAGTCATTCAGTACAGTGTGTGTAGTGCACCTATGTTGTACATGAACATTATGTAACCTGTATTACATGTACATGTAATGCTTAGTAGTACTACTACAGTAAGTATGGCATTGTGATTGGTAGAGTGGTACTGGTAGTCTAGTGGTACTGGTAGGATGTAAGACTCCAATTCACGACTGCACTGATGTTCTGGGCAAGATCCAGTAACTGGGGTCGCTGTACTCCTTTTAACAAAGTTTGACCTGGACGGTTGTACTAGCGCCCCCCAGGGAAGCATATGGGTATTTCGCTGTGATGAAATGGATCTGCTCTGATGGTTTGATTCACTGTTCTAAAAATCACCTACCAGGTACAGTCTTCTTAAGATGTCAAAGATGAAAAAAGGCATCTATTTGTACTCATGATCATTTCTCTCCTCCAAATTGATGTTTTTAAAGCATTGCGTCTTCATCAATGCATTTTAACTATTGATTAATCATTCCAGAAAAATGAACCAAGAAAGAAAACAATTTTATATTTACACCGTAAAATCATCCTTTCATCCATCCAGGGTAATCCTACATGTTATCTTTTTACTGAAGTAAAACCTACTTTTGTGTAGCTTTTGGTAGAAGCTATAGACAAAGTGTCTGATGAACTGCGTCACAGACCATGCAGCTGTTGAAGGCACAAACCAGCAATGACCAATGCTGTAGCACACACACCGGTGACAAAGTTTCAGAAAAGTTTGGGGAATTTCCATTTCATTAATATGCGCAGGCGAGTAGTCTTTATGTATTACAAGTCTTTTACGAGTATTTTTGTATTTTATCGCTCCACCAACAGAGGGCGTATACTCTCATTGTCTTGAGTTCTTGTGAAAGCTTTTGCGAGAATTTGATGGTTCTTACCTGTGTTGTAGTGTGCAAAGTAGTGAGATAACAAAGTCTAACAGTCCATATATTGAAAAAGATGGGTTTGTGTGTGTGTTTGCATGCTAGGGTGCATTGTGTACATCATAATTATAGATAATAATTGTCTGAGCTGATTGCAAACTACATGCAAATACATGCAGTGACTGACGGAGTCACACCAAAAGTCTGCTTTTGGTAGCAATAACAGAGAATACTAAGCCACTTTATTAAAGTTTTGACATTGATATTAATCACATTAATGATTCATAACTGTTATTTTTTTTGTAATGTAGGCCTAAGTCACTGTATAAAAAGGGTAAAGACGTTGGAAAAGTTAGCATTTATACCTAGCCTTGCAAAATTTCAAATAGGCAAAGGAATCACACAGTTTTGGAATGCAATTTCTTTGAAATTCTTTTGTTGAAAAGTGTGTGATCGCGGTTGTCTGTCCTAAACGTTCCATTGTGCGTTAGTACACATCATGCACATTTATATGTTAGGCCTACTTGTACAATTTCCAAGACTTGCTGGAACTGTCCTTACTGGGTTTTTTAGCCACTCGAAGGTCTCTGGTACAAACTTTGGAATGTTTTTCACATATTTCAAAAAAGAGAAATCCTTGGTCAAATAAACATATGCAACAATTATCATGCACCGTTCCACACTTTCCTATGGAGGACGTCGTGTTTGTTTTCATTTAATACCCACAATAGGTCATGTGGTGCGGCTTGCGCAATCGGTCTTGACAGGCTTTATACTGGCTTGATGTTGCTGGGCATGTTCGGTGGTCTAGTGGTTCGAACATCCCCTTTGCTCTCCCCTAATGCCCATCCCTGTCTCATGACTTAGATTGAAGCCTGAAGCCACAAAACACTCAGAGCTGGTCCCAAAAGCATTTTTAATTATTATTCAGTGCAGCATGTAATGTTTTTCCCCCTTGACTCTTTTACTCCGTTTAGTCCATTTATGACTGCTTGTGCACAACTCAAATTGTTGGTAAAGCCATTTATGGCATCGATTTTGTACAGTATCAAATGACAAAAAAAATTCCATACATACATGTACGTGCAGAAATTCTGGAGGTAAAGAGTTAAGATAAAGGTAGCAGAATTACAGCTTATTAAATAAAGAAATCCTCAGTAAGGAAGAAGATTTTAATTGCACAATCTTCATGATACTGAGATTTACTCCGACTAAAATGTGCAAATAATAATCATTTGTTCTCAAACTGTTTACATTTTTGTACAGAAGGATGTTGGTCAGCAGTTTGTTATGAGCAAGAGACAACTTCAATGAAATTTCTTGTAGATGAACTCTTAGAGGGATTTGATTATCAGATGGATCCATTGATCTACAGTCTTCTAGTGCAAACTTCATTTGTCTGTTAGAAACCAATGAGGGTGTGGTTTGGATCTCAACTCAGTCTACCTCCAGGCTCTCTTTGTCCGTCAGTCACAAGAACAAAACATGTAAGTACATGTATCTTGAATCATTAATCCTTTAGCTCTCAAACTGCCCAAAATCGCCCTGTCTGTTCTTTCTGCCCAAAACCGCCCTTGAAGTTTGACAAGTTGTAACTTGGTGTAACTTGACAAGTTGTAACTGAAGTTGCGATTGAAGTGCACAAACTGCCGTAAATAGAGTGAGATCCCAAGATTAAGATGGTCTAAAAATAGAATTAGAAATTCACAAAGGTTGGAAGTTCTAACCTCAATACACACAAAACCCCTAAAATGAGTAGGTCTTTTTAGTTGTTTTTTTTAGGTACAGTGTGATTCATGTGCAATGTACACAGTAATGAAGACCATGCTTGTTTTTACGGTAAACTTACAGGTGTTTTTACTTGGGGGATAGCATGATTTAAAAGGATTTTATGGACAATTTTAAGTAAAGAAGATATCTGTATACAACAGAGGCATAACTGTATAATTTTCAAAGGTTTGTGTTGATTACTATTTCTCACTTCTTTTATATTTTAATTCTGTTGAGACAACATATAGTTGACCAAACCTCTGTGGACAACTTTCCATGTTACAGACATTTACTTTGTACATAAACAATGTTTCCTAATTTTAGTAGTTCTGTGTTACGTTTCCAACCTCTAAGTTTCACTTTGGGAAACTAAACAAAACAACTGTGCAAATCATTCAAAAGTAATTACCTCTACACAAATGAAAAGTGCAACACATGAAAATTATAGCTACGAAAGCTATCTAAGGTTTCTGTGTTACAGTTAAAAATCTTTTGAATTTCCTAGGCGCCTTCAAGGAGTGAATTAGTTTATGTTTGATTGTGCACAATTGCTAAAGAGTTAAAATTTTATCAAATTTTGTGAATCTGGTATTTTTGAGAAACTAACTTATTGACCCCTTCATCAAGAAAGAACTCAACTGACTCACAGTGAGTCAGTCAGTTGAATATTGGTGTCATTTACATGGAGAATCCTAACCATCAATAGGACCCAGGTAGACAGGCTGAATGCCAAATCTAAATTAAGTTCTCTACAATAAACATGAAATTACATGGAAGGTAGAAAGCAAGGGTTGCTGAGGAAGAACGCTTATCTAGTGATTTAATAATTCAGTCATACCACATGAGCTCTTGATATTTTGTCCAAAGGCTAGTGACACATTGTCTTAAGTTCTTATCCCACTAAGTCACATGTACAATATTGGTAATTGTCAAGACCAGTATTAACGCTTTATGTGACCCAGCATAGTACAAGAAATAACACTCTGTGAAAATTTAGGCCCAATCAGTCATTGGAGTCACAAGAATATAGTGAATGTTTTCACTGTTTGAGAACTTCAAGTTTTGGTCTCATGAGATCAAAACTAATCATTTCACTCATTTCTTAAAAACCAGCATTTCATGCAAAAATAATTCAAGTTATGTTTTGCTCTGTGCAAATCTCTAGCAATTTTTTTTGTAATGTCTCCCAATGTTCATACCCTTTATTCTATCCACCAAAATATTTGGAAAAAAACAATAATGTGTGTAACAGAGATGCCAACATACACGATTTGGGCATAGCAATTACGATTTTGAGCCTTGAATACGACTCTATGATAAAACTTCAATAAACTATGTTTACAAGCAGCCCTAGTAATACTAGTACAACTTCAGTAAATATTTCATCAAAAAATGTTTAAATATGAGTTGCTAATAACAATTATAAAAATTAAACTCAAAATTAACACAAAACCCTTTAAATGTCGACTGCCGCTGTGGTAAAATATAGCAAAAGTGATGGAGGAGCGCCAATCCACACATACACGCGTATTTTATAGTCGCGCACAGGACTTTAGACTGCCTGAAGATCCTGCTGCATGATCTTACCCATTTTCCCCCATTATCATTGATCTCCATTTATAATTCATTGGAAATAGTGATCCGTATTCGTTGGGACTAAGTTGCCACACAACTGCATTTTAGTCCGTGTTTGGCTCACCTGTCAATATGGAATCACCCAACTCCACACATTACGTGCTGTGTATGCTGGCCATTTGATTGCTATTGATAGGGATGGTTAAAGTGTGTCTCCCAATGTACACAAACAATTGCACATGCCCGCTCTGTCTTTGTACTTGGATTGAAACATCGAAAGGTGATTTCGCATCAAAATTCTATTAAAAATGTATTTTGTGATATCTAAAAATGAATTTAAGAATATGGACATACATACAAAGGTTGTTTTGGGATAAGCATGGCCAAATTCTTGGTGTACATATGAATTTGTCATGCACAAATTTGTAAAGTAATTTCCCTGTGTAAAAACCATAGTCAGAACGCGCGCACAGAATACAACGGCCCGCGCGCAAGTGTACATGTATTTCAACAGCTCATACCATTGTGCGGACAGGGGGTAGTCGTCAGCAGCAACGAGGGTCACGTTAACATTGCAAAAAAATATAAGTCGAAAGGCAAATGTCATGATTTGTTTTGTTTATTGAATAACACTCAATTTGTGAAATAAATAAATTGTAAGCAACATAAAAATACACCAAGGCAATTCAAGTACAATAATATGAAATCATCTTCCATTTTCAAAAGTGGAGTGTAAAGTATTTAGTAGCTAAGTTTTTAGAACTCTGAATGTTGTTATCCAGGAGATGTTTTGGTCATCACCAATGTATTACCAGATAAAACTTTTCCTTCGAAAATTGTGGTTTTTTTTAACTTAGTTACAATATACACACCCCTTGACATTTTTGTATCTATCACTTCCAACTCCCACATAAGTTTGCTCTGGACCAAGGTTTCTTGACTTGTTTAATTGAGGTGAAATTTCCATGGTGTAAAAGTCGGTAGTTCAGTGGAACCTTTGTTCTCAGTTTCATTTGTGAATAACCCTGCAAATAAAACAAATTAATTAAAAGTTTAATGTTTTTTTTCACATGACTGAAGATCATCGTCTGCAAGCCTGGCTTTGAGCTGGGGGGCAGTGGGGTGAGGCAGGGAATTATATGATTGTAAACAAAAGTTAACAAGTTAAACACTAGACCATCTGCCATGAAGTGTCAGCCCTCATCATTTCCATACAAAACAACAGTTGGATTATTGTATTTGTAGGCTTTTCCCCCATTCTTCTCAGAATCAGGGTAAACTAATTTAAAAGGCCTGTTCAGAATCAGGGTAAACTAATTTAAAAGGTAGTTTTATTTCGGAATATTGTTGTCTTGCAAGCCTAACCAACAAAAGCAATAACATTTGCACAACAAGAGCAATACAATTTTAACAACATGCTGTGGTTAGACCGAAATTAATCTCCCTGTGCCTAGTTTGGTACAGTCCAGACGACTGCCACAGACGAACGTTTTAACGCTATACCATAGAGTTATGTGCTAAACACACAGAGCCTTCAAAAACATTATGAGAATGAGGAAAACGTATGTTGCCCTTTCTATAATTTTTAGAACTGATTGGACATAAAATATGTACCAAAAGAAACTTCATTAATTACTGATTCTGTACATACAAGTTTTGCCGGCAAAATTTACGGAAAAATGATAAAACTTACCAATTTAGAACACTGCTTTTGGGGAAGCATGGGTGGAGCAAGCGTGACTTTTTGCGTCTCACGCTTAGATACGGCTTTAGTTGAAGTTGTAAACAGACTTTTTATTGGTCTAAAGTTCAACCCAAAAATGACGTGGCAAAACTTTGTCCAATCACAAAGTTTTTTACTTCACTGTATTGGTATTGATCTACACTTTCAGTAACTGTTTTGAGCTAAGCAATCAGCCGACAGGTTTCTGAAATACATTGAAGAAAAGAGCCTCATGCGGCAAAACTAGGCATTTTTACGACATTTTGCCATAGGAAAGTAACCAAAGCTGGACATACAAACCTCAAAAATGACATGGCAAAATGTTTTTGAATTGAAATTAAATTTAAACAGCTTGAAAGAGTAAATTTTCAAGATTAATATTCCATTTTGAAATGTATCTTTCCTATAAACAGTTTGGGAGTTGTCTTTGTATGTTTTACGCTAGGGGTATATTTTCAAGAAAATTTGTACACAATACGGAAGGCGACGCGCGCCACGAAGGGAGTGAACCAAAAGTTTACATGACAAATTCATATGCTTTTAGCGACAGAAGCATCAGAAATACAAGGTCAGTGTAGTGAACATTTCTCTATTTTATCCAAAGCAGGCCGAAGCAAGCGCCAATGTAATTGAGGGTGCCATCGGCCTGAATTGACAACGCGGCATGGCAAACTCAGTAGGCCTACCATGGTCTTAGCAAACTTTGATGTTCAATTTCATACAGCCATAAATAGTTTGATACTCAACAGAACTGACACTGACTCAGAATCCAAGTTAACCCTATCAGGACCAGTCTTTTTTTCCAAAGTGTTTGACCAATTTTGATGAAACTTGCCACAAGTGTTCACTTCACTGAGTTCTACATGGGCGGAGAGCACAGAGAGGAATATAATTATGTAATTGAAAAACATCACCAGATTTGTCAAGTTGTAAGTTTTTTTTTACTAATGCAGTCCAGTGTAAATTTGAGTCCTGGCTGTTATGCCCAGCTGTCTGGCTCCAAGTGAACATGTCCATTAAATCATCAAACTACAAAATTTTCAAAAGAGTCTTGTTGCACTGTTGTGCATCATACACAAATAATTTGTAAGTTTTTTTATCAGACATGTAGCAGTGCCTGAAAATGGGCTAAATTAAAAAGCATCACAGAAAGTAGCTGAGTAAAATTATGGCCTTAGGAAGCCTATGCATAAGCTGCCCTGACCCGTTAACTGCTCGGTGGTGCTGTTCTTTTTCAGAATTGTTGGGCATCTCTGGTGTAATGAAATCCAATCAGTTTGCCCCCATGGGAATTACAGTAGGCATATTGTCAATAATTACTTATTAGCTGTTATACAAATAATTACTGCTGAGTATCTTTCATTACCGGGAACATTTTTGTCAAGAATGAAGTATTGATCGTGGCCTGCAAGTAATTATAACATCTTTTATTTCTTTCCTCATTCTACAACAATACATAACAACTATTATTTAACTTCTAATTGATAGCATTTCATCAATATGGTGACAAGTCAGGGGCGTATCCAGGATTTTCCAACAAGGGGGGGGGTATGGTATTTACCAATCAAGCAGCAAATGATGATTGAAGGCAAGTTGTGGCGACTGCAAGTGCGTAGCGCGAAGCCCTAACAGCATTTTTAACCACCTTGTTTGACATTACAGGGAACATTGTAGTATAATGTCAAAAGTTTATTTCTCATTGCGAGTGGGCGGAAGGATATCTTGATTTTTTTTTTTTGGAAGGAAAAGTAGTGCCCCTCATGCCCCCTCTGGATCCGCCCCTGCAAGTAGTATGTAAAGCTGTCCAGACATTGTGTTAATAATGTTTCACTGAAAACTTTTGATTTTGCAGTGAGCCATTGAATTTCATATATTGGTACAATGAAATTGTACATTTTTCAGAGATTGAAGTTTCCTTCTTGCATTAATCTACAACAAACCTTTTGTTTTCCACAACTGTGAAATCTAACAATAGGTTTATCTATTTAAGTTCTTGTTATTTGACTCATTAAGAGTAATTGAGATTTGAGTGGTAAACAAACCAAGTAGGTTCATGGATTTTGGTTTACAGTTACAACTTTTTGGGGAATAATCATGTAAAGGCAATTTGAGGGGAACTTGGAAATTATAAATGCTTGTCATTTATAGTGATTATTTTAACAGAACGAAATATCAATGAAAGAAATATCAGTTAAAGTAAAACTTTTCTTGTCCATATAAATGGTAGAGCTTGTCATACAAAGTAATGATTATTTTTAAATGACTGTTGTATTTTTTACATACCTAAAGTGACACATTGGTCATCTGCTGTATGTATTTTTTTCAAACTGAGTTGTTTATAAAGAACCATGTGAATACCTCTGCAATGTACACAGGAGTACCATTTGAAGATTTTACAAGACAATTTTTTAGTAATGACAATTTTTGTGAATTGAAGGTGAATATCAGGAACATTATAATATATTGATGGAACCCTGACAATCAATATGATAAAAGCCCTATTTGTCTGATTCAAACAAGGCACTACTTAATAAACATACATTATTACCACAAAACCTCAATAAATAAGAGCCAAAAAGTTTCAGTATTTTTGTTAATCACAATCAAGGCACATTTAGGTTTTTTTTAAGTTGCAATGATACTTGTTTTCGATAAATTTGCACATGTCACCAAAGTCAAAGTAATTGACAGTTTTATGGTACTGATATCCATCAGAGGGTCATTCCGTGTCAATTCAACATGCTTTTGGACCTGACCGTCACGGATTGAAATAAAATTTGGTGTGCTGATTACACTCCTTGAGAAACCCCCGAACCGAAATTGTATGTAATTCGGACTATAATTTTCTGAGATATGGGTTAATGAACTTTTGAATAATTAGCTCGACTCTCTGTGTTTTGACAAAAGTAAATTACCGGTACACTGTCCACTCGGCCATAGCACGTTATTTATTATTACATTAGAATATTCTATTTTTATAGATTGAAGAGCTTTACAAATAAGTTACAATTAAATTACAAAATGATCACTGTGAAACCATTCTTAAGACAAAGTTTCGCAATTATAGCACTTAGTTTTCAATGAAAAATTATGCCGTTGCCATTTTTTGCAAGATGTTTGTTATCTTCAAATTTCTCTTTCTGAAAATGTTCAAATCCTAAGTTGTCAATTTTTGTTACTGATTGTTTGCAGTTTACATGGATTTCAATTTATAAACAAGAAATTCTTAATTTTTAAAAATGATTTCAGCTTTGACAACAGTTAGGCTATCAATGAATGTAAAGATGTTACACCAATAATATAGTATTGCTTAACTCAACAAGTATTGAATAGTGTTAAATGTTAAAGGGACACACCGGTTTCATGAATAGAATATAAAGGTCTTGACACAGTTTTGAGGAGTAGAGATAAAATATCCTGAAAAAAAACCACCACATTTGGCCGTTTTCGAGCATTTTTAAAAAAAGTATGGTTACATGTTTTTTTCAAACTGTTTTCTTGGTTCAATTAAATCACGTGATCTTTGGAGTTAGTTTTACTTCCAGCCGTGTAAAAATTAATTACTGGATCAAATTCAACTGTGATTTTAAAATAATTATTCATGAGTATCTAATAAAAGAGAACATGTATTCATATTATGGATACAAATTACACATAATTTTGAAAAATCGTGCGTAAAATCTTAACCCAGAAGAAGGGTCACCTCGACAACAACGGGAGGCTCACTTGGCAAAAGTCATTGGTCAAGCCAACGAAAACCATGGACGACGATGAGGGATATACTCACCGGTGATCATGATGACACCGTGAGTGATGCATTCTTTGCCAGAATTTTGATGGACAAGTTTGTGGCATAGAATTTTGGGTAGGCCTAGGTTTATTTCAATCATGGAGGTAGTCAAAAAACATAATAAAGACCATCGTCAATACTAGTGGTTTGCGCAACAATGAGACGTTGTCTGTTGGTGGTGTGGTGCTCTTGGTTTTTTTTGCTCCAATTGTGTGTATCGTGTTTTTTTAGACTTTTTCCTTGTGGTTTTACAATCTTTGGATTGTTCGTCTTTATGTTTTTTACAACAATCTTGGGATCTCGAGGGAGCGTTTTCCATGGTTTCGGACCCTTCGAAGGAAATACAGTTTTGTGTGTGTGAAGATGGAACCATGACCGTGTTTATGTTTACACACAGGTGCTGGAGATATGCAGACTGAGTCTTGACATAGAGACAATATTGACAATAAAAGCACCAGTCTACTTGCAACATCGCGCGACATTGCAGCATAAATTTCACACTCGAAACGGCTGGTAAAGCGTATAAACAAACCTTAACCTATTTTGGTTTTTTGTCTATTTTTCGTGAATTATGGGCCACTTTGATGATTTTTGTACAACAACCATCTTAAAACTTCTTGTCTTTCTTTCTATATCACTATTTAGTGTAATAGGTAAACCGGTGTGTCCCCTTAACTAAATATATTACAATTGAGGCACATTAACTCTTTCACTCCGTTAAATCTATTTATAACTGCATGTGAACAACTCAAATGACCCGCAAAGCCATTATGGCCTCGTTTTTGTACAGTATCAAATGACAAACAAAAACAATTCTGTTCATCCACGTGCAGATATTCCGGAGTCAAAGAGTTAAGTAAAAATTGTAATTTGAGATAGATTATTGACTCTAGATTGAAAGGTGAGAGGAATCGACCCAGCAGTGATTGTATTCTAAATTATAATGTAACACACGTAGGTGTTTACAAACATGTTTATCTTTAGATCATTCCCTGACCAGGCTAGGCTGTCTGTTATAATGTAATGCCATTGGTTCAAATCTAAGCCAATGTTTATATTGGATTCTACCCCAAGGACATTTTAACCCTATGAAAGCTGGGTGTGAGGGACAGTACATAACATGACACTCTCCATTCAATTATTTCGTTGTGATTTTTAACAGTGATGTAGATCACCACAACTATGTATGACTGTACCTGAATAGCATCTAGGTCAAACACGAAACAGAAGACATTTTAAGGTCTACTGTTACCATGGCAACTGTTTTTTTCTTATATGGGTACCCAAGTATGATATTCTTGTTTTTGATTTTTAAATGAAAGGATAAGTATCAGCTCTAAAAGTTAAAAAAGGAAATGTTGTTTGTTGGGTTCAACTGCAGCCTGGGAATGGAAGTGATGAAAGCCCAGTATTATCCTGTTCCTTCCAGATATTACTTTGTTCCAACAAGCTTTATATGAACCTACTGCTTTACTGCCTTATCCACTTAAATGTTAACACTTGTCCATAATACGCCATTAAAGTAAAAAAAAAAAAAACTAGATTTAAGAGCTTTACAAATCAGTTAAATTTAAACTACAGATTCTTAAATCAGAAACCATTTTTCAAACATTATTTCTCAACCATACATTTTCTATGAAAATCTATGGCTGGATAGCTCAGTTGGTAGAGTGTCAGTACGTGTAGGCAATGGTCGCAGGTTCAAATCCTACTCCAGTCACTTTTTCTTTGTTCTCCCAAAAAATTATTTTACAATTTACCAAGTTAGTTTCCTTGATTGTTTGCAGTTTACATTTAATTTAATTTAAATGTAATTTGTTTCTTAATTTTAAAAATGATTTAAGCTTTGACAGCATTTACCAATGACAATTAAAGACAATACACCAATATTATAGTATACATTAGTTCCACAGATATTGACTGGTGTAAAATACTCGTTAGATATATTATAATTACAGAAAGATTATTGATTCTCGATTGGATTTGAACGTGACATTTCATATGAATTTGAAACTTGATCATACTGCCTGTGATAGGAATCAGACCCAGCAGTGATTGTATTCTCTTGTATAGCATATACAAGTACAGTCGACTCTCGTTAATACGAGGTCTGCCGGACTGGCCCGTTTTTCTTGTATTAACCGAACCTCGTATTATCCGAGCACGGTATTAACAATGCACAGTGCATGACATAATGGACACACGTGTATAAATGCACCCGTACTGCAATGGACACTGCATAACTGTGATGATATACATGTACATACAAAAATGTACCAAACAATCATACAACATTTTGGGCAAATAAAACTGTTCTGATTTAATTAATTTATTTCGAAAGTCAATTTATGAAAACAATTTACATTTTTCATGACAGAAAAAAGAGCGCATATGACTTTAACTTGCCGTTCTTGGCAGCCAAGTTTGGGTCGCAACGGCCAACATGAAAAGTTCAATGTTGATTTTCATTGGTTTTCACACCTTAGTAAGGTCACAGTAATGTGAGGTAGCTTATTGCTAAGGCGGGATACCAGCAAACAATAAACGGTCTGGTGTCCACCTCTCATCTGCGTTGTACTACCATTCAATAGACTGGTACCGTTGCCAATGCTCAAATAGCACATCTATTGATCATGATCAACGGAGCGGTATCACATGTTTTGAAAGGCTGAGACGTCAATTTTTCACCTCAATGAAGGTAAACTATCGATGCCCAACAATTCATTCCCCAAACTCGCTATAAAAGTAAGACAAACAATACATTTGCTCGTTACGGGGCTGCAAGAATACTACCGTGTTATCCGTGTTCTCGTTATGACCGTGCTCGTATCATCCGTATTTAAATGCATTAAAACACGCACGGGGCAGTTCGGGACCGGCAAAATACCTTGTATAAACCGGAACCTCGTAACAACCGAGCTCGTATTAACGAGAGTCGACTGTATCAGTTATTACTCAATATCTTTATTTGTTGACCCCTTTTAACAGTCAGTGTTTACAAACATTTTCAAGTAGAATATTTTGGATTCAAACCCACGACGCTTCCCGCCATTCTAGAGCAGATGTCTTACCAACTAGACTACCCAGATTGCCCAGCAGCTAGAGGCACATGGTTCGGGGAAAGTACTGAGTATACAGGTATACAGTGCTTAACACACATCGATGCAAAATTAACATCTGTTATAATTGTCGCAGTACCCGCTGCTAATGGGATTTGAACTCCCTCTAGCTGCCAGACAATCTCGGTACTTTAGTTGGTAAGACATCTGCTCTAGAATGTCGTGGGTCAGGGGTTCGAATCCAAGCAGAGGATCATGCCTTTGGATTTGTTTTCACATGTCATGTCGTGGAGATTTGCGGATTTTGATTTCACTTTTTACAATTCCTGTACCATTCCAAGCACTACCTCTAATGACAGGTTTGTTGTGACCAGAATTATTCATAGGCTGGATATATTCACCATTAAGGTTATTGTATACAGCAGTATTGCAACCATTAAACCACCAACCTCCTTCAACACTCAGAGTAGGGCAATCAGTATTGGGTTTGTCATATGTTGAGAATGGACGCCCGTCAATCATATCTAAAATATTATCTGAAATGAAAAAAAAAACTTAACAGTTATATATTGGGATTACATTATATCCATAAGATTGCTTTATGCAATAAGAGTCCTGCTTCCATGATGGTTGCGGTCATTGGCAGCTTGTTCTGATTTTAACTTTGATTGAGTTGCAGTCATCAAAGAACAAGTCTAATAATATTACAATGATTACTACTCATGTGCTTTATCTAGGGCTTGTTATTTTAATGACAGTTAAGCATAGTTTTGAATCATGAGACCCAATTAAACCACACCTTGTAAGGGTTTACAAGGTGATGTGGTGCAGTCTGCAGCAAACCATGCCAGAAACACCAGGGAAAACCTCTTCTCTTAAAGATAAGTGTACTGTGTTATTTTAAGCTGCTTTATACAACACATGGGACATAACAGCTTTGTGTCTCATCTAAAGGATGAAGCAATAATGGTTATTTGTCTTGCTTAAGAACACAAGTACCATGACCCAAACCCACACTCTAACGACACTAAAACATGAGTTTGGTGCATTAGATGGCATGGCCTTGACCCTCCATTTTGTTTACTGAAGACACTTAATATTTTTAAGACAGGTTGATGAAGTTTTTGAATTGTGTGAACTATTTTATGTAGCACCTTTATTTTAGGGTTTACAAGGTGCTGCAGCTATTTCAGTAGCCACTTGAGATGAAGAAAACACTAAGATATCCCTGGTCTCTTATGTTAAATACATTTGTTTATTTGTGTTGAATGATTTGGTTGTGAAGTAAAAACAGGGATTGTTTATAATGACCACACCATGCAGTTGGCATAAAGCGGAGTATTTAAATAAGATGTTCAAGTTAATAGCTGCCTAAAATACTAGATGAACACAGATTTAAAATAAAAAAGTTAGGCGAAGAAGAATAATTTAAATTAGATGTTTTGGTTATAAGTAAAAACCTGGATTGTTTGTATTGAACTTACCATTACATCCAAGGAGTTCAATACGCATTGATGGACGATTGCCGTGATACCTAGTTGGTATGATTCGGATGTAGCGTGCTCTGATTCCCACCTTGAACATGTGGGTTACTCTGGTGATATAATCTCTATTCCCAGGGAATCTCTGTGAAGGAAAATAAATGTGCTGTTCATTTACGACTAATCATCCTGGAGCTAGAATGGTTGGAGTTACACAAAGGTCAAATGAATCTCTGCAGACAAATATGCTGCTATAAATGTTCTGGATGAATCATGTTAGAAAAGTTTAGTATATTGTTTTTTTAGTTTAAAACATGCCTTCTTGACCTCCTATTTGTAAAAATCAATAATGGGTAAAAAATACAATATTGAATTCTTGTAAGTGTTGATTTGGGGGAGGGGGAATTTTTTCATTTGAGTGATTCAATGAAGAAACAATTAACTCTGGAAAAGTATTACTTGTCAAGGTTGAGTTCATAAAAGTGGCTTATTGCTGCATTTTTTAAGTTATAAACTTGGAATCTTGACTTCCTATATGTTTAAAGCAATAATGGGTGAAAATACAATATTGACTTCACGCTTGTTGATTTAGAAGGAAGGGTAATGTTGTCATTTCAGTGATTCAATGAAGGAACAATTAACTCCAGAAAAGTATTACTTCTTATCAAGGTGATATTTCAATTCATTGATCTGCATGATAGTTTATTGCCTTTTATGTATGATGTCATACCTTTGCATTGACCTTGGATGTCCCTCCTATGAATCCCCAGTCTTGTCCATTACTGCTAAAGGATACCAGAAATTCTGTCACCCAGTAGCCATTTTCGTCGTTTCCCTGTGTTATTACACCTTGAACTCTCGCTGGTTGCTGTAAATCCACCTGTATCCATGCAGTATCTTTGTCACTCTCTGTGGGACACCAGCCACCATGCGCATCTAGCCGTCCTTGAGTGTTAGTAGAGCAGTGATCTTCATCAGTAGAGGATGTTGTGATTCTCTCATTAGGGATGTTACCATCAATCATTCCTAGACTGTGACCACAATGTCCATTAACTGAGAAGACAAAACAATTGATAAACAATGTTTTCACCAGAACAACCTCAGTATTTGAAGTGAAAACATTAAACTTATTGTGAACTTTCAAGTTGCTCTTGTTCATCTCGTACTATTTTAAATGAATTCATAAAAAGAAAATGTTTATGACACAAAGAATTACTTTGAGCTGTTTCCCCGTTGTGACTGGAGGAAATTATGGAAATTTTTGACGAGGTTTTACATCATCAAAGCAAAAATAAACATGGAATTTATATCATAATTTTTTTTTGATAAGTTCATTTGACATGTAGGTATTTACTAAATTTAACTCAAATTTAAATTTAAAAATGTCAACAATTATTTTATTTAAAACCCTTTGGTGCATTGCGTGTACATATGTGGAGTACATATGTGGACATTTGTTTTTGTCCTTGCAGCCTGTATCCTTTTTTGTAATATTTGTAAATGTGACATTCACTCTAAATGCCTGTTGGCTTCAATTGTGACCATTACTGACAAATTGTGGATAAATGAGGGCACTATTTGAAATTAATTTGCATTTGAATATCCCGTTATAAAAGGTCCACATATGTGGACATTAGGCTATTAAGGTTTCTTTATATTGTAAGGCAATATGAAGGAAAAAATTGTCATATTGTAAATTATATTCAAATTTTTCAGTTTACCAAGGAATTTGTGTCCCAACTCGAGTGAATTTAAACAAGATCAGTGTCTACAGCTCATATTTGTTGGTATTATTTCATGTTGCAATTAAAAAAGAAACCTTAATAACCTGATGTCCTCATGTGGATGTTTTGCAACGCGATAATTAAATATGCATGTAAAGTTTTATACTTTTGGTTGCACTTAGTAAGCTAAAATAGTTAAGTATTACCAATGGTGTTCCTGTGAGTAGGCAGGAAGTATTCTTCAGGCACAAGGGAAAGAGGGAAAGATAAGATGTTGAGAAATTGATGATTAATGCTTTTTCACAAAATGTTGCACACTGTGAAGGCAAATTGTTTTTTGCATTGTAGTATACATTGTATCTTCATTGTTTAGCATGTCATTAGTTTAACAACTGCATTTTATTTGGATACTTGTTTTCCCATCTTTAGGACCTGTTGTTTTAAGACTGCATTTTTATTATGATGTTGCCAATCTAGTACAGCTTCAATTGTAAGCGTTTGGTCAGCTCAGGTTCAGGGTTTGCATCAGCACAGGGTCAGGGTTTGCATCAGCTCAGGGTCAGGGTTTGCATCAGCTCAGGGTCAGGGTTTCCGTCAGAACAGGGTCAGGGTTTGCATCAGCTCAGGGTCAGGGTTTGCATCAGCTCAGGGTCAGGGTTTGCATCAGCTCAGGGTCAGGGTTTGCATCAGCTCAGGGTCAGGGTTTGCATCAGCTCAGGGTCAGGGTTTGCATCAGCTCAGGGTCAGGGTTTGCATCAGCTCAGGGTCAGGGTTTGCATCAGCTCAGGGTCAGGGTTTGCATCAGCTCAGGGTCAGGGTTTGCATCAGCTCAGGGTCAGGGTTTGCATCAGCTCAGGGTCAGGGTTTGCATCAGCTCAGGGTCAGGGTTTGCATCAGCTCAGGGTCAGGGTTTGCATCAGCTCAGGGTCAGGGTTTGCATCAGCTCAGGGTCAGGGTTTGCATCAGCTCAGGGTCAGGGTTTGCATCAGCTCAGGGTCAGGGTTTGCATCAGCTCAGGGTCAGTGTTTGCATCTGCTCAGGGTCAGGGTTTGCATCAGCTCAGGGTCAGGGTTTGCATCAGCTCAGTTCTCATTTTAGAGGATAATTAGCTGTTCTGACTTAGCATTCGGATCATCTATTGATTTCGTTCTGATTATTATTTTTCTAACTATACTTTTTGTCCAAACCGTATTGCATTTGTACACGATTTTTGTTTAAGCCTAATCTTAAAATTGGTAAGTATAACAGACTCAAATCCTATATCAAATTGAAGCTTTGTACATAAAGTTAAAATAAAATGCATATTTGGTTAAAATTTTTAAATAATTAGCGGAGTTTTAGTGACATAAATATTTAAGTAGGCAATCTTATAACCCCCATTTCTCAAGAAGTATACGTCCAATTCTCAAACTTTTTTCTGTTCTTGACTTGTTTGATATTGCAGATGTGCAATTTGAAGTATTTTTAATGACACGTCATCATGACACCATTTATGACGCAGCCTTTAATCTATGTATAAAGGCATGGCTCAAAAAGTGTAAATATTTGGCAGGTCAAAAACACAATTTTTCTCAATAAATTGAATTTTAAATTGCTATATTTCAAAGATTGTTTAGAAAACATGAATTCTTTTACCAAGAGTTATCCCAGACCAAAAAAATTCATCAAAGCACAACGTAATTTCGCTTTAATAAACCGTTAATTGTTCAATTTGAGCACCATTGGTACAACGCTGTGTGGATTGCGCTGCATTTCGCTGCTCAGAGTTGATAGCAAAGTTGTACACAAGTGCGCACTCGCCTGTCTTTCACGCGTTAATCCAATGAGGATTTTGGGTGTTGCGAACCTGTACAGGTTTTTGTTGGGAAAACTGCAAATATGAATGCAGCGGGGTAGCGCTATCTTTTAGCGTTTAAAACTTCATATAGTGTTCTCAGATGTTAGTTTGGCTTTCATTAACTAATTATTATGACTGTTTATATGGTAAAGTGCCCTCTATCGGTAGATGTTTTTCTACATGAAACTTGCAGAATCTCTGCATTTTTAGGGTTTTCGTTCAAAGGCATCGCATAGGAATAAAACTGATACCATCTTGTAAATAACAAAAAATCATAGTAAGGCAAACATGTTTTCGTCATCGTGACGTCATCAAGTGTCAAGTTACATTAATTCAAAGTTTAATAGTGAAAAAATCATATCTCTGAAAGTACACATCGTAGAGTCATAATCTTTGTGCCAATTTGAAGCTTATAGCATGTGTGACATTTTATTTAAACATATGACCCCAATTTGACCTTTACGTCCGGTCTAAACAGGAAGTTCAAAACTTAAAAAGTCATTACTCTTGAACAAAATTCCATAAAGTCGTAATATTTGTATTGTTTTATAACTTACATCATATGTGACGTTGATTTACATGTACAGGCGTGACCCTACTTTGACCTTTACTTCCGGTCCAAACAGGAAGCTTTAAATTTCAAAAAAGCATATCTTTTGTGTCAAATTTCCTAGAGTCATAATCTTTGTACTATTTGTAGCTTACTTCACATGTGACATTTTGTTTTTACCGTATTTTCCTGCATATAAGACGCGGCTTATCTGACTTTCAAAGGTACGAAAACGGCACTGCGTCTTATCTACCGATGCACCTTATCTGGTGATCGTCTGTCGTTTTCTGACTATGCCTACGAGCTTTGTTATAATGCGGATCTCACCAAACAAAGTGGTCGTGCTTTCCAATAAAGGTAGTTAAGATAAGATTTTCGTGTATTCATTTACCTTTACAGCCATTGCTGTGGTTTCCGACAATGGCTATAACAACCTTTGTTGGTACACACTTACCGTACTTTCAGTTCACCTTACTGCGGTGCCTTGCTTTCCGACAAAAACGTCTCCCAACTGTTGTTGGCACACGCTTATCATGCATTCAATTCACCTTACTGTGTGGCCGCTTACTGACAAGGCCGTACAATTGGCACTCTTATCATGCAATGATCTTACCTTACTGTGTGGCCGTACCTTCCGACAAAGCCGGATCACAACCTTTGTGGGCACATGATTCTCATTCATTCTATTCCTCTCATGCAGTTCCCGTCGATCATAAAATATATGTGTACTTTTAAAGTATTTTATTTCTACATGTAGTCTGTTTTGTACACTTAAATCATCAACAAAATTATATTGTAAACTTTAAGGACAAAGAGTTTTTTCTCTAGTAATTGTTGATGGACTTGCGAAGAAACTCTTTACTTTTGATAAACGTATCTTGCTGATATATTGTATTGCAATTTAATAGTTTTTTTTCACCAGTATGGAGGGAAATTCCTATTTTCAGGAAACTTGTTTATTATAGACTTTCTCGAGAAAACAAATCTTTGTTATAGACCATGGGAAATTATTTTAAACAATTGGACTTTTCAGGGGATTTTAGTTACCGGTATATAATTTTTTCTTGATTAAACTTTATTAAGACAACGTCATGTTAATATGTTCTTCGAATGTGTGGTGGCTCTGAAAAGAGGCGTTGAGTTCAATTCATGTCACGTGTGCCTCCTACATGTCTGTGAAGCCGTCAAAGTCCTCATCCTCGCTGTCGCTCTTGATAAAGTTCATTTTAAACAAATTTATTGGAAATGATACAGATTAATATTATTGAGGTTTTTATTAATTCTCAAAGAACAACAAAACAGTTGGAAAACATTTTAATACTCAAACCCCACCCTTCCGTGTGCATACACATTCACGATGTCTTTGAGATCTATTCATTTGGGCATTGTGTGGCGAGCCTTTCCCGGCACCTGATTGGACCGCACTGAATTATGATGTCATCATCGTCCACGTGTCCCTTCAGGTCGTGACCGAGCTCGTCACCATGGCTTTTCAATCTACATTACCTAGAGACCTTCAGGTTTAAGTTTTGGGAACAAGGTTTACTGGGAACGTTGCACATTGAGGGGAAATCCCGTGCTGAGCAATGGGGAGAAGCACATGCATGTACCTGTTGCATGCTTATTGGACAATGTTTGCCATTTTTTTTTATTATTAGGTGTTCGGACTCTGGTCCGAAGACCTCTTGTTTTTGTTCGTTTTTTTTTTTAATACTTCTTCTTCTCTCTGGCGATTGTCCACTTCCAAATGCACACTTTCGAAAGTCATATAACCTTGAAAATTCATACATAGGTAGTATATGTCAAGGAGACAAAACCGTTGTTGTGACATCATGATGACGTCATCGGGTGTCAAACTACATCAAATCAAAGTTTATTATTTCAAAAAATCATAACTCCTGAAGTACACAATGGATTTTTACAATCTATACATCATCGGAAAGGTCTTCAAAAAATAATTAAATGTCTCACAGAGACGACCCCAATTTGAACTTGTCTTCCGATTCAAACCGGAAGTTGAAGCAAAAAATGTTTAAAAAGTCACAATTTAAGCTGTGGAGTCAATATGGACATGGTTTCAGTGTAAGAAATAAAATGTAGTTTATGACCTATGAAAATATTATATTGATGACGTCGTCAAATGTTACAGTTTGTTACGATGACGAGTTTAAAAATAAGATTTTTTTTATTTCGAATTTTTTTGAGCAAACTACATGTTGAATTTTTTAGTGATAGATAACGACTATAAAAGCCTAATTGCGAAATTTTAACAAAATTGGCCGTTGCATAACAAAGTTATATTAAGGTGAAAAGTGCCATTTTTAGCGTGATCGCCAATAGAGTCTGTACAGTTACCTTACTGTATTGCACTCATGCTTTTACTGCATGCTGTGCTGTGTATATACATACACGCAACAAGTCAGGTCTTGTCACAGTTCATCGAACTTTGCGGTGTGTTGTTAAGTTCTGTGTGTGTGTAATAATGGCGACGCAAAGAAAAACTGTTAAGTCATGCCAAGTTCAGTATGGAAATGTTTCCCTTTATGTCATTCTGGTGGCTTAATTGTGACAGTGAGAGGAAGAGGAGACTTTACTGAGATAATCACATGCTCACGTGAGTTGTTTGATGTATAATGGTGGAGAAAATGCAATTTTCAAAATGATCGTCTTTCGTTCTATACATACCGATCACGTACGTGCTTACGTACGAGAGTCACAAGTGTGCAACAGCGGGGCCAGAGGCACTTTACCCCCGCGAGAGTTGTTGTCGGGATACGCTGTGTAAAACTGTTTAAAAGTAAAGTCATCGCTTTTCAAAATGTCCGTGTATTTCTATAGCCGTGCACACTTGTGTTTATGATGTTTATTAAAGTGGGGTAGTTTTTATAAAACTTTGGAACTTTTTAATACAGATAATGAGCTCGGAATTTGAATCTGTCCAATATCAGATTGACTGTACAGTACACCAGTGTTCAGTAAAGGTGATGTTACAAAATGAGACTGTTAATTTGATATAGCGCCATCAACGTTCACTAGCGATACACACTTTATTTTATTGACAACGCATAGATGACGAACAAAACGGAGGGCAGCAAGGGTTAATGTTTTGATAAAAGGCAATATGAATACTATTTTGAACAGACAACCTGGCTGCAGCCAATTGCACTGCGTGGAAAAGGAACACTTTGGAAAGCACAAAAACATTGTTTTTCCTGGCAGTTAAAATCAAAAAGGTAACTTGTTTTTCCTCCAGGAGTTGAGTTACAATAAATGTATGCGGTTCTTTATAGTTTTTAGTGACCTGAGTTGACCTCGCTTCCTGCCCAAACCGGAAGTCCCCATGAAATACATATGATAAAGCTCTTTTTAATTATTCTCATATTCATATTTCATAAATCAAAGTTTATTATTTCAAAAAATCATAACTCCTGAAGTACACAATGGATTTTTACAATCTATACATCATCGGAAAGGTCATTCAAAACTGCGTAATCGCCATACAGACATGACCCCAATGTAACCTTGTCTTCAGGTTCAAACCGTAAATTCAAATATTCAAAAATTCATAATTTAAGAAGTTTTTATTATATAATCACAATTCTTACATCAGATTGTAGGTTAGGGAATGTCCTTCTATGTTGCACATTGTGTGACCTGTGTGACCTCTACTTCTGGTGAAACCAGAAGTAGCTCCTCATTCAAAAGTTGTCAGAGGTAGGAACATGATTCTTTCACCAAGTACCAAGGTTAGGGAAGGTCCTTCTCTGTTGAACATTGCGTGACCTTTGTGACCTCTACTTCCGGTCCAACCGGAAGTAGCTCCTCATTTTTAAAGTTGTTAGAGGTAGGAACATGATTCTTTCACAAAATACTAAGGTTTGGGAAGGTCCTTTTCTATTGCACATTGCGTGACCTCTCTGACCTTTACTTCCGGTCAAACCGGAAGTAGCTACTCATTTAAAAATGGTAGGAGCTAGGAACATGAAGGTCCTTCTCTGCTGCAAATTAAATATATTTCAAAGCACAATTTCATGTTTCTATGCTCATATTTTTAGATACATTAAATAACAGGTTAAACTACCATATTCCGAACACCTTGCTTTTGTGATGTCACAAAAACTTATGTCTAGTTATGATTATTATTATTATTATGATTATTAAACATTTCCGTAATGAAACCAAGGATACCTCATAAGTGAACTTAATCATTGTAGCTCTCAAGCCTGAGGAAACCTGTAGACATGGTAGATAAGAATGCTTGCCATGTGAACCAGAAACACGGGGGTAATTCCCCTACATCTTCCACGATAAGTGCTCGGGTTCTTTTACGTGCACTACCTATCCTAGTACACGGGACCTACGGCTTAATGTCCCATCCGAAGGACAAAGCAATTATGGTAAAGTATCTTGCTCAAGGACACAAGTGCCGTGATCGGGATTCGAACCCACACTCTGCTGCCAACAACACCAGAACTTGAGTCCGGTGATCTTAACCGCTTGGCCACGACATGCCATTTTATGAATGAAGGGAGCGCGTTGCATGATCACGTCCGAGAAAACGGCTTGCTTATGGAGGTATTGAGGTGAGCAAATAATTTACGTGTAGACCAATAACATCGTTTTTCGATGCATTTAATAACATAGGGCAACAGAAGTTTACGCTAATTATAGGTTTCCATTTGTCTGGGAACATTTTCTGCTTGACACTAAACTCGTCCGTGGTCAAATTGAATAGTTTTTATTGTGGCACGCCATGCTCATCACAGATCATCAGTTCAGCAAATGGCCAACACAATGACCCCTTTGAGGCGATTTACCGACAATGAGTAGGGAGAAGCTGGCCTTTATGTCGCGGTCATGATGCGTCTTATATGTTGGTTTGCCTTATACTTTGAGGAGTTATTTTGAACGTGTGTGTGATAACGAATTATCTTCCAGCCATCTTCATACTGCCGTTGGATCTTCCAGTGCTTTTTTGAAGGTATCTGGTACAAACTCTGGAATATCTTTCACAGATTTTGAGCAAGAAAAGCCTAAATAAACTAAATGCATTAGTCATCGTGTACCGTACCACCCTTTCCTATTGAGGATGTCGTGTGTGTTTACATTTTATACCCAGAAGTGGTCACGTGACGCGGGTCGCGCAATCGGTCTATTGCCTGACAGTTCACTTAGTCTTTTTACATGGAGTTGGGTAGACACAGAAAAATTAAAGTTGTTTGATGGAGTAGAAAAAATACACGGAAGGGAACCAAAGCAGTGGATGGTTGTTACAGAAAGCAACATAGGCAGTAGTCAGCGTGGTGTTTTTTGGTTTGAAACTTCAAACAAAAAATTGTGCATGTGTTACTCATTGACACAAAAACAGCACTATATGCAGGGGGGAGGGGTCTCTGTCCCAAACATAGCTCGGTCCAGATAGGGTTAATCCTAAGTTATCTGCTCACTCTGTAGTGTTACAAGGACAATTCCTGGCTGTCTTGTATTTGCACCCCAAGACAAACCAAAGACACAGAATAGCTTTACTGTAGTGCGCACCGGCAACGGTTTACTGTAACGATTAATACCCTACCAATTTAGCACCTAACTTCCCGAAAGAGAGTTTGTATTCAAAGTGAAAAGTCCGGTACGCTTTACCAACGACACTCAAGCCTCTTCACTTTGTTTTCAAGTCCCTCAATCTGGTAATTGGCAGAAAAAGCCTAAAACCAAAACGGTTCACCATCGTCACAAAAATAAAAAAGAAAAAGAGTGACTCTCAATTATTATGCTGTACTACAGTAAGTCGTCGTGGGTTTCACAATTTTTATTTCTGCCTAACCCTTGAAGCAATAAATGTTGAATGTGTCAACATTTTATATAATTTTTTAATAATATGCTTGGAAATTTCTGACAATCTTGGTCATTTGTCGTTGGGCCTTTCCTGGCCCCCAATCAGTGCTGGCTCTCATTGCGCAGTCTGTACTCCAGTTAGGATTAACAACATTGAGTGGGGGACATGGGAGAGTTTTATGATTTTTTGTCACAGTGGCCCAAGCTTTTTGGCTGGAATTGCAATCCCTGTCATTTCCCGTTGGGCCTCCCCCACCCCCGATCAATGTTTGCTCTCATTGCGCGGTCTGTACTCCAGTTGGGATTAACAACATTGAGTGGGGGAGCGGGGGACGGGGGAGAGTTTTATGGTTTTTTGTCACAGTGGCCCAAGCATTTTTGGCCAGGATTGTAGATTCAATTACAAGGGCTGGCTCCTTTGTGCCAGGGTGGCAAAATCACTAGTGGGCAGTCATAGGGGGTGAAGTGATTTTGATAAGCCTATGCCTTTATTGGAGACTCTCAATCACACTTTATAAGCCCTCCTTATTGTATGCTCCAATCAATACAAGGTCGACTTATTTCAAGCAGAGATGTTAAGTGCAAGAAATTAAATATTTTTTTTAAATTGGTAAATTTGCTGCAATCTCACATTCTCATATGTACAAATACAATGTGCATTTGTGTCTTTTGTTGGCATGCAGGGACATTCAATTCTAATTTCTTTCAGACACACCAAGATTTGCAAAACAATTCCTCTTCAAATGGTTCAATGGTTTTGGGAAAATCACTCTGTTAAGTCACAGCTTAATCTTCATTGACAGTTTTTTCTATAACCTTTGGGTGTGGGGTCTTTTTAATTTCATTTTATGTAGTTTTGAAAAAAATGTTTACGATTTCTGGTTCTAGATGGGTTCATATTGTAGCTGATTTATATCATATTGGGGATGCGGTATCTGCCTTGGCATTAGGAAGTCCTCTGGACATATCTGATCCATGCGCCTTTGATGTTGGGGATTCCACAACTTTGTAATCCACCTTACATTAGGGTGTATTTTGAGTTTTCAAACTCATGCTATTTGTGGTAACTTACAGGGTGTCTAAACTGCTCTCATCTAGACCTTGGTATAAACTTCATATGATTTCTTTTATTTTTATATATTTCCATGGACTGTGTTGATCAATGGTGAGTCAATTGTCTGCTGGTAGTATAGCAGCTTGGGTGTGGTCCAGTAGTTCACTGGAACTTTTGAGGTGAGTGAGGTACAGTGACATAACCAAATTATTCTCTGAGTTTGAGGCCTGATGGTCAATGCTCTGTTTTTAAATTGTGCATTATTGACACCAATGATCTGATTGACATGGATGCTGTTTGTTTGTTACTTATTGTCAGTATCTTAATGCAGGAAAGGACAGACCACAATAGAGTCTGAGCATGTACAAACAACATAACCAGCAAGCTCAAAATGTGTTAATGATGTGCACAGGGGGTAGTGAGTTCCATACAAATCAGGCATATCAAGCAGGCTGATGTCATGTTTAGTCACTAAGTCAGCTTGCAATGCCACCGTATAAATATATCTTTATTTTCTTATTCATTCAGTAATAAATATTAATTTTCTTATTCAGTCTAGTGGTCAATCACTGGGGAAAATTAAACTTTTAAATAAAAAAGAACATGATAATATCTAAATGCAATTAGTTATGCATCAATTAAACATTAATTAGATGTCAGTGATGTCTGATGGCACCAGACATCACTGAACGATATCACTTACCTCTGCAGCCAAGGAGTTCAATACGTAGGGCTGGGAACCCATTCCAGGCTGTTGGTTTGATGCGGATGTATCGTGCTTGAATAGGCTGATTGAATATGTTGGTAACTGGGGTGTCTCTATCAGTGTTGCCATGGAATGTCTGTCAAAGGAAATACAGGAGAACATGATAAGAAACAACCATTTGAAAAGTAAATTAATGATGACAAAGTAGTGTATATACAGCTCTATTGAAATTAGTCTGTTTACTAGGAATACATCTTGGCAAGGACTGTGCTGAATGTAATCTTACTTGTGGTGAAGATGTAGATGTCCCAATCACTTGTTGCCAGGTGGATTCAAGTCCTTCAGAGAGGGAGTGACAAAAAACTGTTCCAAAATCTATCAAAGACTTCTACAGTGTACTTTAAATTCACCTGAAGTACGCAGGAGATGTTGGTGTTCAATATAGTGGTACGAGAAATTTGTTGCTAAAATTTTGAACTGATGACCACAACGATGCCTGTGTAATGCATTTCCAATTTGCACAAGAAGCGCACTTTAAGGATTATGCACAATTTTGCCCCATACACTAGGCCATTATTGTGCGCAATCCTCAATTGTGCTTCTTGGGCAAATTGGAAATGCATCCACCAGCATCGTTGCGGTCATCAGTTCAGATTTTTAGCCGAAAAATTTATGTTTTTTCACAAATGTGTCTAACACAATCATACCATAATAATGATCGGCAAGATCTCCTGTGAACTTCAGGTGAGTTAAAAGTATATTATTATACAGGTCTTTGATGGATTTTAGAGCAGTTATTTTGTCACTCCCTGTCTGACGGACCTGAATCATGTAAGGCATTTGTACACATGTACCAAGTTTTGATGAGAGTTCACTCGGACCCTCCATGCGCCAGATATTGTTCAAATGTTTAAAAAAGCCTTGTAGAGGGTTCAGTAACTCAGACTACTGGTACTGATGGTGCAAGCTGGGACTTCTTGAACATCATCCCTGATTTGACCGCAACTAGGGTGCACTGATGAGGGATGAGAGTGAGTAATCTACATGCGTGCCACACCCCGGGGCTGTCATGCAATGTAACGCAAAAATTAGGTGGTTGGTCGTTGGTCTTGACTTGTTTTTAAACTTGTAGCACACACACTCAGTGGCAGGCCGTAATGGCATTTTTGGGGGGTGTAATGCTATTAATGTAAATTAATTTTTCCCACGGGTGAAAAGAAAGCCCAAGTATATTGGTCAATGTTTTTTTGACCAAACTTGTTTTATACAGAACGTAGACCAATATTATGCTTCATAAAAAATATTGGAAGACTTTGGTGTGTAACATAATGACCTATATTTATTTGCTATTTTATAGGTATAAAATTTGATAACTCTGATCAACCTTCGATCAAACGTGAGCTTGAGCTTAATAAAAGACTATATATTGCTTGCAGAAATTAATGTTTATGAAAAATATGTTTTATGTTCATCCACGCCGGGGTACAAAATGAAACTCCCAAGCATGTAGACGGTCTGTCAGCATTTATTATTAGGCCCTGGTTGTATTAGTTTTATTATATTTTTTTGGACACAGTAAAACCGCTTCAAAAACTGACAGCTGTTCATTGGTAACAGATGTCACGAGCTTCGTATAGTTTTTATCATTTGGCAAATACAGGCCTAGACTTACACCAAAGCTGCTACATCATGCTGTTTTTCTTTTAATTTCAGCGCATTTCAAAACAATTTTATTACCATTATTAGTTTGGTATTGGCCTACTGATCATTGGCAAATCAGTTCTAGTTGGTCACCTTAATTTTTATGTTGTTGGTAAAAAAAAATCAATAAGTACAATTTGTTGTCCAATTAAGAGGACAATAAATGCCCGACCCAGTTGGAGTCATTAAGTATGAAACATTAAGCTTGAGACATCTTGGTTTGACCCCAATATGTCTCTGAGTTCTCAAATCACTAAAGTCTGCTCTACCAGTTTTTCTCCATAATATAAAACGCATTAGAAAATTCGCTCATTATTTTAATTCATGCTTTTGTCACTAGTCGTCTTGACTATTGCAATAGTTTGTTTTATGGTTTGCCACATGTTCAACTAGCAAAGTTACAAAGGATACAGAATGCTGCTGCTAGAGTTGTTTCAAACACACATAGATTTTGTCATATTATCCCAATTCTTAAGGACTTGCACTGGTTGCCAATTAGATTCCGCATTCATTTTAAAATCTTTATGCTTTTTTTTAAATGTATTAACTTTTTAGCACCTGACTATGTACATGTATGTGACCTTTTTACTGTCAAAAAACAGCAGAGATACCGTCTGAGGTCAGCGGAGGAACTACACCTGGAGTACCCTAGGGGTAGAATGCTACACACTTTCGGTGATCACGCCTTTGTTTCGGCTGCCCCAAACCTGTGGAATGCACTACCTGCAAGGGTACGGGGGGCTCACTCACTGGGGACATTTAAAGAAAAATTAAAAACCCACCTTTTTAAAGAGGCTTACAGTCTATAACTGATTTTTGTGCAAATTTTTGTGGTTTTTAATCCTATTTTCATGGCTTGTTTCTGATTCTTTTACTTAGGTTTTTATCTCTATTGAATGATTGTATTATTTTGGATGTCATTGATGCAATTGTTTTTTGATGTGTCTTGCATGAATTCTGTTGTGTGCTTTTGTTATTGACTCTGCTTATTTTTGTTGATGTGATTCTTGGGTTTTATTTCCATGAAGTATTGTATTTTGATGGTATTGTTTTATGCTTAATTTGTTTAATTTTTCTGATTCACTGTTTTTTTTTTACACTTTTTGTTTTCTTCTTAATTCTTTGTAGTTTTTATATTTTAGTTCTTTTTATTGTATTATGCGCCTTCGAACATCTTTGGATGGAGAGGGCGCACTATAAATGTAATAAATTAATATTATTATTAGGTGTTCGGACTCTGGTCCGAAGACCTCTTGTTTTTGTTCGTTTTTTTTTTTTAATACTTCTTCTTCTTCTTCTCCCTGGCGATTGTCCACTTTCAAATGCACACTATCGAAGGTCATATAACCTTGAAAATTCATACATAGGTAGTTTATGGCAAGGAGACGAAACCGTTTAAGTGACATCATGATGACGTCATCGTGTGTCGAATTACGTTAAATCAAAGTTTATTATTTAAAAAAATCATAACTCCTGAAGTACACAATGGAATTTTACAATCTATACATCATCGGAAAGGTCTTTCAAAAATAATTAAATGTCTCACAGAGATGATTCCAATTTGACCTTGTCTTCCGGTTCAAACCGGAAGTTGAAGCAAAAAATGCTTAAAAAGTCATAATTTTAGCTGTGGAGTCAATATGAAACAGAATTTGGACATGGTTTCAGTGTACGAAATAAAATGTAGTTTATGACCTTTGAAAATATTACATTGATGACGTCATCAAATGTTACAGTTTGTTACGACGACGAGTTTAAAAATATAATTTTTTTGTTATTTCAAATTTTTCTTGAGCAAACTACATGTTGAATTTTTTAGTAATAGATAACGACTATAAAAGCCGAATTGCGAAATTTGAACAAAATTGGCCGTTGCATAACGAAGTTATATTAAGGTGAAAAGTGCCAGTTTTAGCGCGATCGCCGATAGAGTATGTACAGTACCTTACTGTATTGCACCCTGTGCGTGTGCACTCTAGGCTTTTACTGCATGCTGTGTATATACATACACGCAACAAGTCAGGTCTTGTCACAGTTCATGGAACTTTGCGGTGTGTTGTTAAGTTCTGTGTGTGTGTGTAATAATGGCGATGCAAAGAAAAAGTGTTAAGTCATGCGAAGTTCAGTGTGGAAATGTTTCCCTTTATGTCATTCTGGTGGCTTAATTGTGACAGGGAGAGGAAGAGGAGACTTTACTGAGACGATCACATGCTCACGTGAGTTGTTTGATCTATAATGGTGGAGAAAATGTAATTGACAAAATGATCGTCTTTCATTCTATATATACCGATCACGTACGTGCTTACGTACAAGAGTCACAAGTGTGCAACAGCGGGGCCAGAGGCTCTTTACCCCTGCGAGAGTTGTTGTCGGGATACGCTGAGTAAAACTGTTTAAAAGTAAAGTCATCGCTTTTCAAAATGTCCGTGTATTTCTATAGCCGTGCACACTTGTGTTTATGATGTTTATCAAAGTGGGGTAGTTTTTATAAAACTTTGGAACTTTTTAATACAAATAATGAGCTCGGAATTTGAATCTGTCAAATGTCAGATTGACTGTACAGTACACCAGTTTTCAGTAAAGGTGATGTTACAAAATGAGACCGTTAATTTGATATAGCGCCATCAACGTTCACTAGCGATACACACTTTATTTTATTGACAACGCATAGATGACGAGCAAAACGGAGGACAGCAAGGGTTAATGTTTTGATAAAAAGCAATATGAATACTATTTTGAACAGACAACCTGGCGGCAGCCAATTGCACTGCGTGGAAAAGGAAGCTCTTTTTAATTATTTTCATATTCATATTTAAAGGTTTTATTTGATTTCACTTTTAATATATCAAACAAAATCAAAACCATGTGTTATACGGTGTCTCATAGAGACCATTATGTTGCTTTAAATGGTTCATTCCTCCAAAATTTTCTCCAAACAAATAACTCAAAATTGAAATTAAACTGAACCTTGAAACTGTGCATATACTTGAACCTCAATATGAAGACGCGAAATAAAACGATGACGTCATGATGACGTAATCAGATGTTGAGTTACAATAAATCAAAGTTTATTAATTAAATCAGAACTCCTGAAGTGCACAACTGATTTTTACAATCTACACATCATCGCCAAGGTCTTTTGGAAACAAGTTAAATGTCTTAAAGAATAACCCCAATTTGACCTTGTATTGCAGTTCAAACCGGAAGTTAAAGGAAACAATTGTTATAAAGCCATTATTTTTTAGTTCTTTGGTCAGTATAAAACGAGCTTTGGACAGTGGTTTCAGTGTGTGAGTAGGTAAACGACTCTGTGTTTTCAAGCTTAAAACTGATGACATCATTACATTAAACAGCACCCTCTGGTAACAAGTTTGAAATCAATGGCGCTACAACACTAATTGTAACGGCTTTTTTTACATTGTGTGTATTAACTTATCAATGTTTAGAAGCAATTCGTTATTCCCGAACACCTAGTTTTTGTGATGTCACAAAAACTGAATGTCTAGTTATTATTAAAGTTGAAGTGTAACATCTTTCACAAAGTTAAGCATGAGGTGCTGGATAATCCTTTTAAAAATTGGTTTTACAGTGTGTGTCTTGGAATAAGTTGGAATAAGTTACCTACATGTAGATGGCCCATTATAACTGCTAGTATTGTTGTATTGTTAGGTAAGTGTCTATGTTTACATGGAATACATGTTGGGGTGTCTTAATACCTGTGGAGTTAAAAGGGGAGATGTCCCATTCACATACAGCCATGCATTACCATCAATGCTGTATTGTACCTGGTAATGTGTCACACAGTAACCACTGTATGGATTGCCCTGTGTGATAACACCCTCAATCTGCACAGGCTCTGTACCCATATCTACTTGAAGCCATGAATCTTCATATTGTCCATCAGCTGGAACCCAGAAACGGTGCAGGTTCAGTCGTGCATTACTTGGCTGATTCTGTGAACCCCAGTGACTAGATGCTGTGATTCTATCATCAGGAATACCCCTGTCTCCCATACCTAGTTGATGTCCACAATGTCTACCAACTGAAACCAAATACAATACAAGTACATGATCAAATTTGTAACAAATTACAATTTTTTTTAATTTTTATTTTACTTTAGCCAGGAGTGAACTGATGGACTATTTTTTTATTTTATGCTAACTGGAATCACAATTTTAAAATATGTCGCAAAATGTACCAGAACATGTATTAACCCTATCAGGACCGGGCTTTTTTTAGAAGTAGAGAGACGGGGGGGGGGGGGGGGGGGGGGGGGGGGGGGGGGGGGGGACACATAGTGCCCTCTCCGTATTTTCCAAAGTGTTCGACCAATTTTGATGAAACTTGTCACAAATGTTAATTTCAGCGGGTTCTACATGATGATGTCATAAAATTTCCTTAGTAAGTATAGGGCATTTTTTGACTGTTTTTTGCAATTTTTTTGGTCAAAATTGTGTTTTCCTCATAACAAATTGAATTTTTTGTCGGAATGTTTTGAAACTTGACAAACCTTTACATTTTGAGAAGATCAATATAATTTGAACCTAACTTAGTTACTAGAGTCACTTTTGAGTGCATTATAATCCATTAATTAATCCCATTTTGGGGGAAAAAATGTTATTTTCTCATTTTTTTACTTAAAAAACAAAATGGCCACCAAGGGCCCAGGGAATTAAGAAGGCTTGGTTGACAATGCCAAATCTGTTTTGGGTCTGAAAAGTAAGAAATTAGTATGTTGAAAAAATGTGTAAATTGGGAATACAGACGCAAACGTCACCCAAGACATTCCAGTGCTGAACATGCACAGACCGCATACACGCAGTCTATTCTTCGTTTCATCCACACTAATATTGATGGTCTTGAAAATTTTTGCATTGTCTGGCTATTGAGAAGTGTTTTTGTGAAATCCCGATTCCAGACCTTTGTCCTTTTGTTCCAAGAAGAGGATTACATGGCATCAAGAGGTTTCCACCAATGTTTATTCATTGTATTTTGGCTCAATGGAGGTAATTCACAGTGAGGTGGCAACTGAGCCATGGTTCCATGGTACCACCACTTTGCTGTAGGTAAAGGCCAATGTTTTGCAATTCACCATGCGTAAAGTTTTCTCAGTCGTAAAAACAAAACAGACGATCCAATAAAGAGAATCTTAATTCTATTCATTGGAATTTTGAATAAATGAAGCTGTATAGCTTCAATGCAAAAGAAAAAAAGAGAATCTTTGTTCTCTCGGCATTGTCAAGTCCGGTTTCTTTGTGCCAGCAATACCCCAAAGAAGAATGATTGCAGCAATTCCACCAAAAGAATCCTCCCAGGGGGATGGGACAAAAAACAAACAAAAAAGGATCTCGACGACAACTGGTTAAATACAGGCAGGCCCTTCAAAACATCACTTGTATTTCATAATCACATATTTGTACAATTTTTTTTGATATTCACTAGATGATATTGTTGACTTTGCCAGTCAAAAATAAATCAAAGCAAAGTCTTGCATACATACCAGTGGGTTGAACACTGGAGTACCCATAAGACAGGGTGTAATTGTCTTGTTTGATGTGAAAGGGTAGTTTCATCAGATGACCAGCACTGCCATGCTCATTGGTGAGGTCCATACGGATTGTCCAATTTCCTTCTTCAGTCAGTTTATGTAGGATCTCATTTCCAAGCCAGAACTCACCATCCAATAATCCAAAGCCATCCTTGTAATCTGCCCAACTGCGGTTGAAATTGACTGATCCATCATATCGCCGCTGGACCACCTGAAAATAAAAATGGTCATATTATTTTTAGACCATTTAACATTGTGTTGTAAAGATCACTTTTTACATTGACACTCCGATGTATCTTCAACTTGTGTTTCAAGTTGTTATTTCAAAACAAAACTCTGACAAGATAAAAACACTTGTTGTAGACTTTGGTAAGAATTCTCAAATACAGTTTACTTTTTCATTGTTGAGGTCTTGTTAGATTGATGCAACGACATTTTGTTGAATAACAGCAAATAGTATCACTTATATACAGTTTCAGTGTTCCATTTTTTTTCATAAGTATATTTTTTGCATTTTAATGTAGCTGTTTTTTTTCTTTTAGTAGTAAATGATTTAAAAGTCTAGTTTACAATGCAGAAAAAAACACTCATGAGTCATGAAATGTTAAGCATCAGAACAGCTACATCTTTTAATATCAAATAGGAATGTGGATTATTTTGATCAGTGCATTGATTTATTACAGCGATGTTGGCATCATACACGCTTACGCAATTTAATAATTAATATACTATATTAGCCATAGTACATCTCATTAACCAGTTGCTGCCGAGATTCTTTTTTTCTGCAGTCTCCCTGGCAGGATTCTTTTGGTGGAATTGCTGCAGTCTTTTTTCTTTGAGGGTACCACTGGCACAAAGAAACCCTGAATTGACAATGCTAAGAGAACAAAGATTATCTTTATTGGATCATTCGTTTTGTTCTCTTGACCGAAAAAGTGTCAAACTGCAAAACATCGGCTATTACCTACGACATAGGAGTGGTACTAAACACAGAATAATGGCTCGATTGCCGGCTCACTCCATTGAGCCGAAATACAATGATTGAACAATGGTGGAAGCATCTTGATACCTCATAATCTTCCTCTTTGAACAAAAGGACAAAGGTTTTAATTGGGGATTACACATAAACTGCTTCTCGATGGTCACAAAAATTGACTTTATTCAAGATCTTTTTTGTCCTTGTGTGGGTGAATCAAACATTAGATGGCTTGTGTGTGGTCTGTGAACACTCTGCAGTTGATTGACCGGGCGACCTTTGCTCTGGTGGTCTGAAATAACATAATGGCGTCTTTACACGGCCTCTATTTTCAGGCAGGGGAAACATTTGCATGTATTCACCAGCTGCGTACCCAAGAAGGGCCTGAAGTTGCCTCTCACAAAAAAATGGAGATATCTGGGCCCCCCATTGACAAACAATGCTCCCTAGTGAAAAAAATTCTGACTACACCGCTGCTATTCACGTCATCCGGTTTGAATTGGTTAATGTGAGTTTCTTTTCAGAACTGACTAATTGTTATTGATTCTAATTGAATAATAGAGTGACCTATAACTTGATGTACTTACAATCCAGCCTGTGTTCATCATCATATCACATGACACCTTTATTCCTTCATCAATCTGGAAGGGATAGATAGTGTAGATACCATCCTCTGTGTAACCAGCATCAAACAAAGCCTGACAGTCAGTTAATTTACCTGGTGGTTAAACATGACATAACATTTGTTCCTCAAAAAGTATCAAAACAGTTTTTCTTTGACTTTTTCTTAGTTTTCTTTTTAAGATTGTTATTTGAAACTATATTTTAAGATTCTTATTTGAAAACTATATGAAGTAAATGCTAATTAGTACTCGTGGAGTGTAGTGGCCGAGTGGTTAGCGTGTCGGACTCAAGCTCTGGTGGCTGAGTCATTGGAGTGTGGGTTTGAGTCCCGGTCATGACACTTGAGCAAGGCACTTAACCATAATTGCTCCGTAAAAGTTGGGAAGGTAGAGCCTTCTGCTCTACCAGCCAGGCTTCTGAGGATGATACCCAAGCCTACATCCTTATGGACTCTAAAGGGGGTAACTCTGTTTCAGCCCCAGGATTAGGTGACAATGGCCCCTGGAAAAACAGTTGATTTGTAGCCCACACATATAGTGGCTTACAGGCCTTGTGTGTCTGGCGATTTCCATAAAAAAAAATTAAAACTTTTAATAGGGTAAATTTTATGAGTTTATGTGTTAAAAATGTTTTATATTGGACAAGTACAAATAATGAGGAACACACAAGAGTCTTGTATTTTCAGGATGAATGCCTACTTATTGTCTTGAACCAGTTGCTGCCTGAAATTTTCCCGTCCAGCCTGACTGTATTATTTTCTTGGAATGACCAGAATCATTTTTCTTTGGCACAAAATACCATGACTTAACAAAGCCTTGAGAACAAAGATTTTCTTTATTGCATCTTGATTATTATTTCTCCATTGAGAAAATGTTTCATATATGCACAGTAAATTGACCAATTATCCAAACAATGTGACCTGTAGTGGGTACTAGGTCTTATCATAGCTAATGGCAAAGTGTGTGCAAATACATGCTGTTACCAATAAAGTCACATCAACAGTCTGCTTTTGGTAATAATATCACAGTTACAAAGCCCTTTTATTGAAGTTGTATGTTGTGAAATTGATTTCAATAACATTACTGTTTTATAAACAACCAGTATTCTAGTACAAAAGATTTTTATTTTAAAAATGATTTAGAACTACAATACAAAAGAAGTGAAAGCTAATTACTATTTAGAAACAAACTTTTAATAGGGTCAAGAGTTATGAGCATGCGAGTTATGCATCGGAGTCGGACAACGATGTAGCCACCCGTCTTATGTTTTGTTTGTATTGTAGTTCTAAATCATTTTTAAAAAGGGTAAAGAGAGTTGGAAAAGTGAGCATTTATATCTAGTCTTGCAGAGTTTCAAATAGATACAGGAATCACACAATTTTGGAAGGCCTGTTCTTTGGATGATTTCACCTTCAAAACTGTGAAATTCTTGTGTTGAAAAGTGTGTGATGGCCGTCGTCTGGCCCAAACTCTCTGTCATGCAACCAGTACTACCACATTGTGAACATAAACATTCCTTGTAGAATTTGCAAGACTTGCTGGAACTGTCCTTACAGGCTTTATTTAGCCACTCGAAGGCCTCTTTTCTCTGGAATATTTTTCACAGATTTTGAGAAAGATAAGCTTCGATCGAATAAACAAAATGCAACAATCATCATTTGCCATACGGCACTTACCTATGGAGGACGTCGTGTTTGTTTACATTCAATACCCACTAGCAGTCACTTGACCAAAGCCTAAGTTGTAAGCTACTACCAAGGATTGATACTGAATACCAAACAGGACTGGCTCCCTGGTTCCCACAGACCTACCCCAATGAGCAGAAATACAATGAAGAAATAATGGTGGAAGCCTCTTGAAGTCTTTTAATCCTCTTATTGGAACAAAAGGTCAAAGGTCTGGAATTGAGAATTACTAAATAACCTCCACATAGGCAAAAACACGACAGCATAACATGGCATGTATGTGCTCTGTGCACCCTTAGTAGTGGAATGTCTGGGTGACCTTTTTTCCCAATATTCTGATTTTATACAATGGCGTGTTTTGACGTCGCCCGTTTGCAGCCTCAGACAATATATTGTGTATACAACATCCAGCAGCAACTGGTTAAGAGTAGCTTTTGCTCACCTTGTTGAGTAGATGGACATCGATTCCGCTTTGGTACTTTTTCCATGACTTGGGTCACCCAGTGTTGACCTGTAGTATAACCATCAGGTGGTGGTCCAAAGTGATGAACTATCATCTTACTCTCAGTCAATTCAAGGATTACTAGAGAAATTAAACATGAACAAATTATTTGTTTTATCTAGTTTGAGAAAATGTCAGGCCTTGAATTTACCAATGGCACCAACAGCAATTGCCATGCCCTGTGCCATTTTTATCTAACTGCCGTCGATGCCCTTTTAGTAAAATTAGAACATACATAGAAGAATACCAAGCTTATGCAGTATTCCAACTTTTTTTGCAACAAAAAACAGACAAAAAAGGATTTAATACAAATTGCAGTTGTATCCAGACCACAAATATTTTTTACTTTGCAAACGGAGGCACCACTTTAGTTGTAAAACCCCAATTCACCGTCACTCTCAGTCATGGTTTATTGCTTGATAATAAACAACCCAGTTCACTTTACCTACACAGTAAGTCTGCACAGTGCATAGACGATCTATCTGTGGAGGTCAAAACCAGACACGGACTAGTCTAATTTACATAGCGCAAAAGAAACTTTTGTATTGGCTATTGAGTTCCTACATACTCAGTATTAAACAAATTTTCCCATTGGCTGAGTTTGCAAAAGGTCATAAACTACATTTTACTTGGTACACTGAAACCATGTCCAAATTTTGTTTCATATTGACTCCACAGCTTAAATTCTGACTTTTTAGGCATTTTTGGCTTCAACTTGGTCAAGTTGGGGTCATCTCTGTGAGACATTTAATTATTTTTTAAAGACCTTTCCGATGAGGTATAGATTGTAAACATCCATTGTGTACTTCAGGAGTTATGATTTTTTTAATTATTAAACTTTGATTTAATGTAATTCAACACCAGATGACGTCATGATGACGTCATTGTTCAAGTGCCGTCTTCAAGTTAAGGTTCAAGTATGTGCCAAGTTTCAAGGTTCAATTCATTTTCAATCTTGAGTTATCTTTTGGATATAAGTTCCCGGGAAGAAGAAGAAGAAGAACTAGAAATTTAGAGTTTGTGAACAAGCTCACGGTGTTCGGCTTAATTACATAATTGAAAATTTTAATTTCAATATTGTGTGCAAGTTTTTTGTCTTTTGGTGCTATGCTGACGGGCGAAATATTTATTTGTACTTTTTTGATCTTTATGCATGAAGGTTTGTCATATGAAACTCTAACTTCCGGTTTGAAAGGAACTAAAGGTCAAATGGGGTCACACCTTGTGCATGGTATCTAGAATTGTCAGAGAGCTTTAAATTGATGTAACGATTACTAATGTACCATGTGTCATTAATAAGATACATATTTTTGTTGTACAAACTTATACTTCCGGTTTCGACCGGAAGTGAAGGTCAAATGAGTTCACACTTTGTACAAAATTTGTAGAATCATCGAAGGGCTTTAAAAATAAGTTATTATATTAATACACAAATTTTCGTAATTGAGAAATGATTTTTTAAAACAAAACTTCTACTTCCGGTTTCGACCGGAAGTGAAGGTCAAATGGGGTCACACCCTGTGTAAGATTTGTTTAGTACTTTAAGACCTTTCATATGGTGTAAAGATCATGTATGTAGCATGTATTATTCTTAAGATATGATTATTTTAGTATAAAACTTCAATTTAATGTAATGACGTCATCGATGACGTCATCATTCCAAAAATTTCGCTTTGTCCTATACACACAAAGGTCTAGGTATATAGTAAGTATCAAGTCCGTACATGCCTTAGTTTTTGAGATAGCAAAATAATTTTTTTTTCGACCTCGTGTATCAATTTCGTTGTGACGTAGCTATGACGTCATACATTACATTTTTAGAATGTTCGTGAGCTAACAAAAATATTATGCATTAAAAGTTTGTTCATATCTTCATTCACTTAGGCTCTAGAGCCCCAAATAACATGAATTTTAACTTTAACTTCCAGTTTTGACCGGAAGTAAAGGTCAAATGGGGTCACGGTGTGCATACAATTTGTTTCACATTACAAGACCTTTCATATGCACCAAAGATTTTGAATGTAGCATTTGCCGTTCTTGAGTTATTGAATTTTTGAATTATTTAAGGTTTATTTAACCTAATGACGTCATCAATGACGTCATCATTCCAAAAAAGTTTCGGTATCATCCATTCACTAATATCTTTGTACATAGTAAGTTTCAAGTTCATACAAGCTTTACTTTTTGAGAAAATTTGTGGACAAGTTTCGACGACTAAGAAAGCCCAGAAAAAAAAAACCAGAACAACTAGAAACTAGAGATTTAGAGTTTGTGGACAAACTCACGGTGTTCGGCTTAATTACGTAATTGAAAATTTTAAGGTCAATATTGTGTGCACGTTTCTTGTCTATTTGTGCTATGCTGACGGGCGAAATATTTAGTTGTACTTTTTTATCTTTATTCATGAAGGTTTGTCATATGAAACTTCAACTTCCGGTTTGACAGGAACTAAAGGTCAAATGGGGTCACACCTTGTGCATGGTATCTAGAATTGTCAGAGAGCTTTAAATTGATGTAACGATTATTAATGTACCACGTTTCATTAATAAGGTACATATTTTTGTAGTACAAACTTATACTTCCGGTTTCGACCGGAAGTGAAGGTCAAATGAGGTCACACTTTGTAAATATTTGTAGAATCGTCGAGGGGCTTTAAAATTAAGTTATACAATTAATATACAAATTTACGTAATTCAGAATCGATTTTTCATAACAAAACTACTACTTCCGGTTTCGACCGGAAGTGAAGGTCAAATGGGGTCACACCCTGTGTAAGATTTGTTTAGTACTTCAAGACCTTTCATATGGTGTAAAGATCATGTATGTAGCATGTATTATTCTTAAGATATGATCATTTTAGTATAAAACTTCAATTTAATGTAATGACGTCATCGATGACGTCATCATTCCCAAAATTTTGCTTTGTCATATACACACTGTGGTCTAAGTATGTAGTAAGTATCAAGTCCGTACATGCTTTAGTTTTTGAGATAGCAAAATAATTTTTTTTTCGACCTCGTGTATCAATTTCGTTGTGACGTAGCTATGACATCATATATCACATTTTTAGATTGCTCTTGAGCTAAAGAAAATATTATTCATTGAAAGTTAGTTGATATTTTTAATCACTTAGGCTTTAGAGCCCCAAATAACATAAATTTTAACTTTAACTTCCGGTTTCTACCGGAAGTAAAGGTCAAATGGGGTCACGGTGTGCATACAATTTGTCCAACATTACAAGACCTTTCATATGCATTAAAGATTTTGAATGTAGCATTTGCCGTTCTTGAGTTATTAAATTTTTGAATTATTTAACGTTTATTTAACGTCATGACGTCATCAATGACGTCATCATTCCAAAAAAGTTTCTGTATCATCCACTCACTAATATGTTTGTACATGGTAAGTTTCAAGTTCATACAAGCTTAACTTTTTGAGAAAATTTGTGGACAAGTTTCGACGACTAAGAAAGCCCAGAAAAAAAAAAAAAAAAAAAAACAGAACAATAACAATAGGTTTTCGGCTGCTGGCCGAACACCTAATGAGTTTTTGTGACATCACAAAAACTAGGTGTTCGGAGTGTGATGTATTAAAAATTATTTTATGTGTTAAAAGTTAAATGAATTAAAAGTTAATCAAACTGATATATAAGAAAATATGAAGAAATACGTTAAATTGAGCTTTATAATACAATATTTAATTTGAACATCCGGTTTGGACAGGAATTTCTAATCACTTTTAAATGAGGAGGTACTTCCAGTTTGACCGGAAGTAGAGTTCAGAGAGGTCACGCAATTTGTAACAAAGAAGGACCTTCCCTAACTTTGGTATTTGGTGAAAGAATCATGTTCCTAGCTCTTACCATGTATTAATGAGGAGCTACTTCCGGTTTGATCTTAAGTAGAGGTCACAGAGGTCACCCAATGTGCAACAGAGAAGGACCCTCCCTAACCTTGGTATGTGGTGAAAGAATCATGTTCCTAGCTCTCACCATTTTTAAATAAAGAGCTACTTCCGGTTTGACCGGAAGTAGATGTCACAAAGGTCAATTAATGTTTCACAAATGAAGTCTTTCCCTAACCTTGATATTTCTCGAAACAATCATGTTCCTAACTCTAACCACTTTTACATGAAGAGCTACTTCCGGTTTGACCGGAAGTAGAGGTCATAGAGGTCACACGATTTGCAACAGAGAATGACCTTTCCTAACCTTGCTTTTTGGTGAAGGAATCATGTTCCTAGTTCTTAGCAATTTTAAATAAAGAGCTACTTCCGGTTTGACCAGAAGTAGATGTCACAGAGGTCACTTATTGTGTCATAAAGAAAGACCCTCCCTTACTTTGACATTTGTCAAAAAAATAAAGTTCATCTCTCAAACGGTTGATTTTTTCTTAATTTTTAAAGTTTTAAATAAGCCCTGCATTAAAGACTAACAAAGCTCGTTTTATACTGACCAAAGAACTTAAAAATAATAGCTTTATAACAATTGTTTCCTTCAACTTCCGGTTTGAACCGCAATACAAGGTCAAATTGGGGTCATTTCTTTGAGACATTTAAATTGTTTCCAAAAGACCTTTGCGATGATTTGTAGATTGTAAAAATCCATTGTGCACTTCAGGAGTTCTGATTTAATTAATAAACTTTGGTTTATTGTAACTCAACATCTGATGACGTCATGATGACGTCATCGTTTTATTTCGCGTCTTCATATTGAGGTTCAAGTATATGCACAGTTTCAAGGTTCAGTTTAATTTCAATTTTGAGTTATTTATTTGAAGAAAATTTAGGAGGAATTAACATTTAAAGCAACATAATGGTCTCTATGAGACACCGTATAACACATGGTTTTGATTTTGTTTGATATATTGAAAGTGAAATCAAATAAAACCTTTAAATATGAATATGAAAATAACTAAAAAGAGTTTTATCATATGTATTTCATGGGGACTTCCGGTTTGGGCAGGAAGCGAGGTCAACTCAGGTCACTAAGAATTATAAAGAACCGCATACATTTATTGTAACTCGACTCCTGGAGGAAAAACAAGTTACCTTTTTGGTTTTAACTGCCAGGAAAAACAATGTTTTCGTGCTTTCCAAAGTGTTCCTTTTCCACGCAGTGCAATTCATATTGCCTTTTATCAAAACATTAACCCTTGCTGCCCTCCGTTTTGTTCGGCATCTATGCGGTGTCAATAAAATAAAGTGTGTATCGCTAGTAAACGTTGGTGGCGCTATATCAAATTAACGGTCTTATTTTGTAACATCACGAACACTGGTGTACTGTACAGTCAATCTGACAATTGACAGATTCAAATTCCGAGCTCATTATCTGTATTAAAAAGTTCCAAAGTTTTATAAAAACTAACCCACTTTGATAAACATCACAAACACAAGTGTGCACGGCTAAAGAAATACACGGACATTTTGAAAAGCGATGACTTTACTTTTTAATTTTCATTTTTGAACAGTTTTACTCAGCGTATCCCGACAACAACTCTCGCGGGGGTAAAGAGCCTCTGGCCCCGCTGTTGCACACTTGTGACTCTCGTACGTAAGCACGTACGTGATCGGTATATACAGGACGAAAGACGATCATTTTGTTAATTGCATTTTCTCCACCATTATACATCAAACAACTCACGTGAGCATGTGATCGTCTCAGTAAAGTCTCCTCTTCCTCTCCCTGTCACAATTAAGCCACCAGAATGACATAAAGGGAAATATTTCCACACTGAACTTGGCATGACTTAACAGTTTTTCTTTGCGTCGCCATTATTACACACACACATAACTTAACAACACACCGCAAAGTTCGATGAACTGTGACAAGACCTGACTTGTTGCGTGTTATGTATATACGTGTACACAGCATGCAGTAAGAGTGCACACGCACGGGGTGCAATACAGTAAGGTAACTGTACAGACTCTACCGGCGATTGCGCTAAAAACGGCACTTTTCACCTTAATTTAACTTCGTTATGCAACGGCCAATTTTGTTGAAATTTCACAATTAGGCTTTTATAGTCGTTATCTATTACTAAAAAATTCAACATGTAGTTTGCTCCAAAAAAATTGAAATAAAGAAAATTCTTATTTTTAAACTCGTCTTCGTAACAAACTGTAACATTTGATGACGTCATCAATGTAATATTTTCAAAGGTCATAAACTACATGTTATTTCGTACACTGAAACTATGTCCTAATTCTGTTTCATATTGACTCCACATCTTAAATTGTGACTTTTTAAGCATTTTTTGCTTTAACTTCCGGTTTGAACCGGAAGACAAGGTCAAATAGGGGTCATGTCTGTGAGGCGTTTACGCAAATTGGGATGACCTTTCCGATGATGTATAGATTGTAAAAATCCATTGTGTACTTTAGGATTTATGATTTTTTGAAATAATAAACTTTGATTTAATGTAATTCAACACCTGATGACGTCATCATGACGTCACTCAAGCCCTGTCATGTCCTAGTCAAGTTCTAACTATGTGTGAAGTTTGAAGTTTATATGAGCTTGGGAAGGGTGCATTTGTTAGCGGACAATCGACAGGCAGAAGAAGAAGAAGAAGAAGAAGAAGTACCAAAAAAAAAAAACCGAACAAAATCAAGAGGTGTTCCGGGCTAGTGCCCGAACACCTAATAACAATAGGTTTTCGGCTGCTGGCCGAACACCTAAAAAGTAAAAAAAAAAACAAAAAAAACTCGAACAATAACAAGAGGTATTCGGCTGATGGCCGAACACCTAATAAAAAAAAAACAGAACAATAAGAATAGTTGTTCGGCTGTTGGCCGAACACCTAAAATTAAAAAAACAAAAACAAACTAGAAATGAGTTTTTGTGGCATCACAAAAACTAGGTGTTCAGAGTGTGATGTATTAAAAATTATTTTATGTGTTAAAAGTTAAATGAATTAAAAGTTAATCCAACTTATATATAAGAAAATATGAAGAAAAACATACGTTCAATTGAGCTTTATAATACAAAATTTAATTTGAACATCCGGTTTGGACAGGAATTTTTAATCACTTTTAAATGAGGAGGTACTTCCGGTTTGACCGGAAGTAGAGTTCAGAGAGGTCACGCAATGTGTAACAAAGAAGGACCTTCCCTAACTTTGGTATTTGGTAAAAGAATCATGTTCCTAGCTCTTACCATGTATAAATGATGACCTCTTTCCGGTTTGATCTTAAGTAGAGGTCACAAAGGTCACCCAATGTGCAACAGAGAAGGACCCTCCCTAACCTTGGTATGTGGTGAAAGAATCATGTTTCTAGCTCTCACCATTTTTAAATAAAGAGCCACTTCTGGTTTGACCGGAAGTAGATGTCACAAAGGTCAATTAATGTTTCACAAATGAAGTCTTTCCCTAACCTTGTTATTTCTCGAATTAATCATGTTCCTAACTCTAACCACTTTTACATGAAGAGCTACTTCCGGTTTGACCGGAAGTAGAGGTCATAGAGGTCACACGATTTGCAACAGAGAATGACCTTTCCTAACCTTGCTATTTGGTGAAGGAATCATATTCCTAGTTCTTAGCTATTTCAAATAAAGAGCTCCTTCCGGTTTGATCAGAAGTAGATGTCACAGAGGTCACTTATTGTGTCATAAAGAAAAACCTTCCCTTACTTTGACATTTGTCAAAAAAATAAAGTTCATCTCTCAAACGGTTGATTTTTTGGTTAATTTTTAATGTTTGAAATAAGCCCTGCATTAAAGACTAACAAAGCTCGTTTTATACTGACCAAAGAACTTAAAAATAATGGTTTTATAACAATTGTTTCCTTCAACTTCCGGTTTGAACCACAATACAAGGTCAAGTTGGGGTCATTTCTTTGAGACATTTAAATTGTTTCCAAAAGACCTTTATCTTCAAAATCCATTGTGCACTTCAGGAGTTCTGATTTAATTAATAAACTTTGGTTTATTGTAACTCAACATCTGATGACGTCATCATGACGTCATCGTTTCATTTCGCGTCTTCTTTTTGAGGTTCAAGTATATGCACAGTTTCAAGGTTCAGTTTAATTTCAATTTTGAGTTATTTATTTGGAGAAAATTTTGGAGGAATGAAACATTTAAAGCAACAAAATGGTCTCTATGAGACACCGTATAACACATGGTTTTGATTTTGTTTGATATATTAAAAGTGAAATCAAAGAAAACCTTTAAATATGAATTTGAAAATATATAAAAAGAGCTTTATCAAATGTATTTCATGGGGACTTCCGGTTTGGGCAGGAAGCGAGGTCAACTCAGGTCACTAAGAATTATAAAGAACAGCATACATTTATTGTATTAACTCGACTCCTGGAGGAAAAACAAGTTACCTTTTTGATTTTAACTGCCAGTAAAAACAATGTTTTCGTGCTTTGTTTTCGTGCTTTCGAAAGTGTTCCTTTTCCACGCAGTGCAATTGGCTGCCGCCAGGTTGTCTGTTCAAAATAGTATTCATATTGCCTTTTATCAAAACATTAACCCTTGCTGCCCTCCGTTTTGTTCGGCATCTATGCGGTGTCAATAAAATAAAGTGTGTATCGCTAGTGAACGTTTATGGCACTATATTAATTCAACGGTCTCAGACTGTAACATCACCTTTACTGAACCCTGGTGTACTGTACAGTCAATCTGACATTTGACAGATTCAAATTCCGAGCTCATTATCTGTATTAATAAGTTCAAAAGTTTTATAAAAACTACCCCACTTTGATAAACATCATAAACACAAGTGTGCACGGCTAAAGAAATATACGGACATTTTGAAAGGCGATGACTTTACTTTTAAACTTTACTTTTAAACAGTTTTACTCAGCGTATCCCGACAACAACTCTCGCGGGGGTAAAGTGCCTCTGGCCCCGCTCTTGCACACTTGTGATTCTCGTATGTAAGCACGAACGTGATCGGTATATATAGAACGAAAGACGATCATTTTGTCAATTGCATTTTCTCCACCATTATACTTCAAACAACTCACGTGAGCATGTGATCGTCTCAGTAAAGTCTCCTCTTCCTCTCCCTGTCACAATTAAGCCACCAGAATGACATAAAGGGAAACATTTCCACACTGAACTTGGCATGACTTACATGTTTTTCTTTGCATCGCCATTATTACACACACACACAAACACACACACACACACACACGCAGAACTTAACAACACACCGCAAAGTTCCATGAACTGTGACATGACCTGACTTGCCGCGTGTAGGTATACACAGCATGCAGTAAAAGCCTAGAGTGCACACGCACGGGGTGCAATACAGTGAGGGAACTGAACAGACTTTATCGCCGATCGCGCTAAAAACGGCACTTTTCACCTTAATATAACTTCGTTATGCAACGGCCAATTTTGTTGAAATTTCACAATTAGGCTTTTATAGTCTATTACCAAAAAATTCAACACGTAGTTTGCTCAAGAAAAAATTTGAAATAAAAAAAAAATTATTTTTAAACTCGTCGTCGTAACAAACTGTAACATTTGATGACGTCATCAATGTAATATTTTCAAAGGTCATAAACTACATTTTACTTCGTACACTGAAACCTAGTCCAAATTCTGTTTCATATTGACTCCACAGCTTAAATTCTGACTTTTTAGGCATTTTTGGCTTCAATTTCCGGATTGAAAGGGAAGAGAAGGTCAAGTTGGGGTCATCTCTGTGAGACATTTAATTATTTTTTAAAGACCTTTCCGATGAGGTTTAGATTGTAAAAATCCATTGTGTACTTCAGGAGTTATGATTTTTTTAATTATTAAACTTTGATTTAACGTAATTCGACACCAGATGACGTCATGATGACGTCATTGTTCAAGTGCCGTCTTCAAGTTAAGGTTCAAGTATGTGCCAAGTTTCAAGGTTCAATTCATTTTCAATCTTGAGTTATCTTTTGGATATATGTTCCCGGGAAGAAGAAGAAGAAGAAGAAGAAGAAGAAGTAAAAGTAAAAGTAAAAAAAAAAAAAAAAAAAACTCGAACAATAACAAGAGGTTTTCGGCTGTTGGCCGAACACCTAAAAAAACCAGAACAATAACAATAGTTGTTTGGCTGTTGGCCGAACACCTACAAAAAAAACCAGAACAATAACATTAGGTTTTCGGCTGGTAGCCGAACACCTGATTAATTGAGGAAGAGCATGCAACAAAGTGAGAAATGGTGTATTGAATTGTTAACCATCTTGTAGAGTGATATTGATGTACAGGTAGTGGTTGATACAGTTTGGGTAATAAGTAAAATTAATTGAGGAAGAGCGTGCAACAAAGTGAGAAATGGTGTATTGAATTGTTAACCATCTTGTAGAGTGATAATGGTCTACAGGTAGTGGTTGATACAGTTTGGGTAATGAAGTAAAATTAATTGAGGAAGAGCGAGCAACAAAGTGAGAAATGGTGTATTGAATTGTAAACCATCTTGTAGAGTGATATTGATCTACAGGTAGTGGTTGATACAGTTTGGGTAATGAAGTAAAATTAATTGAGGAAGAGCGAGCAACAAAGTGAGAAATGGTGTATTGAATTGTAAACCATCTTGTAGAGTGATATTGATCTACAGGTAGTGGTTGATACAGTTTGGGTAATGAAGTAAAATTAATTGAGGAAGAGCGAGCAACAAAGTGAGAAACGGTGTATTGAATTGTTAATCATCTTGTTGAGTGATATTGATCTACAGGTAGTGGTTGATACAGTTTGGGTAATAAGTAAAATTAATTGAAGAAGAGTGTGCAACAAAGTGAGAAACGGTGTATTGAATTGTTAATCATCTTGTTGAGTGATATTGATCTACAGGTAGTGGTTGATACAGTTTGGGTAATAAGTAAAATTAATTGAAGAAGAGTGTGCAACAAAGTGAGAAACGGTGTATTGAATTGTAAACCATCTTGTAGAGTGATATTGATCTACAGGTAGTGGTTGATACAGTTTGGGTAATAAGTAAAATTAATTGAGGAAGAGCTTGCAACAAAGTGAGAAATGGTGTATTGAATTGTAAACCATCTTGTAGAGTGATATTGATGTACAGGTAGTGGTTGATACAGTTTGGGTAATAAGTAAAATTAATTGAAGAAGAGCGTGCAACAAAGTGAGAAATGGTGTATTGAATTGTAAACCATCTTGTAGAGTGATATTGATGTACAGGTAGTGGTTGATACAGTTTGGGTAATGAAGTAAAATTAATTGAGGAAGAGCGTGCAACAAAGTGAGAAATGGTGTATTGAATTGTAAACCATCTTGTAGAGTGATATTGATGTACAGGTAGTGGTTGATACAGTTTGGGTAATGAGTAAAATTAATTGAAGAAGAGCGTGCAACAAAGTGAGAAATGGTGTATTGAATTGTAAACCATCTTGTAGAGTGATATTGATGTACAGGTAGTGGTTGATACAGTTTGGGTAATGAAGTAAAATTAATTGAGGAAGAGCGTGCAACAAAGTGAGAAATGGTGTATTGAATTGTTAACCATCTTGTAGAGTGATATTGATCTATAGGTAGTGGTTGATACAGTTTGGGTAATGAAGTAAAATTAATTGAGGAAGAGTGTGCAACAAAGTGAGAAATGGTGTATTGAATTGTTAACCATCTTGTAGAGTGATATTGATCTACAGGTAGTGGTTGATACAGTTTGGGTAATGAAGTAAAATTAATTGAGGAAGAGTGTGCAACAAAGTGAGAAATGGTGTATTGAATTGTTAACCATCTTGTAGAGTGATATTGATCTACAGGTAGTGGTTGATACAGTTTGGGTAATGAAGTAAAATTAATTGAGGAAGAGTGTGCAACAAAGTGAGAAATGGTGTATTGAATTGTTAACCATCTTGTAGAGTGATATTGATGTACAGGTAGTGGTTGATACAGTTTGGGTAATGAAGTGAAATTAATTGAAGAAGAGTGAGCAGCTAAGTGAAAAACGTATTGAATTGTAACCCATCTTGTGGAGTGATATTGACCTACAGATAGTGGATGATACTTTTTGGGTGATATGATGTGAAATTACATGGAGAAGAGAATGCAACAAATGAGAAATGGTGTAGTAAATTGTGCTGCTTTTATTTTAGGGTAGAATTTTTGATTATTGTTAAAAGCGTCTTTAAAATAAGACTATTTTGTTACAAAATCCCAAGTTTTCACAAGTTTTCTGGTAAGATAATTTTCTGCATAACATTATCTTTTACATATATATCTTTGTGATGCATTGGAAAAAACACAATTTGTATTTACAGCTTTTAAAATGTTTATGGGTCTCGGGCAATAATTTGCTTCAGAATCTGGACATAATTTCTGTGTATAAAATCCTCCTTGAGAATGCAGGTTTGTTGATGTCATCTGTAAATCTAAGGGCTTGTTAAGGTTCTCAAACTTTTGTGAACTGATTGTGATCTTTTGAACTGATTGTGGTATCTCTGGAACTGATTGTTATCTCTTGAACTGATTGTGATCTCTTGAATGATTGTGATCTCCTGAAATTGGCCATGTTGCACCAATATGACATTTTTAATTCCTCCCTGACTCTATTTAACATTTTCTATTTGGAAAGCATTAAAGTATATTTGGTTTGCGGTAACACCGTGTGATTATATCTACTTTGCTATATACAGTAGATTATACTACTTCTTTTTTGCTTAGTGGATTGGGGGGACTGGTCTCCAACCAAACTCACTCCGCTGTAGTGAAGTTATCCGAGACGTCCCCCCAATCCACTAAGCGAAAAAGTAGTAGTAGTCCCGGCCGATTTCCTACCCCCAGGTAGTACTTAAAAAGCTTTTGTTTTCAATTGAGATTGCATAATGAAAAATAATAGTTGGAAAACAAATTATTCAAAATGACTGCCTGGTCAAGAGGGTCAAAAATGCTGCTAAAATATTGCCTGATATGAAGCTTTCCTATTAAAAAGATTGTATATATATATATTAGTTTAAAATTCCAGATTTACTGAGATTTATGTCTTAATGAACATAGAAAATCACAAAATATTTCCTGATTGTAAGGACTTAGTTGATTAGCGGAAATTTGTGCATTCTGATTTGTTACAAGGAGGAGATATGTCAGTTCTTCAAATGTTGCCTGTAATATGTTATAGTAATTTATTATAGCAATAATGTACTGACTTTGATCTGGAATCAAATACTGCTACTGACTTGCAGGATCATATGAAAAGATAAAACTCATGATTATGACACCAGTACCAGTTGAATGAGCTAAAATAATGAAAATCTTGAATATTCATAGTTTCTTATTGCAAAGATGTACTGACTTGGGAACTTGAATCAAATACTGCTACTTTTCTGGCAAAGAAATAGAAAAATAATTAGAAATTTTGTTCAAAAAATTAAAAAAATCACTAAAAATCAGTAAAATCGTGTGACCCAAGGTCAAACAAAATAATGGTTGCCATAGCAAAAGCTAACCCCCTGGTATCAATAATTTTTTGCCAATATGATCCTAGATATATTTTGGGAAAATTCAAAAAATTTTGTGGAGTAAAACTTAAAAAGTTGGTAGGGGGGGCACATTGTGCCCCCCCCTCCTCCGGTTTTGATAGGGTTAAGGAATGGCGTGCTTTGTGTGGCAAATCCGTTATGCTCAGTGTCAAATCCGCACATGGTGCGTAAAAAACTGGATTCACTGGAAAATATTACATACTTTCGATAATAAAACCGATCAAAATACATTTTTCCAAAATGTGAACAACTTCAAAAGCACTTTTCTCAAAGCGCTGTGTTACTGCTGCGTACACAGATTTGCCGGTTTAAAACGGTGATGATTTGTTCCTTACCTAAAAAATACTTTTCCCGGTTGGCCCTCCCCTATCTGAGCCCCTTTGCCACATTTCAAACCAATTAGGCAGTGGTCTAGTGAATTCTTGTTAAGGTCCTTACCCAATTGAACACCAGTTGATCTAAAGGATCAGTTTTTCTATTAGTTCTCTTTCCTCTATCGGGCAACCCACAGTTTGCCATGGCAGCTTTTGCTGTTCTAGTTATGTTATATTATTATGACTCTAGATAATATTTATAAAAAGCCATGATAAGCCTCAGTAATCATTTACAAACAGGATTTACAATGGTTTTGTGAACATAAATTGCAGTTGGATGAAGCTGATATTAATTAAGGCTGTCGAAAATGTTGCCAACGCCCCTACAGTGAGTGATGCACAGCAGTTTGACCTGATTGACAACATGCAGATTTTTACCTGCAGATTGAATAGTTTTGTTTTGTATTGAGCATCACATTAAAAAACATTTAGTTTCTATAAAAGTATCATTTTTATTACAACCACACCCTGGAACAACAAGATCTCTGACATTTAAAACCCTCAAAGGAGGTACTTTGTCAGCAATTGAGGACACATCTTATTATTGTCAATGTGAAACTTCTGGCCTTTGTTTTAAATTGAGTCAAAATGTGCATTATTTTTAGTTTTAATGTAAATAAAATGTACTTAAAGTTCTTACCATGTACAAAGTATGGGTACAAAGGGAAACATAAATGATTACCACAAGTATTTAAGCCTTTTTAAAGCCTTTTTAGTGATTTTTGGCGAGCTGCTTAAGCAGAATACAAGCCTATGTAACACTGATTTCCTCCGTCGGTATGTCCGTCCATCCATCGGGCCATCCGCATTCAATGTTAAAGTTTTAACATCAAGCTTCATGGAATCTGAAAAGCCTTAGTGCAACCATTACAAAGTGACCACCATTACAAAGTGACAGCCATGTGTTGTGTTTATCAACCCATTTTTTTGCAGAAATGTTGAAATTTTTTAACTAAAAAGAACAAGTTTTTTTACATTGTTAATCATTGCCCCGAGGACTTTAAGTAGCCAACTTCAGACTTTTCATGCTGAATGTTGATGTTCTAGAACTAAATTTGAACTGATTTGTAGCAACACAGCAGACTCTGCCATAGTTCAAGTTGAAAGACCTAAAACAATGGAAACTTTGAATGGCAATAACTTATTGAAATGATCTACTGACTTTAAACTTGAATAAAATATTGCTGCTAACATGCAAATTCGTATGTAAAGATAAAACTCATAAATATGTCACCAGCTCCAGTTGAATGATTTAAAACAGTGAAAACCATGAATGACCGTAACTCCTAATTGTAATAATGTACTGATTTGAAACTTGAATCAAATATTGCTACTGACACGCATATATACATGAAAGATAAAACTCACTTGTATGTCACCAATTCCAGTTGAGTGATCTAAAAAAAAATGCAATTATTGAATGGCCTAACTTCCTCCATGATGTACTTAAGCACCTGTAATTTTCTTTATGTATAAGTATCTTTTTGGGTAAATTCTTGTCTTTGATGACATACGAGAGCTGAGAATTAGAGCTACATGTAAGAATATGTTTTTATTATGTGCTTTAGACAATGGAAGAAGCTATCCCCTATACCCCATCTAGCTGTCCCCTTCATTTATTTTAGAACTGTACCACTCTTTTGTATACAACATTTTCTCTGAAGAAATCTTAGATGCTCACCATGGCAGCTTTCGCTGTTCTAGTTAGCCTTTGAGAAGAACTCCACTAGGGTCGGTTTAACATCAATTGTTAGCAGGAAAACTACATCCTGACCCTTCAATTTGTCTTTGGTTTTGTTGAAATGGCTCCAGAATATATTGATATAAGGTCACAAATGCGATGTTCACTAGCCTCACTATGAAAATAATTTGACCAACCCCCAGTTGTAGGGCTATCTGTTACAGTTTTGCTTCATTGATGTTAGTGTAATCATGTATAAAGCCAGTTATGCAGGAATATTTTCATTCACAAAAAGCAATAAGAGGAAGCTGTTATTAGTTAAGGCTTTAAAGTAGCCAATCACTAAGAAATGTTGCCAACGCCCCTACTGTGAGTGATGCACAGCAGTTTGACCTGATTGACAACATGTAATGTTTTAGCTGCAGATTCATTTTTAGGAGAAGCAGGTTCTGAGTGTCAAATAAAAGAGATTTGATTCAATTAAAATAACAGCTTCCTACTGAACAATATCAATACAAAACTTATAACACAACAGGAACTCTGACATTAAACATGTCTTAGGTTTGATACTAATTCCATTGATAGTCTTCTCAGTATAACATCTCCCTGAAAATGCTGAGTGTTTTTGGATAGCTCTGATCAAATATCTAGACATTTTGAAGCTGAAAATAGGTACACTCTTTTGTAAAGAGTTAACATTTTGGGAAATTTTAAAATTCTGATCTTTTACAAAGAATCATTCAGGGAAATGAAGCTCTTTTCAAAAAGTGCATAAATGTGGTGAATGTATACAAAAATAGTTCAACATATTTTAGGGTTTCACACAGTCCTAAACCCAAAAAGTGACAAAACTCCTAGATAGCAAGTTTTAAAAGTTTGATAGACATTGGTTATCAGAAGAGTATTTTCATTCTAATTTTCTTTAGTTATCAGGAACTTATATCTTAACAAAATTGTATAATATTTTGTAATTTTGGAAACAAAGCACAAATAGTGAAGGATTTTAATGGGTTAAATTCCTCAAACATTTGTCAAAGTTCACTTAATAAAAAATGTTTGTTTTTGTCATTGTTTCAGTGTGCTGCATGTCAAAGCATGTAGGGTGAGTTCAACTGAACTTCAGATGATGATACGAAGCAAGAATCAACTTGAGAAATTATGCAAAGACAAAACAAACATTGGACTTACCACCAAGAAGAGCCAAGAATAGAAAGGGACTCATGATGTCCTCTTCACTGATGAAAATTAACTGAATCAGCAGAGACAGTCAGAGTTCTGAAGCTATGCTGAATTTCCTTAGGGACAAAGTAACTACTCTATCAACAGAAGCAGACAGCGATCTGAAACTGAGGTGAGAAAATTACTTGTGCTGTTCAACAGCTCCTCTCCTTGCACTGAATAATTCAAACTAATTCCAGCGTGTATATGTGTGTACATGTACATGTATAAGTAGTATACCATTGCCTTTCCTGTTTGTGCCTGAGGGTGTCAGCCAATCACACACAGACATGTTGTGGAGTTTTTCATAAAGCACTCTCATTGGACTGTTGTATAGCTAGATTGGTATGACACTCACTGTCACCAATCTGCAGACACTTTCTACTGGTCTTTGCAATAAAGTTGTAAGTTCTTTCATAAAGTACTCTCATTGGGTTGTTATATAGCTAGATTGGTATGACACTCACTGTCACCAATCTGCAGACACTTTCTGCTGGTCTTTGCAATATAGTTGTAAGTTCTTTCATAAAGTACTCTCATTGGATTGTTGTATAGCTAGATTGGTATGACACTCACTGTCACCAATCTGCAGACACTTTCTGCAGGTCATTGCAATATAGTTGTAAGTTCTTTCATAAATTACTCTCATTGGACTGTTATATAGCTAGATTGGTATGACACTCACTGTCACCAATCTGCAGACACATAAATCTTTCAAAAAGATCAAAAAGATTAACTTTGTATTAACTGCAATCTTGGCGGAACACAACAATACATTTGCAGAAACAGGTAATCTGGACTGATTGGTATAGTTTAATCTCACATGTCAAAATGGATGCTTTAACAAAAATGATGGTTATAAATGGATTTTTAGAAGATTCAAGCTTTTTTAGTCAAAGTCACAAATTACAAATCTGGGCCAATTGTTTGACTCATTGGGTTGATCTAAGTCAAGCTTAAATATGCCTTCATTCAGAATTGAGTCAAGTAAGATTAGTTCCATCCTTTTGTTCATGCCATCCTAATTATTGATTCTCTCAAGTAACTGTTTTATGTATAAATCTACATACAGAGTAAAAATTATTTGGGTTATCAATACAATAGTACAGAGCAAATGCAACACATATTTTACCTCGGCTGTTTCATGCCAAAAGAAGAGGGAATGAGAGCTTGAATGAACAGATACTTTAGGTGGCTGTTTCATGTCATTTTATTGATATTTCTGTAGTATACAGCACTGCCTTTTTTAATCAAAATCAGGGTTTCTAACACAGATGTTTTGTCTTCCTTAAATCATCTTCCATCACAAAATGAAGACAAAGCAACACCCTTTAAATACCATTTGAAGTCATTCTTTTGTAGAATTGCTGATTTTTTTTTTATTTGCATATGTTTTTGAATCTAAATGAATTCACAAATTTAAATTTTAAGCAGCTTGTTAACCATGTTTTTAAAAACTGTTTTGAAGATTTGTAAACATTTTATCAATCATGTGCTATTTTTTTTGAGTCTGGATTTAGGCTCAAAATATTTTTTTTCTTGAAATTTGAAGACTTTAAAGAAGTTTACGGAATGCTGCTTTTCCCATGAAAACTCTTTTGAGTGATGATGTGATGACTAATATCGTAGAGTAGGGCTAAATGTAAGGGTGTTTTAAATGAAAATATTCATCATATGATTTGAAAGAAGACTGTTAATTGGTTTATTGCTAAGGACCAACTATCTCTTTCCATTTTTAGTGCTTTTATTTATTTACTTCACTTAATGTATTGCCTCTAGATAAGACATCTGTTCTAGAACAGCAAAGATTGTAGGTTCGATTCTCACACGAGTAAAATGCCTGTGTTCTCTTTTCACAATACTCGGAATATTCTGAGTATACAGTGCTTAACACACATCAGTGTATGGAATAAACACAAATATATCCTTTATCCCTGATGCAAATTTAACATCTATTCAGACCTTGTCATTCTGATTATTCAATTCAGATTGATTTGACTGGGATTTTGAAATGCTGGAGTCTTCATTTTTGACGAGGAATTTAAATGACCTGTCACCACATGAGGGTTAATCCAAAATTGATTCTGAATGGAATGTGCTGATATTAGAGTTTTCATCCACAAAATGTTTCAGCTGTTACAGAAGCTGGTACTGGATCTGCCTGATAAGTCAGCAGTGTAGAAGAACAAAAGACAACTTGAATGAACAGTCTTCCAGAAGAACTGTTGAATGGATCCATTGATCTACAGTGTGCTTGAGTTCTAAGTTCATTTATAGGAACCAATCATGATGTGGCTTGGATCTATCTGGGTGCTCAGTCTGTCTCAAGATCCTCAGTAACAGCTCATCACAAGCCATGTAAGTATTTTGATTCATTTCAATTTCTCCCTAATATGGTAAATGTTTTTATGAATTTTGAAAATTGTGAGGAATTCATTATAGATCCCTTGTGTTATAAAAGACTATAACTCTGCACAGTAAGCCAGTAGATGGCTTAAGTTGAAGTTTACAAGGAGAACCCAAACCAGTGTTTGATTGACTTAGATGCATGCATGCACCAGTGCTGTGGTTTTACATTAGACCATGTAAGTACCATGTCCTGCTTGCACTCTGTGAATGTTACTTGCATTCAACAGTCCATAATAAAGGATTTGCACCGCTACATGCTTACTATCATGTACGGTATAATTGCATACACTGTGCCTGGATTGATAATGCAATGATGATGCTTCATACATAATATATTACTCGCAATAGTGAAGTGATTAATTTTGGGATATCACCCAAAACACGCAACACGCACTTGCTGGTAGCAGTTGGAACAAGTAAGCAGTAAGGCACCCCCCATGGGTTACAGTGAAGTTCACTTGCCAGTGTTAAATAATGTGAACAGGGAGTTGTTTTGGCAACCTGGACCAGAAACGAGTTTGAGCTTCGGTCATTGGTTTAGCGTTTTCGCGCATTCTGTTCAATCGCAGTGACGCAGCTGTTCCGACCGAACTGTAACCAAGTTGTTGGCTCGGTTAGGCTTGGTTTCAAGATGGCTGATTTCACAAACATACAAAAAAAGTCGACAGAATTCTTTTAAAAATGAAAAATATTCAAGCATACCAATCCAACAATGTTGATAAAATTACAAAAAATAAGTTCCATTACTTGAAAATAAAAAGAAGGCTGTACATTTTGAGAACATTAATTTCTAAGAATTGTACCCACGTCACAAACTGTTCCTGGTTACCGACGCGTTTTTGCGTAGCTTTCAAAAATTGTTCTGGTCTGTGAATTGACGTCAGAAACTTGTTTCTTGTCGAGGTCGCCAAAACACGCCCTTGTAGTATGGTACTGTCACCCAGCATGTCCAGTGCATAGTGAACATGGTGAAAGGGCCATTTGAGCTTTGCTTGAATGACTTGTCCCAAGGGCAAGTTTATTGTCAACTGCACAGCTTTCAGAAAATCTAAATATCAATAAATGGCTCTTTTCAACAAAGTGCCAGCAGAGCACACAACATTTTATTATCAATGTGGTTATTTGAAAATGCAAGGAAGACACACCACAACCGGGGGTTGGAGTGCATTTATTTTATGATGTGCTTGTATAGTTTCCTTGGTCTGTATGCACCAGAACATGCTGATTTTGAATTTGTATTTGCAGTTTGATTGCTGACACCTAAACCCTGCCTCAAACTAAGTTTACTTGACTGTTTAAATGGTACCATATTATAGATAGAGCCTAATGGACAAAATGTACAAAGTATGGGGAGACAAGATCACATGATCCACATTTTCTAAGAAATAGTTGTCCATCCTTTATTTGACCTGGGAAGGCAGGCCCGGATCTAGGAGGATGAGGTGGGGGGGGGGCACACCTAAATTTAAAACATTGACCAAAACATCTATTCCCTGTCGAGACCCACATGTTCTTTTGTTTTATGTGCATAGGCCTAGATGACTTAGTTTGATTCTTGTGGGACTGGACATCAATGCATTGAAGTTAACTGCAGTGAAATCCATTCATCTGGCTGACAGAGTAATGACATCAATCTCAATGGAGCTAAACCGTTGCTAATTTTTTGCAACGCACTTCTGGCAACCGTCACACAGGAGGTTGGTGAGTACAGTTTTGCTGTCGTTGTATGGGCAGTCGTCAGGGTCACATGGCAACTGAGAGAGGACATCTGCCAGCAGCATAGCCAAGGGAGGCCTGTGGGGGCACGTGTCCCCAAAATTCCAGTGTCCCCCCCCCCCCGTGCCCCCACAAAACAAGTGTACATTAATATTTATAGTGGTTCCATTTTTTCACAGTTGATGGGTGTGTTTTCCCATGTGAGAATAATGTCCAGTGTGTGAATGGAGTTTGCATGTGTACTGACTGATTCAATGGCAACCAATGTAAGATATCAGGTAAGCAATTAAGAGCCCAATACAGAATGCTGATTAAAGTAGAGATATTCCAGCCATTGGCAAAACAATCTCATGTGAATATATCAACACTATAGTCCCTTTTCAGGGCGTACTTAATTGATGATAATATTTGTATAATATAGCAAGCTGAAACACTGATGCTGTGCACAATAGGAGACATTGGGACACTAGGGCCAAGTTCACACAAGGTCCTTTTGTTGACTAACGGCTGATATTAACTGGTTTCCATGCTTAAAACATATGTTGGGTACCAGGTATTTTCGACCCTTAGTCAACAAATGGTATTTGTGCAAACTTGGCCTCAGTTACAGCAGACATGGCAGTTATATATTCCATTGTTAGTGTAGCTTTGAGCATGTGCACATTTCTGATAACAATGCCTTTATCTGGCTGTTCTGCTGCCTCAAAGTGTCCCAAAGCTTCCAACATGAAAATGAGAATGGGTATAGCCTGGTTCCTATACATATAATGTAGGCTTCGTTGGGTATAGCCTAGTTCCTGTACTGATTGTGTACGTTAGTATGACTTTTGGTGTAGCCTGGTTCCTGTACAGATTGTGGGTTAGGAAAGAATCACACCAGTCATCTTGCCCATTGCCAAAGTTTCCCCCTGCAAAGTTGCCTACTTCATGTACCTTATTTATTCCTGAATTACTTCTTAATCAGTTAATGCGGGAGTACTCCCATTTTTTTCCATGTGATCTCCCACGATTAGTTTCTTGTTATTGCTGGAATATTTTTTTCTTTGAGAGTTCTGCTGGCACAAAGAAGCCATTACTAAACAAAGTCATGAGAACAAAGATTCTCAATGAAGCACTGGGGTTTGTCTTTTCTCTATTGAAAACATTAAGATTCAAACACCGTAAATCGCAAAACATGGGCTGTGAGACAGAAGCACATTAAACATCTCTTTACTTTGAAAGTAATTCCACCGTTTATTGTAAAACTTGATCTTAGATGAAAAACTCACTTGTTAACTTGTGTTGTAAATCTCAGGTTGTGTTATCAATGTCATTATAAAGGAATGGTACAGTCTTCCCTCCAACTGTGATGAACGCGTGTGTATCTATGGGGATGTTGTATGTGAACCAGCTAGCTGCAATATAGAATGTTATGATTCATATCAACCACCAGGAGAATGTTGTCCAAAATGTGAAGGTAAATCAGTTCAACTTGGAGAATTCATTTGAATGAACAACATACATTCCTAACAGGAAAGTACTTGATTGAGTTCTTTCAGTGGTATGTGTGGTCCCTCAAGTCAAAGGTTAATTAAACAATTAAACAAATAAACTGGATCAGTCTTTGTCCTAATGCAGAAGAGAACCCACTTCTTAAGTGAAGACCAGTAGCATTTCCTGGTAGAATCTCGCCAGGATGCAATAATAATCTCGGCAGACTGTCTTGAAATACCTTGCAGTCGTAGTGTTTTCCTGACAAGAGACAAGCCGTAAGCCTCAGACGATGCGTCAATGGATGTAGTCTATCTGAGGAGGAAAGTGTAAGCAAATCAGGTTTGTTCGGTAAAATGACTGGTGTCCTGATAAGCAACGTTAGTAGCTTTGGAAACCACGGTTGTGTGTGCCACAGAGGAACAATTAATATTCCAACAGCTTGTTCATAGCATATTTTGGTTAAAACCCTGTCTATTAGACAGAATGGTGGAAACGCATAAAATTTTGTGCGTGACCAACTCAAAGTGAATGCATCTACATGAGATGCACCAGGGTCTGGTTGCCAGGAAACATACGGCTTTAGCTGGAAATTCAGCCGAGAGGCAAATAGATCAACCTCTGGTACAAGAAGAACTTCAGTAATTTGTTCAAATACTTTGGCCCTTAGTTTCCATTCCAAATCTTCGTGGAAGTGTCTGGAGGAAAAATCAGCAATCGTGTTTTGACTGCCTGGTTAATGCGAAATGGATAACCAAATATTTCGCGTCATACACCATAACCAAATCTCCCGTACCAAATCATTCAACGCTGGGGAGTGTGTACCTCCAGAATGCTGTAGATATGCTACAGCGGTTACATTGTCCGATTTTATATGCACATGAATGCCACGGACATCTGCGAAGAATGATTGTAATGACAAATAGCACGATTTGAGTTCAAGCACATTGATATGGTTCATCGATTCGGCAGTGGACCATTGTCCCCCAATTGCCTGGCCATTATAATGGGCGCCCCACCCTGCATTTGATGCATCGGTTTCGATTGTACAATCAGGCATGTTCCTGTGTATTGGGGATGTCAAAGATGACATGTTTGATATCCACCATTGTAAATCTGAAATCGCGAGTTCAGATAGGACCATATTTGCATCATAATTTCCATCGTTTGTGGTTAATGCAAAATTTTTCTCAGATTCGACAGAACGTCTGAAAATTGCCCCGTATGGAACTGCCAATTCACAAGAAACCATTAGTCCTGTCACTCTAGCTACTTCCCGAATTTTATGTGAATTAGTGGCTATCAGTTTACTGATATCTGCAACAATTTTATCAGCTTTAGAAGGTGGGATGGAAATTGTCATGTTGACAGAGTCTAACTGAAACCCCAAGAACGTAGTTTTCTGGGTGGGTTTCAACACAGATTTCTGTCTGTTAATTGTGAACCCCAAATCTTCAGTGAGTTTCGTACGAGCTACCACATTACTCATGCATTCATCATATGAATTACCTATCAATAAGGCATCATCTATGTAATCGCAAGACACATGACCAGTACGCCTTAGTGAGGCAACTAAAGGCTTCATTACCTTTGTAAAAACACGAGGGGCACATGAAAGCCCAAATGGCAAGCAGGTAAACTCGTACACTTTATTTTGCCAAAGAAAACGCAGGAGTTTCCTGTGTTCCTGTGCGATTGGTATTGCATAATAAGCGTCTTTTAGGTCAAGACACGCCATTAAGCAATTTGGAGCAATCAACTGCATTGCGAAAGTTATTGTCTCCATTTTAAAATGGGAGTATTTGACAAAGGTATTGAGCCCATGGAGGTTGATAATAGGGCGATACGTGCTGTCTTTCTTTGGACGGATAAATAAGTTAGAAAGGAATTCCCCGTCAGTGTGGGGCGTTTCAACGATTGCTTTCTTTTGAAGCAATTTGGTTATTTCCTCTGAAACTAGATTTACCTCAGTCTGCGAGAAAGGGATCTCTCTCGGAGCAGTATATTGTGAAGGGTACTTGTCAAATTCAATGAAGTAATGTGGAACTGCATTCAATACCCAATTGTCACTTGTAATCCCGCGCCATTTGGCTATGAATTGTGCGAGTCTACCTGCTGTTACAATTTGAGCATTCTCACATTTGTGCTTACTCAAAAGACTATTGTTTGGCATTACATTCGGAGCATTCTCACATTCGTGCTCACTCCCAAGAATGTTATTGGTTATCAATTTTTGAGCAGTATCACGTTTGTGCTTACTCAAACCAATATTTGTTGGCATGATCTTGCCAGAAGTTAAACATACATGTTCACTCACCAACTTTAATTGCTCTACTTGCTTCGAGCGTCCACTGGGGGGTTGTCTTGCTTGTTTTTTCCCCGCCAATTGTTGTAGGGGCGGCGCTTGGAGTTTAAAGCCCCGTTATAACGGAAGTTTCTGTGAGCCGCTTGATAGGGTCTCGTGTCCCTACGTTTCTGAGGGTGCCCGTATGTAGAAGTCGTGTTCTTTGACTGACCCCTGGGTTTGTGGCCGACCTTGTGGCCCAGCTTATTGGTCTCCTTTATATCTTTACACTTTTGTGTAAGATTGTCGCCGAAGAGAAGTCCAGTTATCGGCACTTGTGCCGAACATAGGCCACCAAATTGTTGGTTTAAGTCCGGTTTTATAAACTCACGCCGTCTCTTATTGAGTTCATGATTTGCATGCCCCAATATTGAAACTGCATGAAGCAGTATAGTAATGTCTGCTTTAATATCGGCCGGTTGGCTTGGTGCAGTTTTAGCCATTCCCATTAGGGATTCAATGACACGCACAATGGGAACTACACCCGTTAGAAGGGCTTGCTGAATCTTTTGCAGCTTGATGTCAACTGAGCGGGTCTTAGCCTGCAGAGAGTTCCATACCTCGGGATTCACCCGTGTCAATCCGAGCGCTTCCACGTTGACTGGTCTCTGGAAAATTTTATGTTTTTCCGACACTTTCTCTTCAGGCAGCTTTTGGCGCATCATTTTTGTCATGAGGCCGGCCAGCTTTTCGCTGACTGCGGCCCCGGTGGCGCTTCCATCATCGAAAAGCTGCTCGTAGTCCCGCAGGACTGCGTCGTCTTGCTGGTTGTCCTCGAGTATGTTGTCCAGGGCCTTGCTTATGCTGAGGATGCTGTCAGCGTGGTCCGACTCGGCATCAGAGTCGGCTTTAAGCCGCTTAGGGCGTGGCTCTGACAGAATTACATTCTGTATCTGCTCTACAGCATTAGCCATAGATGACAGCTGTTCTTGAAGGGCTGAAAATTCACCTCTCGTAACGGTGTTAACCGTGGTCTTCCTCTTGATTTTCTCCGGCTTTCTGACCGGGGGGTTACCACCGGTCAGACTGCTGTCGTTAGACGGGCCCAGCAGGTCTGGCTGCTGGGTGAGGAAATCATCATCGGAAGGAACGGCTAACAAGTCGAGAAGATCTCGTTCTGCACTCATGTTGAAGTGTTGACCAACACAGTATAAATAAGAACGATACACTCCGGTCACGAAAAATGCACTGAGGAGCTTGGGGCTAGTGCGTGGTTATATACGGGGGACTCCTTTGTTTTAACCCTGCGCTGCCATTGATGCTTGAATTATATTCCGATGGAGTGACGTACTATTTTCTATAGTACCCTACATACAGGCGTGTCATGTTACCAATATTTATTCAAATGCTTTTCTTGACATATAACCATCTTCTAGAGGTGTCTCCCTCACTATATATTCATTTTCAGGCCATTCCAAAAGGTGGCTGACAGCTCCTAATCAGAAAACAACCCTGACGCTAAGCCCCGCCTTTGACACCCCCCCCCCGTCGCCCCCAACTTCACCCCAAATACACACACCACAACCATGCCACAACTAACAGTCGACTGGTGTTTGATCACAACTTATTCCTAGAAGATATTATCTACAACCTCCAGGCCTCAAGCATTGAGGAAGGAAAAGACCGTAAGTCTACCCACCCAGACATCAAAGGCTGATGAACTTTCAGTATCAAACAACAACACTAAAGCCCCGCCTTCCCCCACCATCCCCAGCCCCAATACAGACTCTGGATTGGTTCAAAAGGGATACACTAGATGTCAGGCCAGGCTTCAACCAAGTGTATGATTCATTGATGCTGCGGCAGACCATTATCAGACCACACATCTGGCCTTGTGACACAGCGCAATAAACAACAAGGCCGTATTGCTTAGCGCAGGGGTTGAAATGGACTCCCCTGGGACATGACTAGCTGATGGAATGTTTTGGCAGAGTGCCTGGGCCGATTTTAACGGGGGATACCCTGTTTTGAAGGGAATTGACTGCTTGAGGAACACATGGAGTTTCAAAATTGTTCAAATTTAATTAAACAAGTTATTCAAAAAACACTAAAAACCGACTATCACAAATAGTACGTCACTCCATCGGAGGGTTAAACAATAGACCCTCTCAACTGTGACGATACATTCCGGTGAATGGTGCAATCTCACGTAAGGCCGAAGTGTTATGTGATAACGAGGTAGAATTTAATCAGTTTGTAAAGGAGAGACAACTGATGATACACAAGTTACAATGTTAATGTGTATTGCACCTTTTATACCAACACTATCATGTATCTTGTGCATGTTGAAGTTGCATTGTTACATTGTATATTGTGTGCAATTTGTAGTTGCATTATCATTGTTATAAAATGAACTGAGTTTGTATTTAAATCATGTGTCACTTTATCTTTTGCGAATTTTGGGTCACATTTTTTATGATTTAAATTGCAATTTCAATTGGTACTTTTTATCATTAATGCTCAGATATCCATTATAGTATTCGTCATTTTATTATTTGTCAGTTTCGGTCAAATCTTTTTATCTAGTGCTGTTTATAGTGACACAGTTTCTGTTATTTTGACAGATGAGGTGGAGTTAAGTAGAAATGTTGCACTGTTCAATTAACCATTGTAATATTTCTAGATATTCCTCACCATATGCCCATACATAGCTGTCTTTGCTAATTGATTACATTTTCTTTTTCAGTATATATATCTATTTGCAGCTGCTATGGTGATTTAAGTACAAGGCACTTCCATCAACTATGGTGTCTAATGAAACCAGATACTACTGTGAGTTACTACTACTATTGCAGAATTTAAGTAACTAACTATAATTTATTTGCTGATGATCAGTAGGCTAATACCAAACTAATAATGGTAATAAGATTGTTTTGAATTGCGCTGAAATTAAAAGAAAAACAGCATGATGTAGCAGCTTTGGTGTTAGTCTAGGCCTGTGTTTGTCAACTGATAAAAACTATAGGGAAGCTCATGACATCTGTTACCAATGAACAGCTGTCAGTTTTTGAAGCGGTTTTACTGTGTCCCAAAAAATATAGAAAATAAAACTAATACAACCAGGGCCTAATAATAAATGCTGACAGACCAGCTGCATGCTAGGGAGTTTCATTTTGTACCCCACCGTGGATGAACATAAAACATATTTTTTATAAACATTAATTTCTGCATGCAATATATAGTCTTGTATTAAGCTCAAGCTCACGTTTGATCGAAGGTTGATCTGAGTTATCAAATTTTATACCTATAAAATAGCAAATAAATATAGGTTACTATGTCACACACCAAAGTCTTCCAATATTTTCTATGAAGCATAATATTGGTCTGGGAAAAATTAATTTACAATAATAGCATTACACCAAAAAAAAAAATGCCATTATCGCCTTCCACTGAGTGTGTGTGCTACAAGTTTAAAAACAAGTCAAGACCAACGACCAACCACCTAATTTTTGCCTTACATTGCATGACAGCCCCGGGGTGTGGCATGCATGTAGATTACTCACTCTCGTCCCTCATCAGTGCACCCTAGTTGCAATCAAATCAGGGGTGATGTTCATGAAGTCCCAGCTTGCACCATCAGTACCAGTAGTCTGAGGTACTGAACCCTCTACAATGCTTTTTTAACATTTGAACATTATCTGGAGCATGGAGGGTCCGAGTGAACTCTATTCAAAACTTGGTACATGTGTACAAATGCCTTACATGATTCAAGTCCTTCAGACAGGGAGTGACAAAAAACTGCTCTAAAATCCATCAAAGACCTGTATAATAACATACTTTTAACTCATTTGAAGTTTGCAGGAGATCTTGCCGGTCTTTATTATGGTATGATTGGACACAATTCCAATTTGCCAAAGAAGCGCAATTGAGGATTGTGCACAATAATGGCCTAGTGTATGGGGCAAATACATTAGTGTATTGTGCGTAATCCTTAAAGTGCGCTTCTTGTGCAAAATTTAAGCAACAAATTTCTCAGACCACCATATTCAACGGCAACATCTCCTGCGTACTTCAGGTGAGTTTAAAGTACATTGTAGAGGTCTGATAGATTTTGGAACAGTTTTTTTGTCACTCCCTCTCTGAAGGACTTGAATCCACCTGGCAACAAGTGATTGGGACATCTACATCTTCACCACAAGTAAGATTACATTCAGCACAGTCCTTGCCAAGATGTATTCCTAGTAAACAGACTAATTTTAATAGAGCTGTATACACAATACTTTGTCATCATTTATTTACTTTTCAAATGGTTGTTTTTTATCATGTTCTCCTGTATTTTCATTGACAGACATTCCTTGGCAACACTGATAGAGGCACCCCAGTTACCAACATATTCAAGCAGCCTATTCAAGCACGATACATCCGCATTAAACCCACAGCCTGGAATGAGCACCCAGCCCTACGTATTGAGCTCCTTGGCTGCAGAGGTAAGTGAAATCGCTCAGTGATGTCTGGTGCCATCAGACATCACTGACATCTAACAAAATTTCAATATTTATATGTTCTTTATTATCTAAAAGTTACATTTTTCCAATGAATGACTGCAAGACCAAAAAATAAGAAAATTAAGACGTATTTCTACGGTGGCACTGCAAGCTGACTTAGTGACTAAACATGAGCTCAGCCTGCTTGATATGCCTGATTTGTATGGAACTCACTACCCCCAGTGCACATCATTAATACGGTTTGAGCTTGCTGGTTATGTTGTTTGTACATGCTCAGACTCTATTGTGGTCTGTCCTTTCCTGCATTAAGATCCTGACATTATGTAACAAACAAACAGCTTCCATGTCAACAGATCATTGGTGTCAATAATGCACAATTTAAAAACAGAGTACTAACCATCAGGCCTCAATCTCGGAGTATAATTTGGTTATGTCACTGTACCTCACTCACCTCAAAAATTCCAGTGAACTACTGGACCACACCAAAGCTGCTATAGTACCTGCAGACAAATAGACTGATTGCGCGACCCACGCCACGCGACCTGTAGTGGGTATTAAATGTACACAAACATGATGTTCTCCATAGAAAAGTGCATTACGGTACATGATGATTGTTGAGTTTGTTTATTCGATCCATGCTTTTCTTTCTCGAAATCTGTGAAAATTATTCCAAGATTTGTACCAGAGACCTTCAAGTGGCTGAATAAAGCCAGTAAGGACAGTTCCAGCAAGTCTTGCAAATTCTACAAGTTACGAATAAATGTGCTCAAAGTGTACCAGCGCACGATGGAACATTTACCCCAAACAACCGCAATCACACACTTTTCAACACAAGAATTTCACAGTTTTCAAGCTGAATGATCCAAAGAAACTGCTTTCCACAAATGCCACAAATGTGTATATGTCCAATTACATGTATTCATTTTAGCTCACAATTACAACCAGGATAGTCTTGGGCCAATTTATTGTGTAATTTCCCCTTTTTGAGAGAGAGAGAGAGAGAGATACATCAAAATAGACTGCTTTAAAGCAACACTTTGAATACCAAAGCAAGTAAGCAATAAAGTTGCACTTTTTAGGGGTGACATCCATAGAGGGGGCTTTTAGGTTCTGTAGAAATAATGCTTTAATTGGAGTCTGTAGAAATGATGCTTTAGTTCATAACAAGTATTGTTTCCATTATACAATTGTTGTCTGCTGTGATGTTGTCCATGTTGTTATGGACACCCGAGGGGGCAGATGGCACCCGAGGCGAAGCCGAGGGTGCCATCTGCCCCCAGAGGGTGTCCAAAACAGCATGGACCACATATCACAACAGACAACAATTGTTTTGTTATACCATTGTATTATATTGCAGGATTGTTAAAAAGGCCCTTACTGAAGGGCGTGAATTACAATTTTTGTATCAGCCAAATCGTATCAACTGGTCTCTATCGCGAGCATCATATCGAAAGTACAGTAGCATGCATAGTACCAGTGGTTGCATAGTAACCTCTTTCTCAGGTAGTACCGCTAATGTGGTTGTGCAGATCTATGGGGACGATGAAATGAATTTTTTGAGGACGATCTAGGTAATGGACCCCGACAACATCACTTTTTTGGGAAGACATGAAATGTTGTATTAAGTCACGTGATTGGTTCTCGACCAATTAAAATTCACAATCTAATACCATGGTATAACAATAGAAAATGGAGCCTGAAACATGCCTGAAACATGTCTATTTTGTGCACGCATCAATCACTTGAAGACTCTCACTGGAATAAATCCGGATCTAGGCTAGGCTAGGCTAGCTAACGTTAGACGACGACGGGCTCAAGCTGAAGCATGTGTGTGTGTGTGTGTGTGCACCACGCGCCACGGTGGCGAGGCCTCAACGTTTTTTTAGGCGAGATGTCAAAGCCGCACTCGCGCCACAAACGAGCGACAAACAAATATCAACCTGGTTTTTAAAGAAAATTGAATTCATTTCCTAAACTAGAGGTTTTTAGAGGGAGGAACAACAACCGTAGGAGGTGGAAGGCAAGTGAGATTTTTGACATCCAGGTTAGTACTGAGCTGTATTTATATTGAAAATCACACTCGTGGACTCGGATCTGCTGTGTGCTTATTAGTTGGTTGGCACACATCACTTTCTTGCAAGGGGTGTTCACGTAAATAAGTACAGCCGAATGGCGCTTCAAGTTGCAACCCTATTGTACCGTTGAATATTACTTCTCAAACTCATGTTATTCGATTACATTTTATTCTTTGATCGATTGAAATAAACTGTCAGTTTACTTTTTAAAATAGTAAGTAGGCTTGGGGCTGGGCCTTGTTCCATTTGAATAAGAAGAGAAAAGACTGTTTCAGTGTTTGAACATGTTGAATCAACTTGAACTTATCAATATCATTCAATCATGTCATTTAAATACCAAGGTTATTTTTATTTTTTTATTTAAAAAATCTCATGTACGTTAGATGTGCAAAAAGGTTTTATCATGAACTGTCAAAGTTTTTCATAAAGCACAACCTACTGAAGACCTTTTGTACTACACTAGAGTCTAGGCTAACCAACTGTCATGACTGTTCTTGAGCTTTGATTGGGTTAAAGGCAACTTTGTCGATGCACAAAGGCCCTAATTGTTTTTATTTTTTAATTTTTTTATTAGGGGCCTATTATTAATCAATAGTAATTTGAATACCCTCGTATTTCCTATTATTTTGCACAGGTTATTGGAGAAAGAGATAACGAGTACAAAATTCATTATATTGGATATTCGAAGATATGGGATAGATGGATACAAAAGTCAGAGATCATTGTTCGAAACTACACTGAAGAGGATGATCCAGAATCTGTCAAAGAGAGAGAGCAAAACTGTTTCAAAGGATTCTCAAGTTTGAAATAAAGAAAAAACTTGACTCAAGCCGCACCAACGATCCTGAGGCATTTGTTAAGGTAGACTGTGAGAAAGACGTTTTCAAACACCTCTTTCCTGATGTTCCTTGCCAACAAAGAAGAGGTACTCATCTCAAAAACTCAGTTTTGAATGGCGTGTTAGGCGAAAACTGGAATATTCGCATTATTAACAAAACCGCTGAATTTTGTCATGTGATTGAAAATACAGTGCTGATAAGACTCTCTAAGCATCGCCCACTTGTAGAATTTGTAAAAGGCAGTGACAGTGAGCTTCATCAACAACTTCTCGAGAAGGGACATTTTTTGACATTGAGTTTTGTCCGTGGAGATGCCAAAGATGCTTTGAATCTATAATCAAACACTTTTTGTCATGACTCCAGATGGTTGGTTGTTATTTGCTGCTGGATTTTGATTTTGAGGTTATAACAACTATAGTAAAAAATAACCACTGCAAGAAAAGCATAGGCTATTTGTCAAGTTAATTCAGTTGATTTCAAATTCACCCCACGGGTGCAAAACCGTATAAGATACTTAGTGTTTGATATAATCAAGCGACTGAAGAAATCATGGAGAGGTAGTTCCTTCAAGAAACAATTTCTTTGTCGGTGTAGACAGAAACAGACTTTTAAATTCAAAGTATTGCCTAAAGAAGTTAAGGTACATAAACTTTTCAAAAGCCTTCGGAAACTTAAAGATCGATTTAAACATTTAAGGCATAAGTATAAACAGCTGCGGAAACAAACAAAATTGGCTCAAAATTTATCTGCCAGCTTACTTAAAAAAGCATCAGGAAAAAGAGGAAAAATATGTGACATAAATTCCTAGAGTCGGAGCCAACAGTATAAATTCAAATCCAGACTAAAGAATCACTGCACAGCAGTTTTGAAATTTTTAGAGCTTCATGGATATGAAGCACATAATCTTCAGGTAAAAAATAAACTCACAAAACAGATTGAGACATTTACTGTCATTGATGAGAAAACTCCCTGTGGAAATAAAGCTCATTTGCCAGAAATAACTGAAGAAACTATTGAGAAAATTAATCTCGCAGTGCTTGTGAAGGACACATACAATGTTTCTGATTATGCTTTTCATGCATTGGCTAAAATTTCGAATTTACCCAAATTGTGTTCTGTTAAAAAGCATTGCAAAGAAATTGAAGGAAATTTATCTGTTACAAAAACTCCTTCGGAAAAGCCTGGCGTGCAGAGAAACTTGGAAGACTTCTGAAGTATAAAATTGAAGACTTGGCAAGTTCTGGTAAACTGAATGCAGCGAGTAATGATGTACACGTTAAACTAACAGGAGATGGGACTTTTGTAGGAAAGCACATCCACTTTGTCATTGTAACATTTACAATTCTAAATGACAACAATCCAAACTCTGCACACAGTCACCATCCTTTGGCAATACTATGTGACTTGGAAAAGTATGACAGTTTAAAGGATCACTTATCTGACATCATAAAAACTGTCGAGCAGTTCACTGAATATGAATATGGTGGAGTTAAGTATTCAATAATCTACTATCTAGCTGGTGACTACAAGTTCCTATTAACAGTGTCTGGTCTGAGTTCTGCAAATTCAAAGTTTCCGTGTATTTACTGTAAACTTGATAAATGTAACTTTCACAATCCATCTGCCACAGCAGAACTAAGAACAACTGAAGAAATTGGAACTTTGGCTCAAAAAAGCAAGGGGAACAAATATTCTTGCTTGAGAGAGCCTATATTTGCTACAATACCTCTTGAAAGAGTAGTTATTGATGTGCTGCACATTTCCCTTCATATTTCTGATGTTTTATTCAATCTCTTGATAGTGGAATTACGTCCATTGGATGCAATCTCAAATAGAACCATGAAGGAGTTTGACAGAAATAAAGCAACTCATTGCTCAGCATTAGAAAAGTTGCTGGCTGGTTGCGGTATTTCAGGATTTTCTTTTTACATTGGTAAAGAAAGCAAGGTCTTAAAGTGGAGAGATCTTCAAGGGCCAGAGAAAATCAAACTCTTCCAGAATTTACACAAACTCAAGGAACTGATGAATGAAAAGGATGAGGAGGAAGTGCAATTAATTATAAATATCTGGCAAGAATTCTATGATATTTATAAGATGTTGCTGTCGTTCAATGACTTTGGAAAGGCCAGAGAGGAGGATGATAAGATTGAAGGACTGCAAACTTCTTTAACTAAGTGGTTAGAGAAGTTCACTAGTGTGTATCATATCAGACATGTCACACCCTACATGCATCTTCTTATCACTCATGTCAAAGGTATCATTGAGAAATATGGTTCTATATCTGTTTTCAGTGCACAGGGACTAGAGAAGCTTAATCATCTTATGACAGTTGATTATTTCAAGAGCACAAATCATTGGCATGGCATTCATGCACTTGAGCAGCTGATGCATAGGCACAATTGAAAAATGTGGCTAGCAAGAAATCAAGTCAAGTTGGACAAAAAACATGGCGCCAGATGCTCCAGATGTAATCATCTTTGGCATAACATGAAGACATGCCTTGATACAACCTAGCCTTTCTATAATCGGTGTAAATTGTTTTTAAATGATCCATTTCGTTGGATCTAACAAACTAAAATCAAATATCAAAGTTGTATTTATAAATTTGGTGTGTACAATCCATTCACTGATTGTTGTACAAATACCCCTGATAGTTGCAAGACAGAAATGTTGGAAGCTTTGTATAATGTAATAATTAAACGGTTTCTTGAGTATTGTGAGGTTGCTCCTATTCGATGTTCATTGTTTTAAACATTTTAAATTTTCAAAATGTTCTGCTGTTGAATGTTCATAATGATTTAAGTGTACATAGAAAAATGTAAGAATGATTTTTATTAATTTGATTTTTATTAATTTGAATTTGAAATATATTGTGATTTTCTTTTACTTCAATAAAACTGTATGGAAAGTAGAAACTTTTGTTTGTGTTTTCTGTTTAGTTCTTTCATTGGCACAGTTTAAAACTTATTCTGCCCTACTTTACGCTAAAACAATTAGTTCTTTCTTTATTTAAACAAAAAGGAACTTTAATCCGACTTTCAATTTCATCAAGTAATCAGTTTGCCCTTGTTTATTTTTAGTATGCCTGTCCCTTCCATAAAACCCTTCCCCCTGCGACAAAGTTTAATGGTCCGTCCGTGACGTCACACGCTAGGGTTTTGTTTACGCGAGCCCGTAAGTTTGCTTTCAAAACTAATTTTATTCAGCGAATAAAAGCGGGTGTATCAGTGTCAATAAAGAATAGTTTTAACACCTTAAAATGTTCTCAAGGATCTATAGAACCAGTAACTTGTATGATATTTTTTGTGTTCGTACTGTCTGTAATACCAGAGGCTCCCCGTTAAAGCCGGTATCGTCATGAGCATTACCTGCCAGCTAACTTCCATTGAAAATGCACGAGAGGTCACGTCACCTTGCTTACTGTGTCAGATTCACAAGGGCGAGTGTTTTTTCAAAATACATTGATAATAAAGTATTACATGTAGTAAGATTAGGGTTTGCGTCTAATGTTTCTGACATGATATTTTTGTACACACCGTTTATAAACAAGGAATCAACAATCATACTTTGACCTCTATATGGTTGGTGCAGTATCTTCGTGGCGCGTGTGCACGTGTAATAGGCGCGCTTCCCACAAAATGAGATTCGACTAATTGTAATGTTTACAACTCACTCTTATGATTTAAAAAAGACACCAGACTCTTGATAAGTGTTCCTTTTGGGTATATTATTACTTCAAACTGAAGTAAAACCCTACATTTCACTTTTAACAAAAGAGGGCACCATAACAAAACAATTTTACATACCAATTGCAAGCAATAAAGTTGTGTTTTGAAGGATGAAAGGCTTAAAGGAGCTGTTGGGTTATGTGAAAATAATGTTTTGGCTGGAGTCTGCATAAATTATGCTTAATAAAGTTGACAAGTACTGTTTTTTATTTTTTTGTTCATGCCACTTACAAAATCAGAAGATATAGAAAAGTTGGGGAAGGTTTAAAAATCGAAATTTTCCTAACAAAAAAGCTGCTTATCCATTATCCATTAGAAGTAAATCATAGGCCTGCAACTCACTCTTAAAATATGGAAAAGGCCCCAGATTCATAAAAGTATTCTTTTTTGTGTATTATTCCTTCAAACTGACGGAAACTCTAAATTTTCACTTTTCTGTTTGGAGGGGGAAAATTACAACTTTTGATGCAGTACTGCCTAAAACAAAATTTAATCCCCCGAACTTTTCTTACCAGTTATGGAAAGACCAATCTTGGCTCTAATCAAATCCAAAAGGAAAATATTCTGAGACCCATGGCAAGTTGACTTTTTGACATACTAAAATAGCGTAAAAATAACAATTTCGCAAATTCTAAAAACATGCTTTAAGGCATGTTCTAAAGGTAACATGTTCTAAGGGTGACATTTAAAAGATTTAAAAAAATTGGAAGTAAGGGCAAGGATGATACTTTGTAATGATATAATTGGTTTTGTGACATATTTTTGCATTTTGGCCTGATGGCGTTTTAGAAATAAGCTAAAAAAGGTTTTCAGACCCCAAAATTGGCCCAAAATGCCCAAAACACGAAATAGCCCATTACCTTGGCAACAGGCCTTTGGGAACAATTTGTTACAAGCTACATGTATGAAATCAGCTAGCACATGAGTTGTTTTCTATTGGTCGAATTTCTACATATATGTAATATGGAAATTTAGCCAATAGGAAAACTTGTACGAGCTACATGTGGGAATCCAGATGAGAGCAGTTTAGATATCCTGTAAGTTACCCCCAAAAACATGAGTTTGAAAACTTGAAATACAACCTGGGGCGTGCTTTGGCAACCTCGACCAGAAACAAGTTTGAGCTTGGGTCATTGGTTTAGCGTTTTAGCGCGTTCTGTTCAATCGCAGTGATGCAATTGTTCCGACGCAGCTGTTTAGTCTTGGTTTCAAGATGGCTGATTCCACAAACATACAAAAAGTGTTGACAGAATTCTTTTCAATATGAAAAATATTAAAGCATACCAATCCAACAATGCTGAAAAAATTACAAAAACTATTAGGGAAGGCTGCAAAATTAAACTGTGATAATCTGCTCATTAACTTACATTAACTCATCGAGGTCGCCAAAATATGCCCCTGATGTAAGGTGGATTACAAAGTTGAGGAATCCCCAACATCAAAGGTGCATGGATCAGATATGTCCAGAGGACTTCCTAATGCCAAGGCAGATACCGCATCCCCAATATGATATAAATCAGCTACAATATGAACCCATCTAGAACCAGAAATCATAAACATTTCACAAAACAACATTTAATTGATATTGAGTAAAAAGACTCCCCCAAAGGTCACAGAAAAAAAATCACATCGACCCCTATGACTGCACACTATTGATTTTGCCACCCTGACACAAAGGAGCTAGACATTGCAATTGAATCTACAATCCCGCCAAAAATGCTTGTGCCACTGTGACAAAAAATCATAAAAGTCTCCCCAGTCCCCCGCTCCCCCACTATATGTTGTTAATCCCAACTGGAGTACAGACCGCGCAATGAGAGCCAACATTGATCGGGGGTCGAGGAGGCCCAACGAGATATGACCAAGATTGTCTGAAATTTCCCAGCACTAAATTAACACACAAAAAAAAGGCAAAAAGATTTAAAATGTGATGGCTCATTCAACATTTATTGCTTCCAGGGTTAGGCGGAAATAAAAATCAGGGAACCCACGACGATTTGCTGTAGAACAGTAGAATAATTGAGAGTCACTCTTTTTTTCTTTTTTTTCCTTTTTTTTTTGGGTGGCGATGGTGAACTGTTTTGGTTTTTGGCTTTTTCTGCCAATTACCAGAATGAGGGGCTTGAAAACAAAGTGAAGAGGCTTGTGTGTCGTTTGTAAAATGTACTGGACTTTTCATGTTGAATACAAACTCTTTTTTGGGAAGTTAGGTGCTGAAGTGGTAGGGTAAATCTCAACAGTAAACCGTTGCCGGTGCGCACTACAGTAAAGTTTTTCTTTGTCTTTGGTTTGTATTGGGGTGCAAGTACAAGACAGCCAAGAATTGTCTTTGTAACACTACAGAGTGAGCAGAAAACATAGGATTAACCCTATCTGGACCGAGCTATGTTTGGGACGGAGACCCCTCCCCCGGCACATAGTGCTGTTTCATTCATGTCAGCGAGTAAAACATGCATAATTTTTTGTTTGAAACCAAACCATGAAACACCATGCTGACAACTGCCTATGTTGCTTTTTGTATCAACCATCCACTGCTTTGGTTCACTTCAATGTATTTTCTCTTCTCCATCAAATGACTGTAATTTATCTGTGTCCACCCAACTCCGTGTAAATAGACTAAGGGAACTTTCAGACAATCCCGACCAAAATGCTTGGGCCACTGTGACAGAAAATCATGAAACTCTCCCCCGTCCCCACTCCCCACTCAATGTTGTTAATCCCAACTGGAGTGCAGACCGGGGAACTTGCTCCACTGACCATGCTTTCCACGGCTTTTGCATGGCACCAGCGATAGCAATGCTGTGTAAATGCTAGCAGTTTGTGCATCTCCGATGTCCCGCGCATGCGCAGATCTGTCTAGTCTTAGGTGAAAGCGTTTTGTCATAATGAACTGGTATACTTCAATAATGAGTGTTGAAAGCGCCCTCTATTGTCAATGTTTTTTGTATTTAATGTAACGCGCAAAGTAACAAGATAAAGACTATTAGCCTGTAAACTATTGGAAACGATGCGAATGCTTACATGTCGCACGGATATTACATTCTGCATTGCGTACATCGTGATCGCACTGTGCAAACCCTGACCAAACCCTTACAATTGAAGCTGTACTAACTAGATTGGCAGCATCATAATAAAAATGCAGTCTTGAAACAACAGGTCCTAAAGATGGGAAAACAAGTATCCAAATAAAATGCTGTTGTTAAACTAGTGACAGCTCTATGACAGCTCTATGAATGAAAATCATAGCTTGTAGTTGGTTATGGTGAGGCTATGTTCTTGACAGGTTGATAGAAACAGCTGACCATTTGAGTTATTACGATTACCGATCCCATGGTGCCCGATAGTCTTTGGCCAAGATGCATGATCAATGCCAACACGTGTGTTAAAGTCTCTGAGACTGATCAGTTTGTCCTCTCTCGGTAGTATGGTTAATCAAAGGCTTATATCATTGTAAAATTGTTCTTCGACGGGCTCTTCATTCGTTGTTGTGGGGGCGTATGCGCCAATGACAGTGAGGTAGGGTTTACTGTTCACTGGCTTCCTGCGTGTGATGAGGCACTCACTTACAGCATGGGGCAAAGTTTCCAACTTGTCGTCAGCAAGCGACAATCTCAACACCAGGGCCACACCACGTAATCATTTGTCAGTTGCTGGTATCCAGAGGTGTCCTCTGTCAGCTGTCCACTGTCAGCAAATTGTGTTTCGCAAAGAGCCGCCATGTCAATGGAGTATCGTTGTAGTTCGAGTCCAATCACTGCTGTCCTTCTGTCGAATGTGCGTTCACTGTTGAGTATGCACACATTCCAGGTAGCAATTATGAGACAACTTCTTATTTTTGTATTTGGACAAACATATTCCTGCATGGTCAAATTGTTGAAACTGTTGATGACTTCATCTATCTGGGCAGCAAGATCTCTCATTCCGGACTAAGCGAGCCTGATGTTTTACAAAGACTAGGCCTCATTTCATCAGCTATGAGCAGCTTGAACAGAGTGTGTAAGTTGAGGAAGCTCAAACTCTCCAGAAAATGTGCAATATACAGGACCTGTATTATCCCAGTCCTCCTCTACGGGTCCGATACATGGACACTTCTCCAGACTAATCTGAGAAGACTTGAAGCCTTCCACCAATGATCCCAAAGGACCATCCTTAACATCCGATGGTATGATCAAATTACCAATGCAGAGGTCATGCAAAACAACAAACTTCCCACAATTGGACAGCTAGTTTGTCACTGTAGAGTTGCTCTCTGTGGCCACATCGCCCGCCTTGCTGAAAACACCCCGGCAAAAAAGGCACTCAACATGGCCATAAACAGCCGAGGCAAAATCACCCTATCACCTGGATGGTCAAGACCCAGAGGCCGCCCACAAACATCCCGGGTTGAACAACTGGGACCACCCAGCAGGGTTTACGGGCTGTGGAGCCAGGCTACCAACCGCGGGCGTAGTAAGATCGGGGCAAAGGACCCAGATGTCTATGCGGTAGGGTGAGTGAGAGAGTGAATGAGTGAGTCGGGGAGGGATAACCCGTCAGCCGCGGTTTGCTGACCGGGTTTATATGGAGCAACCAATTTTCAGGTTACCTTTTCTTACCCCTTCCCTGCATTGGGGAAAGCAGTGACCTCTCTATATAGCGCTGCTCTGACATCTGAAGTGCTGCTGTACCCTCTCCTGCACGGTACTCGAGTTTGATGGCATGCGCATCAAGATAACCGGGGATGATTTGGACGAAGTGGATACCATGTGCTGGATGGACTGCATCTATGTATTGATTATGATTAAAGCTACATCAACATTCCAAGACTGGATTGCTCAAACTGGAACGTGGAGTACCAGCCGTACAGAGGAATGTTCATTACAGATCTAATGCCTAATGTCTAGAACAGAATGTAGACCCCTGAGCATGTCCATGGACAAGAGGCCAGTTCGAATCCAGTAGCAGTGAATGTCTTAAAAGTTGTTGACCTTTGTGAAAAGCACTGTATACACAGTACTTTACGCCTATGTAAAGTTAGTCTTTGTTGGTAAGTCATTGCGTCACACATGTGTGCAGCTGCTGCACACCCTAAGTTTTCACTATTTCCGACTCCAAAGCTGTCACTGGCATATACATGTACATTGTATGTTATTCTACCAAATATAACCAACTTCATTGTACAAAAGCATTGTTTCACACTTAACAGGGGTAAGTGTACTCGAGTCCCTAATGTCCAAGTCCGAGTCAGAAACCTTGTTGTCCGAGACCGAGTCCGAGTCCGAGTCCTCCCCACTGAGTCTGAGTCCCCAATTGTGCAAGTCCTAAACAATCATACCATCGATCCTCACGACAGTCATATGGAACATTTCTGCAATTTCGGCCAAGTTCCAGCCATTTCTGTCCAACTAGTGATGAGATCTGCACAATTGTTACCACTTTCAAAAGTCAAAACAGATATTTTAAAGACACAGGATTGATTTCCATTGTGTAATGAATTGATTAAGAACACTTAAAACATCATGAGACCAAAAAAAGAGCACAGACTTACAAGACAAACTGATCAACTTGTTCGGAATCTGAATGACTTAACGTGTCATTGTGAGTACGGGTGACGCTCTGTACCAATGGCTTAACTACAATATCAATCACGAAAGTAGAAAATCAATTGACATGAACCAACAAAATACTGACACAATGAGCCAACTATACCGAACTTGCCGTTCAAGTTCAAATACTTGTTTTTTTCTAGATCATCGGTCACGCGAAACGCTATTCGGAAGGTTAATCTTGAAGGGGCGTTATTTCAGGTAGACAAAAACTACCAGCACAGATTTGAACAAGACTTTAACCCTGACATGCACAGTTGAAACAAACAGGGTTCATGGTTGATATGCAAAGGGCAAAGTCAACACATCAATGGAAACCTTTTTTTCATTACTGACCACAGGATGTGTATTTTTATCGTGTTTGCCTGGTTGGATCTGAGTCCCAAGGTCAAGCCTCAGTCGGAGTTCACAAAAAATGGTCTCGAGATCGGTCTTGAGTCCGAGACCAATCTCGAGTTCTAGAGCACTGGCGCTCGTGTATTTTTGTCACGTCACAGATAAAAAAAAATTAAACTACAGGCTTGCCAGACTATAACATCGTAAAAAGCAATTACAAAAAAAATGTATAAGACACTTCCGGTTTTGACCAACAGTACAAGTCATGTGATTTTGCACACACAATCAAAATTGAAGGCCTGTATGAACTCTAATAATTCCAACAAAATGCAACCTTCGGTCATTTGTGCTTGACTTCATACTGATTTATAAATTCCACCTTAAATGTGAAGTCACTTGACAAATGACTTGACGTCACAATAACGCATTTGTGCTGTGGCACATCATTGGTATTTGGTCTTTGCTTGGACCAAGTTTGAAGAGGATCAAAGCTTTTAGGGAGTGACCAATGGCCTTGTGAGAAGACAAAAAAATCAGAACAAAAACATTGCCTTTTTCGCGCTAGCACGGAAAAGCCCCCAAAACACACAGGCTACTTTGCTCGGTTGACACCAGCATTCTATAGCCGATGTCTTAACCGCTAGACCACACTCAGCCTGTTTAATTTGTATTGATTTGATGCATTGGTCAGTTTTAACTTATACTTTCTCTGAATGTTAAATTTATTGTTTGTTTCACAGGCCTCCTGTCTGGATCACTTTTTGATTTTCTCATTCACATTTCCTACAGGTATGGCAAGCAAGAAAAGCCCCGGCAGAGTGGAAAGAGAGCATCATAGTTACACTCTACAAAGGGAAGGGCCTCTGCACTGAATGCAGTAGCTACCGACACATCAAGCTTCTATCTGTTCCAGGGAAGGTTTTTGCCCACGTCCTCCTGGCCCGGTTGAACCCCCTGCTAATTGAGCACAGATGAACTGAGCAATCTTGATTCAGAGCTGGTCGCTTTGCTATGGATGCCATTCCCGCCCTCTGTCTGCTGTCCGAGCTGCATCACAAGTTTCACAAACCCTTTTCAGTGGCCAACGTTGATCTGAGGGCAGCTTTTGACTCAGTTGATGGGAAAGCACTTTGGAAAGCCCTCCAGACCATCTCCTTACCCTCATAAAGAATCTCTATACCAACACCACCGTCAAGGAAGGAACACCTCCGAAAGCTTCCTCACAAGATCTGGTGTAAGGCAGGGCTGCATCCTGGCACCTTCCCTTTTCTGCCGTGCAATGGACTGGATCCTTGATAGGGCAACTATGGATGTAGGGATCACTGTTGGTCAGTTCAAGGTTTCATATCTGGACTATAAAGATGGTGTCGCTCTCGTCAGTAACGAGACCAACGATCTGAACACTGCACTCCAGTCTTTTCAGAACGAGGCTGCCATTTTTGGCCTCAACATCTCCCGGCATGAAACCAAAAGCCTAGTTCTAAATCCAAGCAACACCAGCATTCCCATTCACATTATGCTGAACAGCCAGTCTGTCGACAGTGTGGAGGATTTTGTATATCTAAGAGTAAGATCTCCAACACTTGGCGCACTGAACCCGACATCCTCAGACGTCTTGGTCTCCCTTCATCTGCTACGAACAGCCTACTGGACTATACTGGACATGCATCATACCTGTCCTGCTTTATGGCTCAGAAACCTGGACCCTCCTCAAATCCAACCTCAGATGACGTGAATCATTCCAACAAAGGTGTCAACGTTAGATCCTCGGCATCAAGTGGTTCAACTACATCAGTAACAACCACCAAATCCAACGTCACCGAACTGCCTTCTTCAGTCATGTCGCTTGCCTGGCTGACAATATCCCTTCTAAAAGCGCTCTGGGCATTACCGTTAATTCCAAGAAAGGTCAACCGCCGGGTCCTGGCTGAAAGAGACCCCACAGTCATCACAGGTCCTCTTGGCAAGAACAACCGCGATGACCCAGCGTGACTGACGGTATGTAGGATGAGGCTATAGAGCGTGGAGACAGGAGGTCGGCGTAACAGACCTTTGCTGTTTATGCAGACAAGTGAGTGGGTGAGTGATTCAAATTTCCGAAAGGCATGTTGAGCAGTGTTCCAGAGTGAAACTGAATAATAGTTCACAAAATGTAGCTGGTAAGAATCAGTTGACATTATTCTTTTATTTTAGAAGATTGATTTAACAATGAAAATGTCTGTAGGTTAAACATTTTACAAGCATAAATATAATAAGGTATGGAAAAGATGCTCATTCCTAAGAACTACAATTAGCTTCAAAGAATATTGACAAGCCTTGATTTACCTTGACTTTAATGAGAGAGCTTTAAGTTGAGACAAAACTTTGTTTAGATTTAACGATCCAAATTAAATCAGCTTCAAATTCCAGCTCATTTTTAGCCATTTGTGACCCACCACTTAGGTTTGTGAGAGCATAAGCTATCATTCTTGTTGTACTTTGACTAGATGTAAAATACACTTTGAGCACATTTATTTGTGAGAAAATAGAGTTAGCTGTTGTAAATTACTTACCAACCAAAAGGACCTGTGGTGAAATTGCAAAAACTGTTAATGGCCTGACGTTTTGACCCTAGCAGAGTCTTTTGCAAAGGCTAAAGGGGGAAAGCCTTCAAGATAGACTCTGCTTAGGTCAAAAGTTTAGGCCATTGAGTTCTTTTTAGCAAATTTGTTTGTAGCTGAATGGTTTTGCTACAAGTCATCACGGGAAATTATTTATACCCAAACCATCTGACCGTATTAATTCTCAAAAACCTAATCAATTGACCTCAGTCTTTGTAGTATTGATGCTCCATGCTAAGTTTTACTTTGCTTTAAAATCAACACCTAAAGAAGTAAAACTGTGTTAAGTTTCTTTCATCCAACAGCACAGTTTTATAACTAGGAGTAAGTATTTTATTAAATAATAAATTGATTGGAATGATCTGTATGTTTCAGGTTCCTTGAAGTTGTTTTTTTGTAGTCACTGACCAACATCACTTCATGAAGGAAGTTCTATCTTACACCTGTAACTAAATGGAACAGAAACACTTCCAGAGAGGGTAAGCCTCTTTTGTTCTTTTTGTTGGTAGATTTTAGGTCCCTCATTTTGTTAATATTGTACACACTCCTTTGCCACATCAACCAACATTCTTGAAATATAATATTTAGAACTTGATAGAACATGAAAAGGAAAAATATTCAAGTACAACTTTTTCCTAATCTTAAAACACAAATTTAATAAGCAATCTGAACTTTAAAGACGTTGAATTTTTGGTAAAGTTATCACAAAACGTAAAGGCAATATGTATGTAATCAGAACCTGTTTTATTAAATATTTTCAATGAAAATGAAATTTTCATTCCAACAAAAAAAAATCACTGTGAAAAATACCGAACAATGTCAGTTGCAGACATGATGTATGCGGTAGCCCTTGCTGGCTAGATGGATGTTTAACTTTGAGTCAGTTTTGAAAGTTATATCATAAAGGAATTAGTTAGAAGACATATATATATATTACCCATTGTAAACAACATTTAATGTTTCACATTTACAGACAACCTGTTCAGGAAGCTGTTTGACTTTTGCCATTCACTGATGTTACATCATAGAGTATTGAGCTGCCTCTCTGAGTGAAGTCAACATTCATTACATCGGGTAAGCCTTAACTTTGGATTCGTTACCCACTTTGATTCTTCTTTATTTGTCATTGTAAAATGAAGCACTTCGGGTACAAACATAACTAGAAAAAAACTGACACATAGTACTTTGACCCGGTTAGAACTTGACCCCCCAAGTTCTTGTGGTACTTGGTACTCAGATTTGAGAAATGAACTCCATCACTGTGAGAGTTTTGTGTCTCATAGTTGGCAACTGAGTATAAATGAGGGACAATTTTCTACAGTGAGACATTTATAGTGGAGGCTGTTGGTGCATATCAGTTTTTGTTAATTCAATTCTACTTTAGTGTAGTACTTGGCACCGTTCTGAGACCTTTTTGTACTGTTACTGCTTGCTTTGGACTCAAACTCATCCACAGGGTACTTGAACAAAAACAATGCCTCTTTGCGCTAGTGCGGAAAAGTAAAAAAAAAACAAAAAAAAAAACACACACACACTGGCTGCTATGCTTGTTGCACCCATGACACTGGCATTCTAGAGCAGATGTCTTAACCACCAGACTACACTTGGCTTGTTTTCATTGTATTGATTTGATGCAGTGATGCTTTTTATTTAAAAAAAAAAATTCTTTAATTGTTAAATTTATTGCTTGTTTCACAGGCCTCCTGTCTGGATCATTTTTTTCTTTTTCGCATTCACATTTCTGAAAGAATTGTTGAACAGTATTCCAGAGTGAAACAGGATTTAGTTCTCACTACAAGCTGGTAACAATCTGTTGACATTACTCTTTTTTCAGGATATTACTGTTGAAGGACTGTAGGTTGCACATTTTCCAAGCATAATTATACTAGTGTATGACAAAGATGTTCATTCCTAAGAACTACAATTAGCTTCAAAGAATATTGACTCGCCTTGATTTACCATGACTTTGATGAGAGAGAGAGCTTTAAGTTCAGACAAGACTTTGTTCAGATTTAACAATCGACATTAAATCAGCTTCAATTTCAAGCTCATTTTTAGCAATTTGAGATCCACCACTTTGTGAGAGCATAATCTATCATTTTTGTTTCACTGTGACTTTATGTAAAATACACTTTGAGCACATTTATTTGTGAGAAAATAGAGTTAATCTAATTGCTTACCAGCCAAAAGGAACTATGGTATGAATGCGAAAAGTTGTTAATGGGCTGATGTTTTGACCCTAGCAGAGCCTTTCTCAAAGGCTAAAGCGGGAAAGATTTCAAGAAAGACTCTACTAGGCTTGAGATTTCAGGCCAGTGAATTTTATGGAGCAATTTTGTTTATAGATGAATGGTTCTGCTACCAATCTACACAATAAATTCTTTATACCCTAACCATACTCAATTCTCAAAAACCAAATCAACTGCTACTTTCCTGAATTTATGTATAAACGTGTTGATTAGAAAAGGCATTTTACCTCAGCCATTTTTGTACCGATGCTAAGTTGTACTTTGCTATAAAATCAACACCTAAAGAGGAAAAAGAATAAGTTAAGTTTCTTTCATCCACCAGCACAGTTATAACTGGGAGTAAATATATTACTAAAATAATAATTTGATTGGAATGTTTTGTATGTTTCAGGTTCCTTGATCATGAAGTTGTTTCGCTGTAGTCACTTACCAACATCACTTCATGAAGGGAATATCTAAACACTTCCAGAAGGGGTAAGCCTCACATCTCTACCCATCTTTTGTTTTATTTTGTGTTCTTTTTGTCAGTAGATTTTAGGTGTCTCATTATGGTAATATTCTACACAAATACCTTCACAGTATCAACCAACATTTTTGAAATATAATATTTGGAATATAATAATTTGTTTGTAATGTTTTGTATGTTTCAGGTCCCTTGCTCATGCGGTTGTTTCTTTGTAGTCACTTCACTTCATGAAGGGAATATCTAACAATTGTAACTGAGTGGAACAGAAACAGAGGGTAAGTCTCACATCTCGAGCCATTTTTGTTCTATATTGTGTTCTTTTTGTTGGTAGATTTTAGGTCTCTCATTATGTTAATTTTGTACACACCCCTATGCCACATCCACTAACATTCTTGAAATATAATATTTAGAGCTTGATAACACATGAAAGGGTAAAAATATTCAAATACAACATTTTCCTTATTTTAAAACACAAATTTAATTAGCGATATGAACTTTGAAGACACTGTATTTTAGGTTAAGTTATCACATAACAAAAAGGCAATATATGTTTATGAACAAAACCTATTTTATTAAATATTTTCTTCAAAAACTTCAATAAAAAAATTAATTGTGAGAAATATTGAACATTGTCAGTTGCAGACATGATGTTTGCAGTAGCCCTTTCTGGCTAGATGGATGTTTGACTTTGAGTCAGTTTTGAAAGTTACATCATGAAGGAATTGTGATTAAAAACAGCCAGTTAGAATGACCTTTATCTGATACCCATTGTGAACAGCATTTAATGTTTTAATGTGCAGTAGATTTATAAGAACACTGTGAGAGTAACTTTGCAAAATCAAAAAATCATCACGTTTTAAACAATTCAGGTAAAAATTTCTGCATGTAAATTTGGTGGCCATCGTTAAAAGTGGCCACCAAGCATCCACAGATTTTTGGTGGACTTAAAATGTAAAATGTCGACCTGTAAACTCATCAATTTGTATTACCTATGTTAAACAAACTGAATTGAGTCAAGCGTTTTTGCCAGGTACGTTTGCAGCCCTCTTGAAACTTACCATTTTTGATTTTCAAATGTCCAGATAAATTTGTAGAGTGACATATATGGAGATCATTTATGCCAATGGTCATGGTTTGAAACAAATTCATCAACAGTATGGTTTGCATGGAGGATAGCACCTTTTTGAAAAAGTTGATCGATTTCCTGAGAGATAATTTTAACCTCTGCAGGAGAAAATGAAATTTGTTTAGGCCTGAATAATTGCAAAGGCCGTTCTACAAATTCAATGTGATAGTGCTGAATAGCATCTAATAACTATTGTCTGACGTTATATCCCTCCATTTGTTGACAAGCTGTGCAAATCTACCTGCAATTTTGCTCGACTGAATGCAAGGAAAAGTGCGTGAACTTACAAATGTCATGTTTTCGTGCAAATCTACTTTGTAGTTTCCACTGGTGTTCAATGTCAAGCATTCTGCCAAGGCCCCCGGTACCTGTTGCACCCGGTGCGCTGGTTGTTTAAACAATTGCTATCGCACCTAGCCTTGCTTGAGTATGGGGTAGTGAAATCACCCCTATGCCCTTGTCTCTTATGCTCAAATCTATCAGATCTTAGCCAAGACGCACCACCAACTTTATTGCCGATTTTATTTGTTTGTTGAATGTCTTTACATTGTTGTGGTAAATTATCACCAAACAAGAACCCGGTTACAGGAACATGCGGAGAACATAAGCCGGCAAATTATCTGTTGAGATCAGGTTTGATAAGCTGACATCTTCTCATGTTGAGCTCATGATTCGCATGGCCCATGACAGCAACAGAATCCAGCAGTTTGGTGATTTTGGTTTTGAAATCAATGGCCGGATTATCTTGTCTTGCTTGACCTGTCGGTTGAGTCATCAGTGAGTTAATCAAGCCAACGATCGGTACAATACCTTTAAGGAGGGCTTGTTGTACCTTTTGGAACTTAATGTCCTGTGATCGGGTCTTAGGTTTGAGTGAGTTCCACACTTCAGGGTTTACCCGTGTGCACTCGAGGTTCTTCACATTCGTTGGCCTCTGTAGTGATTTCAGTTTATCACTCGCCTTATCGTCAGGCAGTTTGTGGCGGACCATTTTGTCCACCACCTTGGCTAATTTATCACTCACTGCAGCCGCTGTTGGCTCATCTTTGGTGTACAACTGGTCAAAATTATCAAGCAGTTTGTCATCCGGGCCATTTTTCGGGCTCTTGTTCTAGCTGTCCCTCCCGCAGGAGTTCCTCAACAGCTTTGGACGTAGTCTCTACACCGGAATTTGATTCCGATGTTGACAATCTAGCTCGTTTTGAAGGTCTGCTCAAGACAAATGATTGCATGTTGTCAATGGCGTCAGCCATGCAGGCTAGTTTAGATGTCATATCGGCAAATTCTTGCCAGGACACGGCCGTTTCTGACGGCTGCTGTGGGTTTTCGTCAGTCTGCCTTTGCGACCCTTGCCTTTCGGCTTTCCTGATGAACCACAGGCCGATGGATTACCATCTTTGGCTTGTCTTACATCTTGCTCTGGTTCAGACGGTTCAGCCTTTAGGCTCAAGAAATTCCCCATCAATAACGTTGATTCCCATCATAGCTTACTCCAGCACAGAAAATGTATTTAGGTGTGCGGGGTCTGGTGCACCCTTATATTGAGAAGATTCTTTTCAAGATCTCTCAACCGTGACTCTATACTCCGGTGGGAAGTGTAATCTCAAGTAAGTCCGAAGTGGGAGGTCACAGATATCTGGAAGATTTGTTGCTTCTTTTTTTTGGATGGTACATTTTTGTATTTTGGAAGAGTCACATTCCTGTAATCTATGAACATTTAAAGAAGAAATATAGCTCCAGAAGATTAACCAGGGATATTAATACTTCATAGAGAAAAACTGTAACATTTACTGGTGGTTTTGTTTTTAAGGCTTTGAATGTGCTCTCTTTTTTGTTGTTCCAAAGTCTGCAAGGAAGATGTTTTTGTACGGAGCTTTGGTGACAGAATGTTACTGAGAAATACTTTGCTTTTTTGGTTGTGAAAAATTTAATCTACATGCTGTTTTTCTCCCAGCACCATTTTGAATGAAGTTTTCCCAGCTAATAATATCTCTTGCAACTTGTGACTTTAAATGATCCTAGTCAAAAAGAAATGAAATGCTGTACCATTTATAAAGTGACAGATTAGTTAACACCTCAACTCATCATGTAGGTGTTGAAATAAAACTGTTCTAATTATTCTACAAAAATTGTAACAACTGCATGTTTACACAGCTGCAGAAATTTACTTGTTTTATAGACAATTTGTGGACAATCTTGTAGATGTTTCTTGTTTAGATCTCATACTACTTTCATTTCATGTTTTTCACTTGGATGGTGAATTCTTAATAACATTTCTATTACTACTGAAGTAAAGTGTTCAAAAGTCCAGATGGCTGCAAGTTTTGAGGTTAATTTAGGCCTGAAGTACTTTACACTTAGAAATGTGTTTAATACTCGTTGGATTGTTTCATTGTACTTTTAAAACATGATGAATTGTCTCTTTTTTTGGAACATTTTCTTGAGGTCAAACTAGAACATGAATTGTTCAAGAATCTTTATTATTTTGACTTGGTGTTTTTTTATTTTTCAGAAACCCAGGAAAATGAAGGAAAACGGAGGGATAAATGGCTGCATCAAGCGAGGGAGTGAACCAGATATTCCTTATTCTGTATTTGTGGCTGAACTCGAGGCAGATGCTTTTGCAGGTACTGAGTTCTTTATCCTACATAATTTCATTTAGATTTGAGTTTCTTGAAAGCATTCTGTGGATTTTTTTTATTGAAATCCAGTGAAGAACTAATACAAAAATGTTGTTGAAATTTCACTGTCAAAATAAATGTTGATTTTTGATTTCAACTCAGAAATGAGCATGCTGAAGGCTGGAATTGCCAAATGTCGAGGGTCATTTAATCATGCTTTTATAGATTTATCATTGCTTGTTAAAGCATTGATTATAAAGAAGATGTAGGTTTTAGAATAGGGTTTAATTTGCAAGAACAAACAGAAATTAGTTATTAAAGGTACACACCGGCTTCGTTGGGCTATTTGGGCTACAAAATAGGCTAACATATGACTTCAAAGGTCTTTCAGGAATGGAGAAGAACGGTTCCTAAAAGAAACCATCAAATTTTGCCGTTTTCGAGCATTTTTCAAAAAACGATTTATCCGAACCAAAAAAGTGGTTCGATAAATCACGTGATCTTCGGAGTTAGTTGTACTTCCAGCCGTATAAAAGTAAATTACTGAACCAAACTTAAATCCTTTTTTTACAATTATTCATGAGTATTTGACAAAAAAGACTTATGGATTCAGATTATTGATACAATTTGTAAATAATGATGAAAAATCGAACGTAATATTCACATTCAGAGGTGTCCGTGCAACCGAAGCGTGTCTTACGGCGCACCATCGTGGGAGCTAGCGGAACGTAAACCTTGGGGCATATCCCGTACAGCCGGTGCCGTGTCTCGTGGGGCCAGAGGGACAAACTCCGGGGAATGAACTCCCCAGCTCGCCGGTCGGTCTAGCCGTAAGCGTGGGAGCTTGTCGGAGGGGTAGGAAGCCAGACCAACAATTATGATTTTTTAACGAGGGTTTTAGTCTGTACCCCTAGCTATTATCCCCTAACTATTGTAACGTGTTGCCTGCGCTACCCACACGAGCGACGACGATGGGGAATGTTTATCCCATACAGCTGATCTATCTACTTCTATGATAGCTGCATAATGTCCACCCCCCCCCCCCCAATCGCCACAACAAAAAAACGGTGGTGGTGGCCGCGGCCGGCCAGTGAAGTCATCGCCCGAAAAATGGGAGAATGCCTTCGCTAAAGCTGCCAGGATTGGCAATCCGTTTGCAGCGAAAGCAGGAGGCTTGCTTGGCACATGACTGTTATTGGCCAAGCAAATGTGAAAAGATGGTCCAAGATTAGGGACACTACCATTAGTTTTTAGACTGCAGCAGGCTGGTCACGATGAGAATATAAAGGATGTGGTCTTTGCCATAATTTTGATGGACAGGTTTGTGTCATAGAACTGTATTGTGAACATGCCTGCGTATATTTGAATTCATGAAGACTCACATTTTGACAACATTTATGGTCAATCATGTCTGTGATGTCCACATTGTGCCAAGCTTATTCTCTCCCTTTCTACATTTGAACACGACCTGACAACACAGATTAGTCCTGGACCCAACTGGCATTCGTCCAAGTAATTTTTTTACAACGAAGGGCCTACTTGCGATATAATGAAGAAACGTTCACCATTGCAAGTAAGTTCGTCCATTTCGTCGTACACAGAATACACTGTCTGTTTAAGTCTGGGGTTTTTTTACACGTGAATTTGTGCTGGATGGATATGAAGTCTGGATCCTCATGCCTCGTCTTTGTAATAATTCATACATAAACAGAGCACCAGTCTACTTGCAACATTGGCACGTAAACTTGACAGTTGCAACGGCTGGAAAAGCGTATAAGCTGACCTTTGACCGTGTTTTGTTTTTTTCACATTTTTTGTTAAATACGTGATATTTTGATGATTTTTTTTCGAGAACAACCATTTAAAAATTATTGTCTGTCATTCCACATCACTAAATTAGGTAAACAGTAAGCCGGTGTGTACCTTTAACTAGAAAGCATTCTTTGGCAAGTGTTTGTGACTTTAAATGAAATATTGAAGTAGAATTAGTTGGAAGTTTGCCAGATTTACTGGGGTTAGTAGTTGATCTTACAGACGAGATGTACGTGTATAATGTAGACAGGAAGCCGATTTCACAAAACTTTACGCAACTGCGTAAGCCTACTTTTGCCATATTTTATTGCATAACTGGCCCAACTTACGCAATAAATGTTGCACAAGTGGACTTACGCAGTTGCGTAAAGTTTCGTGAAATCGGCTGCAGAACATTAACCAAGCCTTGACTAACAACAGTTAGACAACACAACTGTGGTTGACTGAGGTTACTAGTTGAAATTACAAGTGAGATGTGGGTATCAGTTGCGGACAAGCTGATTAAATAAGCAAGTATCAATAAATGGTTTTAGTTAGACAACACAACTGTAGTTTACTAGTTGAAGTCACAGACGCAATGAAAATGTAGACTGCAGTTCAGCAGAGTAACCTAGCCTTGAGGATTGGTTGTGTAGTTAGACACAACCATTTTGTAGTTTACAGGAGTACATGTAGTAGTTGAACTTATAGAGTAGTTGTACACATAGATTGCAGACTACAAGTAGAATAAACAAACATAACCGTTGTGGTTGATTAGAACTTGCATTGCAATGAACATAAGTACTTCTAAATGTCAGTTGTTGTGGAATCATCGTGCCACAAGTGTTGTTATATTCAACCTTTTTGACAAAGAGGGGGATTTGTAGTTGTAAATAGTGGTAATGAAGTTTAGTGAGGATAGCAGTAACAAAGCCCCGATAGTTTGTTGGAATTTGTTGTTTTGACACTTCTGAATACTGTTGAATAGAGAGGGGAGGGCTAGTTGTTTTAGTGATGTATAAATGTTGTAGTTAGACAACACAACTGTAGTTGAAATTACAGATGAGATTTGCATTTAGATTGCTGTAGTATTAGCTGTTGAAGCTAATGAAGTATAAAGTGTTTAAAAGACCAGATGGCTACAAGTTTTGAGGTTAATTTAGGCCTGAAGTACTTTACTTCCAGAAATGCGTTTAATAGTACTCGTTGGATTGTTTTATTGTACTTTTAAAACATGATGAATTGTCTCTTTTTTTGGAACATTGTCTTGAGGTCGAACTAAAACATGAATTGAACCCTCAGAGCAGCCGAGAGGTTAAAAAATAATCCAATTGTTACCAAATATGGTCATAATTTTTTTTCAATGGGCCAATAAGGCCAAGATTCCATGTAATCCTCACCCCTGGTACACCCCACAAGCCTGTAGACTCCCATTGGACAGACCCTAACCAGTGCGGAGTAAGGAGTGTTGAAAGACAGCAGCCACCTGTCTCAGTGTAGTAATTGATTGACCCTGTGTCAAGTATTCCCTTGGGACAGGGTGGTATGCACTTTGTGAAAACAACTTGCGCCGCACACTGGTAGTAAATAACACAAGTCTAAGTCTTGACTGGCACTCCAATTCACCCCCACAGTGATTTATAATGGTTTTGGGCTTGCAGGGCGGGTTATTGACCTTAAAGACAGGGTGGACGATTTTTTAACCTCCTGGATCCAGGGAAGTTGTTGATTAATGTGGATCCCCCGAGGGTTAAGAATCTTTATTATTTTGACTTGGTGCTTTTTCATTTGGCAGAAACCCAGGAAAATGAAGGAAAGCAGAGGGATAAATGGCTGCGTCAAGCGAGGATTGAACCAGATATTCCTTATTGTGTACATGTGACTGAACTAGAGGCAGGAGATGTTTTTGTAAGTACTGAGTTCTTTATCCCACACATTTTCTTTGTATTGTGTAGACCAACAGAGTAACCGAGCCTCCATTAATGGTTGTAGTTTGACAATACAACTGTAGTTTACTAGGTTTAGTAGTTGATCTTACAGACAAGATGTAAGTGTAGAGTGTTGATCAGCAGTAACCAAGCCTCTATAAGTTGTAGTTTGACAACAAAACTGTAGTTTGATCTTACAGACGAGTGTATTGTGAAAACCCACATAGTTACCAAGCCTCAATAAATGGTTGTAGTATGACAATACAACTGTAGTTTACTCTTGTTAGTAGTTGATCTTATAGATGAGATGCAAGTCTAGAGTGTAGACTATCAGTAAAAAAGGCTTGATAAATGGCTGTAGTTTGACAGCACAACTGTAGTTTACTAGGGTTAGTAGTTAATCTTACAGACGATATGCAAGTCTATTGTGTATATCAGCAGTAACCAAGCCTCGATAAATAGTTGTAGTATGGCAACACAACTGTGGTTTTCTAGGATTAGTACCGTAGTTGATCTTACGGATGACAGATAAGTCTAGAGTGTAGATCAGTAGTAAGCAAGCCTGGTTAACACGTTGACTGCCGTGCATAATTTCACATGGCGTCCCCATTTGCCAAGCGTTAGGGCCTATGCGCATGCGCGCACACTTAATAGGTACCGGTACTTACTTAAATAGTTTGAACATGTACATTTTATAGAAGCAGGTCCTCACCACTGCCAGCAGCTTATTGGTTGCGCCATCAGTGGTGCCAGTGTATTCAAGTTACAATGCAAAGACCTTTCATTTTCTACGAGTATATTCGTAGTGGCAGACGCCGGTACACCTGTTAGTACGAGTATATTCGTAGTCGGCAGTCAACGTGTTAAATAGTTGTAGTTAGATAAACCAACTGAAGTTTTCTAGGGTAGTTTAGTAGTTGATTTTACAGACAAGATGTAGTGTAGAGTGTAGATCAGCAGTAACCAAGCCTTGATAAATGGGTATAGTTTGTCAACACAAATGTAGTTTACTAGTAGCAGTAAATTTAAAAGACAAGATGTAAGTCTAGAGTGTACACTAACAATAACCTAAGATTAATGATAAATGGATGTAGTTTGACAACCTAACGGGTAGTAGCTGAACTTAAAGACGAGAAGTATGTTTGGAAGCCTTGATGTTTGGTTGTACATGTAGTTTAGACACAATAGTTTCAATTTACAGGAGTTAGTTGTTGAACTTATAGACGAGTTGATTTAAGGCTCCTAGTAGAATTGTTGTGGTTGATTGAAAGTTGCGGTGTAATGTTGTTTAATCATCATGCGACACTTCTGTTGTTGTTGCTATTTTAAGCTGTGATTTTTGAACAAGCAGAGTTACCAAGCCCAGCATGTAGTTGTTTAATTAGAGAGTCTTTTCTGATGGTGGATTCGTAGGTTGAAATAGTCTTAATGAACTTTAGGGAGGATAGCAGTGTTGTAGTCGTGACCCAACAGTACGAGACCAAGACCGAGACCGAGACCTGAAGGTTCTAGACCGAGACTGAGACCGAGACCGAGACCAGAAGGTCGAGATCGAGACCGAGACCATAAAAGTCCGAGACCGAGACCGAGACCGAGACCTATTTACTTTAGCGACGATCATGATATAACACTCAGTACATGAACATGTAACTCCCCGGCGCATGAAGAAAACCAGACCTTTTGTGGCATTTATTATTTGAAATGGGGTGACTCTTAAATTCATAATATAATTTAATTTAAATATAAATAATAATGATTACAAAATAAATGTACTTAGGACCAACTTGGCTTTGTGTACCCGGCTCAAGTGCCTCGTGAAAGCGGAACTGGTTCCCAAACTCTCAGAAATCCTCGTCGTTTTGGGGCAGAAAATGCACACAGCAGAGTGTTTTTTGTTCCCCACTTTTGTGTCAGTGTACTCTTTATGGTCTTTGTAACCAAATCTGATAACGGAAGATTTACTTGACATTTTGTCCACTTCTTTTCACTGTGGTGTTTGTACCGTACTGTGCAACACGACAGCAGAACTACGCAAGCAATAACACTATGTCCCACGTGTAAATTATTGCATGTGTTTGTTTGTGATTTTACGTGTACATAGCAGTACTGGTACATAGCGTTCTACACAGAGCGTGTTCTTTCCTAACGTGTAGTACATTATATACGGCACTGAAAACTTGTTCTCAATTTTATCAAACCCTGATAAGGTTGCACAGGGTATGAGTTATTGGTTAAAATGCACGATGTTCCCAATCTCCCCGGGCCCCCGTTACTCGTACACTTCTAGAGTTTTCTGTGACATGTACTACCCGTTAGGAAAAAAACGTCCTGTGTATACTAGCCGCGCTCGCACCAGGCTCACAGCCCCACACGATTTCAACGGACCCGAGTATTATTAATGCATAAAGGTAAGTAAAAAGGCGGTCTTGAAGCGAGACCGGCTAAATGTTCAAGACCGAGACCAAGACCGAGACCAAGACCGAGACCACAGGGTGGGGAGACCGAGACCGAGACACGAGACCGGCAGAACTGGTCTCGAGACCGGTCTCGAGACCTACAACACTGGAGGATAGTAGTTGAGGTTACACAGGAAATGTATGTTAATCATCAGAATAACTAGTTATTATATAGCGCATTTCACAATGACTGTGGATCAGTGGAGTCACAAAGAGCTGATGGTTGATTTTGATTTGTTAATTAGACACTTCTTAATATCAATGAACAGATTTTAGAAAAGGTTTGTAGTTATATACGGAAGTACAGCAGAGAAACCTAGCCTTGAAGACTGGTTGTAGTTTACAGGAGTTAGTAGTTGTACTTGTAGAAGAGTTTTACATGTACAGTGCAGGCTAGCAGTAGAATTAGCAAGAGCTGTTGTGTTTGATTTGAACTCGCATTGCAATTAATATAAGTAAATCTAAATGACAGATGTTTAATTTTCATGCGACACTTACTTTTGTGGTCTTCCACGATAATGTATTTCTAGTTTATTGGGGTTAGTAGTGCAAATTATAGAGGAGATGTGCATATAGATTGTATATAAGCCTTGATAGTTAGAAGAAAACAACTGTAATTTACTAGTGTTAGTAGTTGATCTTACAGACAAGAAGTATGTGGGTCATTCCGTGCCAACTCACCTGAAATTCTGAAAAGTTTGGCAGTGACCGACTCAGATTTTGCTAATTTTTTTTAAACAATCCTCTATGGGTGCGATGAACAAACTCAAAACTTTAGATTCCTACCCCTTGCCGTTTCTGAGATATGGACCCCAAAAAATTTAAGCCCCGCCCCCCTCTTTTTGAATTTGGTGTTTTTGGGCATTTTTGGAGGCCTATATCTCCAAATAGAGATAAGATATGTTGCTACCAATCGGTACACAGGTTGACTGCTATCCAAACAACTAGAATCTGCTGTCAAAAGTAGTACAGAAAATTGTCTATCAAGGTATAGGTCTTTAAAAACTTACATTTTAGCCTACAGAACAACTTTTCGTCATTTTTGAGACCCCCTGGTGACCGCGTGAATTGTCCGATTGCTTTGATATTACATTTGGTAATCAACTAGGTGCATAGGTCTGACCTAAAATAAGTATAGACCACTCACACCTTTGGTGGGTGTTTGGCAGGGGTCTGAAAATGGGTCCACTTGGAAAAATGCCCAAAAACGCATTTTTCAAGTGGTTATTTCATAATGTGGGACATTACTGACAAATTTAACAATTTTTTCCAAAAACACTTAATGTCCAGTCTATTTGTGTAAAAAAAAAAGTTGGTTTCTCAACTCCTTCATGTTCAGAAAATTATTTTAATGAACGTAGTATTTTGCCCATTGTACAGTACATATAGGCATATGTCTTGTGTATAAAAACTGCTTTAATACTTTATTGCAAATGGCATCTATATTTGGTTGAAATTGCTTGAAACTTTGCTACAAACTGCATCTGTATTTGGTTGAAACTGCTTTGAGCTTTGCTACGAGTTGCATTTATTTTGGTTGTACATGCTTTAAACCTTGCTGCAAATTGCATTAATATTGGTTGTACATGCTTTAAACTTTACTGCAAATTGCATTTACTTTAAACTGTAGTTTACTAGGGTTAGTAGTTGATCTTACAGACAAGATGTATGTGTATTGTGAAAACTAACATAGTAACCAAGCCTCAATAAAAGGTTGTAGTATGACAATACAACTATAGTTTACTAGTTTAAGTAGTTGATCTTACAGACAAGATGTAAGTCCAGAGTGTAGACCATCAGTAACCAAGCCTTGATAAACGATTGTAGTTTGACAACAAAACTGTAGTTTACTAGGGTTAGTAGTTGATCTTACAGACAAGATGCAAGTCTAGAGTGTAGACCATCAGTAACCAAGCCTTGATAAACGATTGTAGTTTGACAACAAAACTGTAGTTTACTAGGGTTAGTAGTTGATTTTACAGACTAGATGTAAGTCTAGAGTGTAGACCATCAGTAACCAAGCCTTGATAAATGGTTGTAGTTTGACAACAAAACTGTAGTTTACTAGGGTTAGTAGTTGATCTTACAGACAAGATGTACGTGTATTGTGAAAACCAACACAGTAACAAAGCCTTAATAAATGGTTGTAGTATGACAATACAACTATAGTTTACTGGGGTTACTAGTTGATCCTACAGACGAGATGTAAGTCTAGAGTGTAGACTATCAGTTAAAAAGGCTTGATAAATGGCTGTAGTTTGACAACACAATTGTAGTTTACTAGGGTTAGTAGTTGATCTCGCAGACGATAGGCAAGTCTAGCGTGTAGACTGTCAGTAAAAAAGGCTTGATAAATGGTTATAGTTTGACAACACAACTGTAGTTTACTAGGGTTAGTAGTTGATCATACAGACGATATTCAAGTCTATTGTGTAGATCAGCAGTAACCAAGCTTCGATAAACGGTTGTAGTTTGACAACACAAGTGTAGTTTACTTGGTTTAGTAGTTGATCTTAGAGATGAGATGTAGGTGTAGAGTGTACAAGCATTGATCTGTCAAAAATAACACTTAACAATTGTAGTTAAAGAATAGTAGTTTATTTGTTAGACGAGATGTGCATGTAGAATGATAACCAACACAGTAACCAGGCCTTGTGTAACTACATTAGAACAAGTCAACTGTAGCTGTGCAGGTTTAGTTGAAGCTAATGAAGTAAAGTGTTTAAAAGACCAGATGGCTGAAAGTTTTAAGGTTAATTTAGGCCTGAAGTACTTTACTTCCAAAAATGCGTGTAATACTCGGTGGATTGTTTTATTGTACTTTTAAAACATGATGAATTGTCCCTTTTTTGGAACATTGTCTTGAGGTCGAACTAGAACATTCTTATTCTTATTCTTATTCTTTATTCGGCCAGAATCAAACAAAACATGAAATAACACATTAAAGCAAAGGTGAAGATAACAAACTGATGAAAGTAAAATATAACCCTATGTGGCAAATGGGAAGGCTTGTTGAATTATTCACAAAGGAAGACAAAATTAATAAAAATAAATACATAAATAAATTAATGTCATATTATAGAAAAAAGAATCAATAAATAAATAGATAAATAAATACAAAACAAAAATATAAAATGCCAAACAAATTAACTATAAACAACTTATAATAATAAACAATAAAAAGGGGATTAAAGACTTTGGATAGAGTCAGAAAGACAATAACAACACACAACTTTCAATACTACCCTATATGTGATGGCCAGGATCAACAAAAGTATACTTAAACACTGTAGCCCGAAAGCCTGTTGATCCACTCACAAAAGGAGACATAAACACATAAATAAATAAATTATTATATACTTACTAAAAAAATTTTTTTTAATTATTTAAATTAAATATTGCATGAAAAACTACAATAGACCATAATTACAAAAGGAAACTCTATGGGATCGCTGCAGGCATAAGAAACAACTTGAAAAAGAAACTAGAGAAAACAACTTTGTCAAAAAAAGGAGACAAAACTTTGAGTGAAGTCAGAAACTAACATTAACAAAAAAACAAAACAAAAACAAAACAAAAAACAATTCAGTTGTTGAACAAGTCGTGACTTACATATATCGTCGCAGAGCCGACGTACCGACGAATAACCCACCCCGCAGAACCGACACACCAGCGAACACGCTACAGTAATACTATTGTGTATTCGCTAGCATGCCAGATCCGCAACCTAGGTCACTCGTCAGCATGTCAGCTACGCGACGATATATAGTAGTAAAAAGTCAAAATGTAACTATACTAGCAATTTCTAACCAGGAAGAATCAAAATTGCACTCCTTGAAATATATGCAGAAAGGAGAAAAAGGAAAGGCAACATAAAATAAAATGTAAATAGAAATAAAGGAATAAAATAAATAAATAACCATTTGGTTGAGTAATCCAACCAGAGAATTTGAAAAAAAAAAAAAAGGTCATTGAGAAACAAAGGGTTGATGGGCACTGCAAACGTTAGAAATTAATAAAAAGGAACAAAGCTTAAAGCTAACAATCTTTGTTGTAAAAATGAGCGGATAAATTGTTACAAAAGAGGTTGAAATTATCCAAAATGAGAGAGTCTTAAATGTGTGAAGGTAAATTGCTCCACAACCGAGGAAATGAATGACTTGGTGTGTACTTGAGAGCTAGAGTTCTTGCATAATGATGGTGGAATGTGGTGAAGTCTTGATGGCGGGTGTTTATCGTCGTGTGACTTTTGGTGGCATTACAGTCAATGAGTCCAAACAAAGATTTGACAGTAAAAAGAATGTTGTGTTGTTGTCTCCTGTCGGTAAGGCTGATCCAATTTAGTGTTCTAAGGCGTTCCTCATAAGGCATGACACCTCGCTGTTGTTTTAAGCACATTCTGCTTGCTCGGCGTTGTACACTTTCCAGCTTTGCAGATAATGTAGCAGTGTATGGGTACCAGGCTGGTAACCCATACTCCAACACAGGTAGCACTAGCGACATATAGAGTGACTTAAGGGCCTGTGACGATGACCCCCCAGCAACTTGCCAAATGAAACCAAGAGTTCTGTTTGCTTTCGATATAACATAATTAACATGATCATTCCAGTTTAATGAGTTTTTTACAGTTATCCCAAGGTATTTATATGTCGAAACCACACCAAGTGCTACACCTTGAAGTGTGTATTTAGGAAGATGACAAACCGGTACTTGTAGTTTTCTGCGGCGTGTTATATGCATAACTTTGGATTTCTCTGTATTCATCCTCATGCCATTTGTTACGCTCCATTTGTCTAGTGCCGTAAGATCGAGCTGCAGAGCTTCTTCATCAGCGGGAGATTTGATTGGCCGGTAGATAAGGGTGTCATCAGCGAAAAGTAGGGCTGTAGAAGTTAGGTTGTTAGAAATGTCACTGATGAAAAGGTTGAAAAGAAGAGGACCAAGGACACTTCCCTGGGGAACTTCTGACGTGACTGGTGCCCAAGAAGAAACGCTTCCACAGTACATAACCCGCTGTTGTCGATTGGTGATGAAGGATTTCGGCCAGGTCCATGTAGTGCCCCGGATATTAAAGTTTCGAGCTAGTTTGTCAAGAAGGATATGATGCGGCATAAGGTCAAAAGCCTTGCTGAATTCAAGAAAGATGATGTCAAGGCGAGGTGGATTTGGCTTGTAAAGAATGGTTTAAGAATAGTTTATGAATTGTTTAAGAATCTTTATTTTGACTTGTGATTTTTCATTTGGCAGAAACTCAGGAAAATTTGGAAAGCAGAGGGTTAAATGGCTGCATCATGCAAGGGAGTGAACAAGATATTCCTTTTTCTGTATGTGTGACTGAACTCGAGGCAGGAGATGTTTTTGTAAGTACTGAGTTCTTTATCCCGCACATTTTCTTTGTATTGTGTAGACCAACAAAGTAACCGAGCCTCCATTAATGGTTGTAGTTTGACAATACAACTGTAGTTTACTAGGGCTAGTAGTTGATTTTAGAGACGAGATGCAGGTGTAGAGTGTAGACCATCAGTAACCAAGCTTCGATAAATGGTTGTAGTTTGACAACACATCTGTAGTTTACTAGTTTTAGTAGTTGATCTTTCAGACAAGATGTACGTCTAGAGTGTAGACCATCAGTAACCAAGCCTTGATAAATGGTTGCAGTTTGACAACACAACTATAGTTTACTAGGGTTAGTAGTTGATCTTACAGACAAGATGTAGGTGTAGAGTGTAGACCAGCACAGTAACTAAGCTTTGTCTAATTTAAAATCAGAGACAAGAGTTAGATAAAACAACTGAAGTTTACTAAGGTTAGTAGTTGATCTTACAGACGAGATGTAAGTCTAGAGTGTAGACCAGCAGTAACCAAGCCTCGATAAATAGTTGTAGTTTGACAATTCAACTGTAGTTGATCTTACAGATGAGATGTAAGAAGGCTTGATAAATGGCTGTAGTTTGACAACACAACTATAGTTTACTAGGGTTAGTAGTTGATCTTACAGACGAGATGTAGGTGTAGAGTGTAGACCAGCACAGTAAGTAAGCATTGTCTAACTTAAAATCAGAGACAAGAGTTAGATAAACCAACTGAAGTTTACTAAGGTTAGTAGTTGATCTTACAAACGAGATGTAAGTCTAGAGTGTAGACTATCAGTAAAAAGGCTTGATAAATGGCTGTAGTTTGACAACACAAGTGTAGTTTACTAGGGTAAGTAGTTGATCTTACAGACGATATGCAAGTCTAGAGTGTAGACTGTCAGTAAAAAAGGCTTGATAAATGTTAGTGTAGTGTTGATCAGCAGTAACCAAGCCTCGGTAAATAGTTGTAGTTTGACAACAAAACTGTAGTTTGATCTTACAGACGAGAGGTAAGTGTAGAGTGTTGATCAGCAGTAACCAAGCCTCGATAAATAGTTGTAGTTTGACAACAAAACTGTAGTTTACTTTTGTAAGTAGTTGATCAGCAGTAAGCAGTAACGAGATGTTAGTGTAGAGTCTAGATCAGCAGTAACCAAGCCTCGGTAAATAGTTGTAGTTCGACAACAAAACTGTAGATGTTAGTGTAGAGTGTTGATCAGCAGTAACCAAGCCTCGATAAATAGTTGTAGTTTGACAACAAAACTGTAGTTTACTTTTGTAAGTAGTTGATCAGCAGTAAGCAGTAACGAGATGTTAGTGTAGAGTCCAGATCAGCAGTAACCAAGCCTTGATAAATATTTGTAGTATGACAACATAAATGTAGTTTGATCTTACAGACGAGATGTTAGTGTAGAATGTTGATCAGCAGTAACCAAGCCTCGATAAATAGTCGAGTTTGAGAACAAAACTGTAGTTTGATCTTACAGACGAGATGTAAGTGTAGAGTCTAGATCAGCAGTAATGAAGCCTCGATAAATAGTTGTAGTTTGATGTTACAGACGAGATGTAAGTGTAGAGTCTAGATCAGCAGTAACCAAGCCTCAATAAATAGTTGTAGTTTGACAACAAAACTGTAGTTTGATCTTTTAGACGAGATGTTAGTGTAGAGTCTTGATCAGTAGTAACCAAGCCTAGGTAAATGGTTGTATTTTGACAACACAACTGTAGTTTACTAGGATTAGTAGTTGATCTTACAGACGAGGTATAAGTCGAGAGTGTTGACCAGCAGGTAACCAATCCTCGATAAATAGTTGTAGTTTGACAACATAACGTATTTTGATCTTACAGATGAGATGTAAGTGTAAAATGTTGATCAGCAGTAACCAAGCCTCGATAAACAGTTGTAGTTTGATCGTACAGACGAGATGTTAGTGTAGAGTCTTGATCAGCAGTAACCAAGCCTTGATAAATGGTTGTAGTTTGACAACACAACTGTAGTTTACTAGTTGATCTTACAGACGAGATGTTAATTTAGAGTGTTGATCGGCAGTAACCAAGCGTAGATAAATAGTTGTAGTTTGACAACAAAACTGTAATTTGATCTTTCAGACGAGGTTTTTAGTGTACAGTGTTGATCAGCAGTAACCAAGCCTCGATAAATAGTCGTAGTATGACAACCAAAACTGTAGTTTGATCTTACAGACGAAATGTACGTGTATAGTCTTGATCAGCAGTAAACAGGATTCACAAAGAGCTGATGGTTGGTTTGACTTTGTTAATTAGACATTAATTTTGTCTAATTATCAATATTGATGAATAGATTTTAGGTAAGGTTAGTACAAGAAGTACAGTAGTGTAACCTAGGCTTGAGGATTGGTTGTAATTTACAGGAGTTAGTTGTTGAAATTGTAGGATGAATAGATTTTAGGTAAGGTTAGTACAAGAAGTACAGTAGTGTAAGCTAGGCTTGAGGATTGGTTGTAATTTACAGGAGTTAGTTGTTGAAATTGTAGATGTGTTATACGTGTAGAGTGTAGGCTAGCAGTGGAATAAATAAGTAGAACTGTTGTGTGTGATTCGAACTTGCATTGCAATTAATATAAGTAAATCTAAATGACAGATTTTCATGCGATACTTTTTGTGGTCTTACATGATAATGTAATTGTAGTTTATGAGGGTTAGTAGTTTAACTTAAAGACGAGATGTGGATAGAGATTGTAGAGAAGCGTTGATAGTTATAAAAAACAAGTGTAATTTACTAGTGTTAATATCTTATTTTATAGACAAGATGAATTTTTAGTACACTGTAGCTAGAGAATGTAGATTATAAGTAAGTAAACCTTAATAATGGTTGTAGTTTAACTGAACAAGTGTAGTTTACAGAGCAGTAACTAAAGTAAGCTTTGTCTAAATTGAAATTAGAGAAGAGTTTGAACTGAAGTGTAGTAGTGTTAGTAGTTGATCTGACAGACGACACGGTGTATAGTATAGACAAGTAGCAAAGAAACCTGTAGATGTGGATGTAGTTGGACAACACAATGGTAGTTTTCTTCTATGGTCATTTAAATTGTAGTAACAATTAAAGTATTCACTGTAATGTTAGTACTGTGAAGAATGATATGTAACTGCAATTAAAAATGTTAATATTTCTTAATTATTTGCAGTAAGAATAATACCCAACTGAAGATGAATGAGTGGAAGACTTTTTTTTAACGTCATAGTGGGTAAGATTCTAAATGGTTGAAGTTGAGAGAACTGTTTATCGCATAGCATCTGCACGAAGATTAAGTATACAGAATGCAGTATACAGTATACAGAAAGGGTAGAGAATGTTGCTGCTCGCTTTTTGAAGAAGGTCTCAAAATATGACCATATCTTACCCATTATTCAGGAACTACATTGGCTGCCAGTCCTTGATTGAATTAACTAGAAAATTATACTGGTTAATTGGAAGGATATTCATGGTCTTGACCCCTCAATTACTAAACCTACTTGCAGAATACATCCCGAAACGAAGTCTTCGCTGTTCTGGAAGCAATGTTCTCGCAATTTAATGAACTAAATCTTCCTTTGGTGTCAGGGATTTTGCATCAGCTGCAACTAATCTTTGGAATGAACTCCTAGACTCGCCCTAGTCCGAGCGGGACATAGGTAAACTAGGAGTTACAAAAAAAATGGGGGGGGGGGGCCTGCAATTTCGTCCCATTACACACATTTTCAGAAACTTTACAAAAGTTAGCATGGGTTAGGTACTAAGAAAAGGGAACAATCCTGAGAGAGTAGATGCTCTATCTCCCATAGTTCATGATATAGCAAATTTTCCCTGCACAGTTTAAGAGCAGGGAAAGCCTCAGCGGCTGCTAAATCCAGAGTGTTGGTCAGTTTAAGCGCCATTGGGAGTGGAATACAAAAACAACAAAAACACTTACGTCCAGGATAGTTATTCTAGCTTAGTTTCCTTTTTAAATCATTAGTTTAGGTCTGTTCTTTGTAGTCAACCAGTTGCTGCACAGCTCAGAGAAATACCTATTCAGATGTTAAGGATAACTTTCAATTTAAATACCATAAAACAGAACATCATTTGACCTACATGTACGTTGATCTGATAACATCACAATAGACCGATTACACTTTTCAACACAAAAATTTCAAAGAAATTGCTTTCCCAAACTGTGTGATTCCTTTGCCTATTTGAAATTCTGCAAGGCTAGGTATTAATGCTCACTTTTCCAACAATCTTTACCCTTTTTTACAGTGATTTAGGCCAACATTACAAACAAAATAACACACGGGTGGCTACATAATAGTCGTCCGACGCCGGTAGTTCATGGTAAAAAAAACCTCTTTTTAGTAGAAGCCTGTTAAATTATGAAACAGAGATGTGGTTTAAATTAATGCCACAACATACTATTTTAAATAAAGGGGCTGATTAACTAATTCATCGCTAAACGAAAGTAAAATCGACTGTTTTCGAACCCACTCTGTGTCACGGCCTATGCTTTTACACATATTTTTTCATCGGCTGTATGACGTCATACGCGATAGGGGATCACGTGACCGCATGTAAACATTGTCGCGCAATCGGTCTATTTTGTTGTCGCGTGTTCATTATGTAAATCATCGGATTGTCGACAGTGCATAATGAAGAGACCAGGGATGAAATTATATGAAGCCCACTTAATATTTTATAAGTCTAAATATTTAAGTGTACTAAACGCCAAATTTAAAATTAACTCTTCTAGTTATACTTGCACGTAGCGTAGGTTTCCTGCTAGTTATGAACGACTGTAAATGCTTAAGAAATACTTCAAGTAATGCTCAAGCATTACTCAGCTGATTGTATGCCTGTGTGTTACGTCTTGTACAGCTTGCTAGGATCTCACTTGACAGGCAAGATTAATCCATCATGGGTGAAGCAATGTGTAGCCAATCTCCTGCATCATTGGGCAATCAGGTTGGCTGAGTGTTCTTTTTTTCTTGCTTTTCATCTCTGTGGTCCCTGGTTTGAATTCTGGACAGGAGCCTTGCATGTGAATTGGGTTTTCAGTCCCTACCTGATTGCCTGGTTTTTTTCTATTTGGGGTTTTCCTCCCGCATCTAAAACTGACATTTTCTTCATCGTCTTCTCTATACACAGGTATCTTCAGGCTAAGGGGTCACAGTTCTAGTTGCTTTTGAGGATTCCTTTGTTTCATTACCAGAAAGATGTTATCATCATCATCAGCAGTTAGAGATCGATGCACAGGGCAAGATGCCTCACTGTCCTGTCAATAAGGAATTACATCTCCTCCATCATCACTCAGGGGTAAGTAAGAAACTTGTGACCATTATGCAGTTCTACTTGAAAAGTTTGACAAAGCAATGTATCTTGTTCTGCTTATTCCCACCTGGTAATTGTTACATTGAATAGTTGTTATACAAGAATGAGGTGTAATAATTAGGAACCAGTCTTCACTACCTGGTAATGACCGGGTTGGTGGTTGGCTGCTGTTAATTGACCGAGCCCAAGGCCAGGTCCATGAACAGTGGCCAGCCACCAACCAAGGTGGTAATCACGTGGTATGCGCGTGTACGCAACAGCAACATTCTCCTGCAAAAACTTTAAAAACAGAAATACGCACAAAACAGTTGATTTGATAGTTCCCAGCACAACATGCACAGTGCATACAGAATTTACACAGCAATACACTTGTTTAGAGGCCGGTCTTTATTTCATGTGTTAATAAACCCCCACGTGACCAGTCTTCGACCAATCAGAGTGCATAAACTCTCCAAGGTATTTATAAATGCCAGATAAAGTCCAAGCTCAACATTGGTAAACTGACTGTAAATGCTTTTATTCGTTGTTTCATTTGCGAAAAAATTGTAAAAATGCACTCATCATTTTTGTACGCATTCCTAGGGACACTCGCTGAGACAATAGCTAATTTTAATCTCATTTCATTTATTAAAAAACGATAACACTTCAGGCAGAAATATTTCAAGTAACGTTTTCTGGCATTATCTTTGTACCATTTAAGGTACATGCAAATCTGTTTCATGTTTCATGTACTTGTTCTTCAAGGTACTGGAAAGTATTGGTGGTTTAGTGTCTGCAGGAGTCTTCATTTATGAGACTGGACAGCTACGGTTCCAATCCACTGCACTTTAAGAAACAGCCTATGCCCTCCTACTAGAGAAACGATGATGCAAGCTTCATGAGAGATATACTGTGTATCTGGAGCAACGCTACCTCAGATTCATCAAGTAAAAGAGTATGTCTAAAATCTGAATCTGTCATATAAAAGTATGGTTTTCTCATCACTTTGGCCTGATCTTACTCATTAATTGTTGGTGATATTTTGTTTCAGAAAGAGCAAGTTTAGCATGATGTTTAGTGCATGCATCATTAATTCATATTGTGCCTGCTATACGTAGTTAAATTAACAACTATTTATTCCCAGACAGCTCACAATAAATAACAAAGAAACATTGAAGTGAATTTCTCGCACAGTTAAACCACTTCTTTTTATTTTAGCAAACTTTGCCAATTCTCACATTGGTCAACAAGCTTGCATTATTCAAACATTCAAAAATATGTAGGGCAAAACCTTTTACCACAAATTATGAATTAGAACAAATTCCGGGCATCCTTGCCCACCAAATTTTAAGGCACACTTACCGCCTAAAAACTATTCGTACTAGGCATGTATGTTTTACCAGTTGTCATGCTTGTCACGCATGGGAGTGCCACAAACAAACAACTTGGCATGCTTACCACAAACAACTTGGCATGCTTGCCACAAACAACTTGGCATGCTTGCCACGAACAACTTGGCATGCTAGCCACAAACAACTTGGCATGCTTGCCACAAACAAACAACTTAGCACGCTTGCCACCATTATGGGCCTGCCTTGCTTGCCCAGAAAACTTGGCACGGTTGCCAGAAAACATTGCTCATGTTTTTCACCAAAAAGCTTACCACCAATAAAGAATACAAATTGTGTACGTTTATCCCCCAAATAATTGTTATTATAATTAATCGTAAACTGATCAATAACAGTTTAAAGCAGCAACTAAGGTACTTAAAACCACTGAGTGTTTCCACCGTTTGTACATACAGTTGGAAAATTAGCCCCACCTGAACAAGTGGATGCTATACCCAGTGTTTACAAAGTGTGGATTGAAAATTTATGTAAATCGTACTAGCTACTTAATTACTTATCCAAACTAAATTAGCTGAACCTGAGTACTTGTGGTGACGACGTGCAAGCTTCCAAAAGTGGCATTCAAATCTTTAAATAATAATATTTATTCATTAATCCTCTTTTAAAGCCAAGTAGGATTCTTAAAGTGCCTTACGCTATTACTGGGCTAATGTTAGCTCAAGAGTGGATCGAAGGTAATGACATTGAGTCTGTACTAAATGTATTTCATCTATATTAAATAATAATCATAACTGATTACTGTGTGCTTGTTTTGACAGCCACCTTTCTGATAACGCCGATTGTTCAGAGTGCTGGGATCAGTCAGTCCAAGCAGAGGACGCCAATATCTGGTATTCCAGAAAGCATCAACCTCAGATGACAGCAACTCAAATCAGGAATATGGATAATGGTATGTAGGCACTAAACGCCTCGACTTGTAAACAAGTCACAAAAATCTTTGTGACGGGACAGTTTTTTCTTGTGGATATAGACTCTGCATCACTCCAAACATGAGGAGAGTCTTTGAGACGGCACAGTTTTTTCTTGTGGATATAGACTCTGCATCACTCCAAACACAGGAGAAAGTTTTTGTGACGGCACAGTTTTTTCTTGTTGATATAGACTCTGCATCACTCCAAACACAGGAGAAAGTCTTTGTGACGGCACAGTTTTTTCTTGTGGTTCTAGACTCTGCATCACTCTAAACACAGGAGAAAATCTTTGTGACGGCACAGTTTTTCTTGTGGATATAGACTCTGCATCACTCCAAACACAGGAGAAAGTCTTTGTGACGGCACAGTTTTTTTTGTGTTTATAGACTCTGCATCAATTCAAATACAAGAGAAAGTTTTTTTTGACAGCACAGTTTTGTTGTTGATAGAGACACTACGTCTCTCCAAACAAAGGAGAATTTTTTTTGTAATGGCACAGGTTTTTCTTGTATGTGATTCAAAATACTTGAAGACTATACTTGTGCTGACGACATGCAAACTTCCAAAAGTGGCATTCAAATCTTTGAATGATAATATTTATTCATTTTTCCCTTTTAAAGCCAACTAGGCTTCTCAAAGTGCTTACACTTTTACTGAGCTAATGTTAGCTCAAGAGTGGACTGAAGGTAATGACATTAAGTTTTCACGAAATGTTTGTTATCTATATTAAATACTAACCATAATTAATTACTGTTTGCTTGTTTTGACAGCCACCTTTCTGATAACGCCGATTGTTCAGAGTGCCGGGATCAGTCAGTCCAAGCAGAGGACTCCAATATCTGGTATTCCAGACAGCATTATCCTCAGACAACAGCAACTCAAACCAGGAATGTGGAGGAAGGTATGTAGGCACTAAAGGCCTCAACTTGTAAACAAGTCACAAAAATCTTTGTGACGGGACAGTTTTTTCTTGTTGATAGAGACACTGCATCACTCCAAACACAGGAGAAAATTTTTTGTAATGGCACAGTTTTTTCTTGTGTTTATAGACTCTGCATCAGTTCAAATACAAGAGAAAGTCTTTGTGACGGCACAGTTTTTTCTTGTGGATATAGACTCTGCATCACTCCAAACACAGGAGAAAGTCTTTGTGACGGCACAGTTTTTTCTTGTGTTTATAGACTCTACATCACTCCAAACACAGGAGAAAGTCTTCGTGACGGCACAGTTTTTTCTTGTGTTTATAGACTCTGCATCAATTCAAATACAAGAGAAAGTTGTTGTGACGGCACAGTTTTGTTATTGTTGATAGAGACACTGCATCTCTCCAAACACAGGAGAAAATTGTTTGTAATGGCACAGTTTTTTCTTGTGTTTATAGACTCTGCATCAGTTCAAATACAAGAGAAAGTCTTTGTGACGGCACAGTTTTTTCTTGTGTTTATAGACTCTGCATCAATTCAAATACAAAAGAAAGTTTTTGTGACGGCACAGTTTTGTTGTTGTTGATAGAGACACTGCATCTCTCAAAACACAGGAGAAAATTTTTTGTAATGGCACAGTTTTTTCTTGTGTTTATATACTCTGCATCAGTTCAAATACAAGAGAAAGTCTTTGTGACGGCACAGTTTTTTCTTGTGGATATAGACTCTGCATCACTCCAAACACAGGAGAAAGTCTTTGTCACGGCACAGTTTTTTCTTGTGTTTATAGACTCTGCATCACTCCAAACACAGGAGAAAGTCTTTGTGACGGCACAGTTTTTTCTTGTGTTTATAGACTCTGCATCAATTCAAATACAAGAGAAAGTTGTTGTGACGGCACAGTTTTGTTATTGTTGATAGAGACACTGCATCTCTCCAAACATAGGAGAAAATTTTTTGTAATGGCACAGTTTTTTCTTGTGTTTATAGACTCTGCATCAGTTCAAATACAAGAGAAAGTCTTTGTGACGGCACAGTTTTTTTTGTGGATATAGACTCTACATCACTCCAAACACAGGAGAAAGTCTTTGTGATGGCACAGTCTTTTCTTGTGTTTATAGACTCTGCATCAATTCAAATACAAGAGAAAGTTTTTGCGACGGCACAGTTTTTTCTTGTGGATATAGACTCTGCATCACTCCAAACACAGGAGAAAGTCTTTGTGACGGCACAGTTTATTCTTGTGTTTATAGACTCTGCATCAATTCAAATACAAGAGAAAGTTTTTGCGACGGCACAGTTTTGTTGTTGTTGATAGAGACACTGCATCTCTCCAAACATAGGAGATTTTTTTTTGTAATGGCACAGGTTTTTCTTGTATGTGATTAAAAATACTTGAAGGCTATACTTTTGACAACATACAAGCTTCCAAAAGTGGCATGCAAATCTTTTAATAATTTAATTTTTTCATTAATACTCTTTTAAAGCCAGGCTTCTCAAAGTGCCTTACACTTTTACTAGGCTAATGTTAGCTCAAGAGTGGATCGTGTAAAAGTCTTTGTGACGGCACGTTTTTTTCTTGTGGAAATAGACTCTGCATCACTTCAAACACAGGAGACAGTTTTTGTAATGGCACAGGTTTTTCTTGTATGTGATTCAACATACTTGACAGCTATACTTGTGGTGATGACATGCAAGCTTCCAAAACTGGCATTCAAAGCTTTTAATAATAATATTTATTCATTAATCCCCTTTTAAAGCCAACTGGGCTTCTCAAAGTGCCTTACGCCTTCTACCGGGCTAATGTTAGCTCAAGAGTGGATTGAAGGTAATGACATTGAGTCTTTACTAAATGTATTTTATCTATATTAAATAATAATCATAATTGATTACTGTTTGCTTGTTTTGACAGCCATCTTTCTGATAATGCTGATTGTTTAGAGTGCTGGGATCAGTCAGTTCAAGCAGAGGACTCCAATATCTGGTATTCCAGACAGCATCATCCTGAGATGACAGCATCTAAAACCAGGAATGTGGACAGAGGTATGTAGGCACCAAAGGCCTCAACTTGTAAATTGTTGCTTCTTTTTACGGGATGGTACATCTTTGTATTTTGGAAGAGTCACATTCGTGTAATCTATAAACATTTGAAGAAGAAATATATCTCCATAAGATTAATCAGGGATATTAATACTTCATAGAGAAAAACTGTAACATTTAGTGGTGTTTTTTAAGGCTTTGAATGTGCTCTCTTTTTTGTTGTTCCAAAGTCTGCAAGTGAGATGTTCTTGCACGGAGCTTTGTTAGAATGTTACTGAGAAATACTTTGCTGTCTTGTTAGTGAAAAATGTAATCTATATGCTGTTTTTCTCCCAGCACCATTTTGAATGAAGTTTTCCCAGCTAATAATATCTCTTGCAACTTGTGACTTTAAATGATCCTAGTCGATGAGAAATGAAATGCTGCACCATTTAAAAAGTGACAGAATAGGTAACACTTCATCTCATCATGTAGATTTGCAATTAACTGATGCCAATATTCTACAAAAACTGTAGCAAATGCTTGTTCGCATAGTTGCACAAATTTACTTACTTTATACACAATTTGTTACAATCTTGTAGATGTTTTTTGTTAAGATCTAGTTTGAATGAAATTTTGTAAGTTACTACTTTCATTTCATGTTTTTCAATTGAATGGTGAATTCTTAATAACATTTTTATTACTACTAAAGTAAAGTGTTTAAAAGACCAGTTTTGAGGTTAATTTAGGCATGAAGTACTTTACATCCAAAAAAGCGTTTAATACTCGTTGGATTGTTTCATTGTACTTTTAAAACATGACGTATTGTCCCTTTTTTGGAACATTGTCTTGAGGTCAAACTAGAACATGAATTGTTCAAAAATCTTTATTATTTTGACTTGGTGTTTTTTCATTTGGCAGAAACCCAGGAAAATGAAAAAAAGTGGAGGGATAAATGGCTGCATGATGCAAGGGAGTGAACCAGATATTCCTTATTCTGTGATATTCCTTATTCTTGTACGTGTGGCTGAACTCGAGACAGATGTTTTTGTAAGTACTGAGTTCTTTATCCTACATAATTTCATTTAGATTTGAGTTTCTTGAAAGCATTCTGTGGATTTTTTCTTGAGTTTCAGTGAAGAACTAATACAAAACTCTTGTTGAAATTTCACTGTCAAAGTAAATGTTGATTGTTGATTTCAACTCAGAAACGAGCATGCTGAAAGCTGACATTGCCCAATGTCGAGGGTCATTTAATCATGCTTTTATAGATTTATCTTTGTTTGTTAGAGCATTGATTATAAAGAAGATGTAGATTTTAGAATAGGGTTTAATTTACAAGAACAAGCAGAAATTAGTTTTTAACTTGAAAGCATTCTTTGGCAAGTGTTTGTGACTTTAAATGAAATATTGAAGTAGAATTAGTTGGAAGTTTGCCAGATTTACTGAGGTTAGTAGTTGATCTTACAGATAAGATGTACGTGTAGAATGTAGACCAGAACAATAACCAAGCCTTGTCTAACAACAGTTAGACAACACAACTGTAGTTGACTGAGGTTACTAGTTGAAATTACAAGTGAGATGTGGACAAGCTGATTAAATAAGCAAGACAAGCTGATTAAATAAGCAAGACAAGCTGATTAAATAAGCAAGAAAAGCTGATTAAATAAGCAAGCATCAATAAATGGTTTTAGTTAGACAACACAACTGTAGTTTACTAGTTGAAGTTACAGACGAAATGAAAATGTAGACTGCAGTTCAGTAGAGTAACCTAGCCTTGAGGATTGGTTGTGTAGTTAGACACAACAATTTTATAGTTTACAGGAGTACATGTAGTATTCGAACTTATAGAGGAGTTGTACACATTACAGACTACAAGTAGAATAAACGAACATAACCGTTGTGGTTGATTAGAACTTGCATTGCAATGAACATAAGTATTTCTAAATGTCAGTTGTCGTTGAATCATCATGCCACAAGTATTTATTTATTTATTTTTTTGTTTTGCTTTTCTAAGCTGTGATTTGTGGCTCGTCAAAGAATTGAATATAAAGGAGTAGAGATTTTAGAATAGGGTTCAATTTGTAAGAAGAAATAAAAATAACTTGAAAGTTTGAAATCGTTGTTTGCAAGTTTTTGAATTTAACGGAAATATTGATGTAGAATTAGACAGAAGATTGACAATTTATTTGTTTCACAGTTAAATGTTTAACCGCTGTGGTTGATTTGAATTTGCACAAAAGTACTTCTAAATGCCAGCTGCCACTGATTCATCATGCCACAAGAATTTTGTTTTTGCTCTTTTAAGCTGTGATTATTGCACAAGCAGAGTTACCAAGCCCAGACGATTCCATGTAGTTGGTTAATTAACCTTTTTTTGAGAGGGGTGGATTTATTAATAGTTTTAATAAAGTTTAGTGAAGATAGCAGTTGAGGTTACATAGGAAATGTATACAGTGCATCAGTGGAGTCACAAAGCCCAGTTGTTTTTATACTTGTTGATTAAACCCTACTTAATGTTGTTGAATAGAGTGGGGGTAGGGGTATTTTAGTTAAGGTAATAGTAGTTATAGACAGTATGTACATGTAGATTGCAGACCAGAAGAGTAACAAAGCCTCGACGATTGATAGCAGTTAAACAATGCAAGTGTAATTTACTAAATGCTAGGGTTAGTAGTTGATCTGACAGACGAGATGTACGAATGTAGACCAGAACCAAGCCTTGCGTAACTAAATTTAGACAACACAACAGTAGTTGACTGAGGTTACTACCGGGTATTTGAAATTACAGGTGAGATGTGGGTATCGGTTGCGGACAAGCTGATTAAATAAGCAAGCATCAATAAATGGTTTTAGTTAGACAACACAACTGTAGTTTACTAGGTTAAGTAGTTGAAACTACACACGAAATGTAAATGTAGACTTCCGTTGAGCAGAGTAGCCTAGCCTTGAGGATTGGTTGTAGTTTACAGGAGTTAGTAGTTGAACTTGTAGACGAGTTCTAGTGTTTATTGCAGGCTACCTGTAGAATAAACAAACATAACCGTTGTGGTTGATTAGAATTTGCATTGCAATGAACATAAGTACTTCTAAATGTCAGTTGTCCTTGAATCATCATGCCACCAGTGTTGTTATTTTCTAAGCTGTGATTATTGCACAAGCAGAGTTACCAAGCCAAGAGGAGTGCATTTAATGAGTAAATCAGATAGTCTTAACCTTTTTGACAAGGAGGTGGATTGGTAGTTGTAAATAGTGTTAATGAAGTTTAGTGAGGATAGCAGTAACAAAGCTCCGATAGTTTGTTGGAATTTGTTGTTTAGACACTTCTGAATACTGTTGACCAGAGAGGGGACGGCTAGTTGTTTTAGTGATGTACAAATGTTGTAGTTAGACAACACAACTGTAGTTGAAATTATAGGTGAGATTTGCGTATAGATTGCTGTAGTATTATCTGTTGAAGCTAATGAAGTATAAAGTGTTTAAAAGACCAGATGGCTGCAAGTTTTGAGGTTAATTTAGGCCTGAAGTACTTTACATCCAGAAATGTGGTTAATTCTCTTCGGATTGTTTCATTGTACTTTTAAAATGCGACGAATCGTCCCTTTTTTGGAACATTGTCTCGAGGTCGAACTAGAATGTGAATTGTTTAGGAATCTTTATTTTGACTTGTGATTTTTCATTTGGCAGAAACCCAGGAAAATGAAGGAAAGCAGAGGGATAAATGGCTGCATCAAGCGAGGATTGAACCAGATATTCCTTATTGTGTACATGTGACTGAACTAGAGGCAGGAGATGTTTTTGTAAGTACCGAGTTCTTTATCCTGCACATTTTCTTTGTATTGTGAAGACCAATAGAGTAATCAAGCCTCCATTAGTGGTTGTAGTTTGACAAGACAACTGTAGTTTACTAGATTTGGTAGTTGATTTGATAGACAAGATGTACGTGTATTGTGAAAACCAACATAGTAACCAAGCCTCAATAAATGGTTGTAGTATGACAATAGGGTTAGTAGTTGATCTTACAGACGAGAAGTAAGTGTAGAGTGTAGACTATCAGTAAAAACGGCTTGATAAATGGTTGTAGTTTGAAAACACAACTGTAGTTTACTAGGGTTAGCAGTTGATCTTACAGATGAGATGTTGGTGTAGAGTGTTGATCAGCAGTAACCAAGCCTTGATAGATAGTTGTATTTTGACAACAAAATTGTAGTTTGATCTTACAGACGAGATGTTAGTGTAGAGTCTTGATCAGCAGTAATCAATGCTCGATAAGTAGTTGTAGTTTGAAAACAAAACTGTAGTTTGATCTTACAGACGAGATGCAAGTGTAGAGTCTTGATCAGCAGTAAACAAGACTCGATAAATAGTTGTAGTTGATCTTACAGACGAGATGTTAGTGTAGAGTGTTGATCAGCAGTAACCAAGCCTCGATAAATAGTTGTAGTTTGACAACAAAACTGTAGTTGATCTTACAGACGAGATGTTAGTGTAGAGTGTTGATCAGCAGTAACCAAGCCTCGATAAATAGTTGTAGTTTGACAATAAAACTGTAGTTGATCTTACAGATGGGATGTTACTGTAGATTGTAGACCATCAGTAACCAAGCCTTGATAACTAGTTGTAGTTTGACAACACAACTGTAGTTTACTAGGGTTAGTAGTTGATCTTACAGATGAGATGTTAGTGCAGAGTGTTGATCATCAGTAGTAACCAAGCTTCGATAACTAGTTGTAGTTTGAAAACAAACTGTAGTTTGATCTTACAGACGAGATGCAAGTGTAGAGTCTTGATCAGCAGTAAACAAGCCTCGATAAATAGTTGTAGTTTGACAACATAACTGTAGTTTGATCTTACAGACGAGATGTTAATGTAGAGTAATAACCGAGCCTTGATAGACAGTTGTAGTCTAACAACAAAACTGTCGTTTGATTGTAGAGACGAGATGTTAGTGTAGTGTTGATCAGCAGTAACCAAGCATTGATATTTAGTTGTAGTTTGACAACACAACTGTAGTTTGATCTTACAGAAGAGATGTTAGTGTAGTCTTGATCAGCAGTAACCAAGCCTCGATACAACTGTAGTTTGATCTTACAGATGAGATGTTAGTGTAGATTCTTGATCAGTAGTAACCAAGCCTCGATAAATAGTTGTCGTTTGACAACAAAACTGTAGTTTGATCTTACAGATGAGATGTTAGTGTCGAGTCTTGATCAGCAGTAACCAATCGTCGATAAATAGTTGTAGTTTGACAACACAACTGTAGTTTACTAGGGTTAGTAGCCGATCTTACAGATGAGATGTTAGTGCAGAGTGTTGATCATCAGTAGTAACCAAGCTTCGATAACTAGTTGTAGTTTGAAAACAAAACTGTAGTTTGATCTTACAGACGAGATGCAAGTGTAGAGTCTTGATCAGCAGTAAACAAGCCTCGATAAATAGTTGTAGTTTGACAACATAACTGTAGTTTGATCTTACAGACGAGATGTTAGTGTAGTGTCGATCAGCAGTAACCAAGCATTGATATTAGTTGTAGTTTGACAACACAACTGTAGTTTGATCTTACAGAAGAGATGTTAGTGTAGAGTCTTGATCAGCAGTAACCAAGCCTTGATACAACTGTAGTTTGATCTTACAGATGAGATGTTAGTGTAGTGTTGATCAGCAGTAACCAAGCATTGATATTAGTTGTAGTTTGACAACACAACTGTAGTTTGATCTTACAGAAGAGATGTTAGTGTAGAGTGTTGATCAGCAGTAACCAAGCCTCGATACAACTGTAGTTTGATCTTACAGATGAGATGTTAGTGTAGAGTCTTGATCAGCAGTAACCAAGCCTCGATAAATAGTTGTAGTTAGACAAGAAAACTATAGTTTGATCTTACAGACAAAATGTTATTTAGGAGACTTGATCAGTAGTAAACAAGCCTCAATAAATAGTTGTATAATTGTTGTGGTTAATTAACAGTTGCAGTGCAATAAACATTAGTACTTGTAAATGTTCCATGTAGTTTAATCACCATGCCACAATTTTTTTTTTCTTTTTTATATTAAGGTGTAATTATTGAACAAGCAGAGTTAGCAAGCGCGGAGAACTGCATATAATTGGTTAATTAGAGTCTTTTCTGATGGTGGATTTGTAGTTTTAAATAGCGATAGTTGTTTGTGGCTGATAGCAGTTGAGGCTACACGGGAAATGTATTTTAACTTTAAGAATGAATAGTAATTATTTATTGTATGTCACATTAAAGTCTTAATGAATTTGAACGCTTTTTGTGCTTCAGTGGATTCACAAAGAACTGATGGTTTGTTTGACTTTGTTGATTAGACATTAAATGTTATTAATATTGATGAACAGAATTTAGGTAAGGTTAGTAGTTATAGACAAAAGCACAGCAGAGTAACCTAGGCTTGAGGATTTGTTGTAATTTACAGGAGTTAGTCGGTGAACTTGAGCTGGAGTAGAGTGGAGGGTAGCAGTGGAATAAACAAGTAGAACAGTTGTGTATGATTTGAACTTCATTGCAAGTAATATAAGAAAATAAAATTTTCATGCAATATTTTTTTGTGATATTCCATGATTATGAAATTCTAGTTTACGAGGGTTAGTAGTTCAATTTAAAGAGAAGATGTGTATACAGATTGTAAAGAAGGTTTGATAACCGAAAAAAGTAATGTTGTATAATTTTGTGTTAGCAGTAATCACTAATGTGTTTCAATTTCAGGGAATGTTGAGTATAGTGTCATCGTTGAAAGAGACAAGTGTTTGTTTGGTGAGTGTTTTTATTTTAAAGCAGAGTCACAAAGTAGTTTAATTGTTGGCAGTATGAAGCAAATCCAACTGAAGATGAATGTCTGTCTATATTGTACTTGTTGTTGGTGATTGTAAATGGTATGTGAAATAATATAAGCAATTACAAATTGTAAATGTTGTACAAAATGACTGATGAAGAAGCGATATTGAAACGATGAAGTAAAAGTGAAGTAACGAAAGATAAGTACTTATATAGTTGTGCTGTGTTGAACGTATATAAAAAGAAAGATGATTTTGGTGTAATTGCCACGTGACTTGAAGAAATAGGAGTGGATAAAAGCAATTAAATAAAAAGAAAGATATTGACTGATTGTAATGTGTTTTTTTAATGAGTTTAGTTTGGTAGGCCATGATTTAACGCCATAGTTGGAAATTTTAAAAATGGTTGAAGTTGAGAGAACTATTCATTGCATCGCATGTGCAACAACATTAAGTATAATAGATTGTTGGAATTTAGTTATTCGATAGAAGATGTTTTTATGGAAAAATAAAAAAAAGGTTAATGAAAATGCTGATTGTGAAGGTTGAAGATGTTAGTAATCTAGTAGTAGGTTGTTAAGATTCGTGTGGAATGAAAAGTACTAAATTTCAAATTCAGCAATATGTGTATGTTTTGTATGTAAGATTGTAAAGTGAAATTGTTTAAGATTGTAATGTTAAATTTTGTAGATAATAGAAATAATGAGGAATGTTATGTGTTTGTATAGAAAGTGGAGAATAAAATAAATAAAATAATATGATATGGAAATAAATAAACTGTGATGATTATGTTTCTTGAAAATGAAGTGTAGGCTACATAATGAAATGTGGTTAATAGTAAATTGTATATGAGAATGGAAATTTGTGTTTAAATGTGGGGAAAAATAATTGGTAAAATTAGTATTGGAAGTTGTAGCAAAATGTGGGAAATAGTAAATGCTATCATGAGCATTGGAAGCTGTCTAAAAATAAGATGAACAATATTGCTACCATGAGGATAGGAAGCTGGCTAAAAATAAGGTGAGCAGTAACTGCTATCATGAGGATAGGAAGCTGTCTAAAAATAATGTGAACAGTAACTGCTATCATGAGGATAGGAAGCTGTCTAAAAATAAGGTGAAAAGTAACTGCTATCATGAGGATAGGAAGCTGTCTAAAAATATGGTGAACAGTAACTGCTATCATGAGGATAGGAAGCTGTCTAAATATAAGGTGAATAGTAACTGCTATCATGAGGATAGGAAGCTGTCTAAAAATAAGGTGAACAGTAACTGCTATCATGAGGATAGGAAGCTGTCTAAAAATAAGGTGAACAGTAACTGCTATCATGAGGATAGGAAGCTGTCTAAAAATAAGGTGAACAGTAACTGCTATCATGAGGATAGGAAGCTGTCTAAAAATAAGGTGAACAGTAACTGCTATCATGAGGATAGGAAGTTGTCTAAAAATAAGGAAATTTTTTTTAGTTATAATGATGTTTAATTAAAAGACACTGTTGTGGACTGAGGGGGCGTAGCCCCTGCTAGTTTGTAGGGGTGGGAATGTTATATACTAACCTGTATACGACAGGAATATTGGTTGTGGTAGTTGGAAAGTATGGTGGAGATGGTAATAGGTCGTGACTAAGGGGGCGTAGCCCCCGCTTGTTATATGTGGAGGAGTAAAGAAAGGGGAGGAGAGAATAGGAAGGGGGGATAGGGGGGCGAAGCCCCCCTGGGGTGGCGGGGCGAAGCCACGCAGGACCCGGCGAAAGCCGGGAAAAATTTTAGAGGTTCGCCTTGGAAGTATCGTTATGGTTTTTATTTTTCTTTAATTTTCATTTTTATTTTATTTTATTTTATTTTATTTTATGTATGTATATATATATATATAATATATTATTAAAATATTTAATTATCTGAAGAAGTCCCACCACATTGGTAAGTAACTTGTTCAACAAGTTACTTACCAATGTGGTGGGACTTCTTCAGATAATTAAATATTTTAATAATATAATAGATTGTATTATATTATTAAAATAATTTAATAATCTGAGTCCAATAAAAGAAGCGGTGAAGAAACAATAAGGAACAAGTTTTATTGAACAATGGAGAAATGTGGCATAAAATCAAAATACAATTTTTAGAAAAGTTTTAACGCAGATAAATTAAACTAAATTTAAACTAAATGTCTAGGATTGCACATAAATTATGGAAAATTTTGGGCAAAGTTTTAAAAATAAAATGTCAAACAAATTCAAATAAATTTCAAGCAAATTTTTGGTAAAGTTTGGCAAACAAAATGTTTAAATGTCTAGGATTGAACATAAATTATGCAAAATTTGGGGTAAAGTTAAAAAAAAAAAATGTCAAGCAAGTGCAGATAAATTTCAAGCAAATTTTGTTGGTGACATTTCGCAAGCTAAACCTCAAGCAAATTCAAATAAATTTCAAGCAAATTTTGGGTAAATACTACAAAAACTAAGTGCCGAGCAACGGCAGATAAATTTCATGCAAGTTTTTGTGTGAAGTTTTCAAAATTTAATGTCAGGAAAACGCAGGTAAATTTCAAGCAAATTGTTTTGGTAAAGTTTGGCAAACAAAATGTCTAAATGTCTAGGATTGAACATAAATTATGCAAAATTTTGGGTAAAGTTTTAAAAATAAAATGTCAAGCAAGTGCAGATAAATTTCAAGCAAATTTTGTTGGTGACGTTTTGCAAGCTAAACCTCTAGCAAATTCAAATAAATTTCAAGCAAATTTTTGGTAAATACTACAAAAACTAAATGCCGAGCAACGGCAGTTAAATTTCAAGCAAGTTTTTGTGTGAAGTTTTCAAAATTTAATGTCAGGAAAACGCAGGTAAATTTTAAGCAAATTGTTTTGGTAAAGTTTGGCAAACAAAACGTCAAATGTCTAGGATCGAACATAAATTATGCAAAATTTTGGGCAAAGTTTTAAAAATAAAATGTCAAGCAAATGCAGATAAATTTCAAGCAAATTTTTGGTAAATACTACAAAAACTAAATGCCGAGCAACGGCAGATAAATTTCAAGCAAGTTTTTGTGTGAAGTTTTCAAAATTTAATGTCAGGAAAACGCAGGTAAATTTCAAGCAAATTGTTTTGGTAAAGTTTGGCAAACAAAATGTCTAAATGTCTAGGATTGAACATAAATTATGCAAAATTTTAAGTTTAAAAAAAAAAATGTCAAGCAAGTGCAGATAAATTTCAAGCAAATTTTGTTGGTGACGTTTTGCAAGCTAAACCTCTAGCAAATTAAAATAAATTTCAAGCAAATTTTTGGTAAATACTACAAAAACTAAATGTCGAGCAACGGCAGATAAATTTCAAGCAAGTTTTTGTGTGAAGTTTTCAACATTTAATGTCAGGAAAACGCAGGTAAATTTCAAGCAAATTGTTTTGGTAAAGTTTGGCAAACAAAATGTCTAAATGTCTAGGATTGAACATAAATTATGCAAAATTTTGGGCAAAGTTTTAAAAAAAAGTGTCAAGCAAATGCAGATAAATTTCAAGCAAATTTATGGTAAATACTACAAAAACTAAATGCCGAGCAACGGCAGATAAATTTCAAGCAAGTTTTTGTGTGAAGTTTTCAAAATTTAATGTCAGGAAAACGCAGGTAAATTTCAAGCAAAATGTTTTGGTAAAGTTTGGCAAACAAAACGTCTAGCAAATGCAAATACATTTCAAGCAAATTTTGGGTAAATATTAAGTAAATGTTGAGCAATCAGTGAAGCGGACATCTCTTCCTGGTACTTGGATGACTTCATTTCTTGCGTTAAGCTCACAGACGACTTGGTCAATGGTGTTGATGAAATGGAGTAACTGAAAAAAGGGGAAAATTGAGCATAAGTATAAAATTTTAGGTGAACAAAAGTATTCAAGACTTTACAAAAGTATTGAAGGTGTGGATATAAAATGACAAGGCTAAATAATAAACAAGTTTTGTCACAAAGATGTTTAAAGCATTTCATTAAAAACAATCCAAATGAAAATAAACAGTCTATAAATGAATTGCTGAATGCGACATTAAAAAAGGGGGAAAAAACTTACTATGCTTTGTAATGAAACATAATTAGAATTAAAATGTTACGATAGATTGGCAAGTAGTCAAGTAGCAACAGACCAATTGCAATCCAATTAAATAACAAAAAAAGCTTGCAAGAATTTACCATGGTTTGTAATGAAACACAGTTAGAATGGAAATGTTGCGAGGGAATGGCAAATACATGTAGTCAAGTAGCAACAGACCAATTGCAATCCAATTAAATAACAAAAAGCTTGCAAGAATTTACCATGCTTTGTAATGAAACACAATAAAAATGGAAATGTTGCGAGGGAATGGCAAGTACATGTAGTCAAGTAGCAACAGGCTAATTGCAATCCAATAAAAAAAAAAAAAAGCTTGCAGGAATTTACCATGCTTGTAATGGAACACAATTAGAATGGAAATGTTGCGAGGGAATGGCAAGTACATGTAGTCAAGTAGCAACAGACTAATTGCAATCCAATCAAATCAATTAAATAAAAAAAGCTTGCAAGAATTTACCATGTTTTGTAATGAAACACAATTAGAATGGAAATGTTGCGAGGGAATGGCAAGTACATGTAGGCAAGTAGCAACAGGCTAATTGCAATCCAAAAAAAAAAAAAAGCTTGCAAGAATTTCCCATGCTTGTAATGGAACACAATTAGAATGGAAATGTTGCGAGGGAATGGCAAGTACATGTAGTCAAGTAGCAACAGACTAATTGCAATCCAATCAAATCAATTAAATAAAAAAAGCTTGCAAGAATTTACCATGTTTTGTAATGAAACACAATTAGAATGGAAATGTTGCGAGGGAATGGCAAGTACATGTAGGCAAGTAGCAACAGGCTAATTGCAATCCAAAAAAAAAAAAAAGCTTGCAAGAATTTCCCATGCTTGTAATGGAACACAACTAGAATGGAAATGTTGCGAGGGAATGGCAAGTACATGTAGTCAAGTAGCAACAGACCAAATGCAATCCAATTAAATAAAAAAAAAGCTTGCAAGAATTTACCATGTTTTGTAATGAAACACAATTAGAATGGAAATGTTGCGAGGGAATGGCAAGTACATGTAGTCAAGTAGCAACAGGCTAATTGCAATCCAATTAAATAAAAAAAAGGCTTGCAAGAATTTACCATGTTTTGTAATGAAACACAATTAGAATGGAAATGTTGCGAGAGAATGGCAAGTACATGTAGTCAAGTAGCAACAGGCTAATTGCAATCCATTTAAATCCATTAAATAAAAAAAAAGCTTGCAAGAATTTACCATGCTTTGTAATGAAACAAATAGAATGGAAATGTTGTGAGGGAATGGCAAGTACATGTAGTCAAGTAGCAACAGACTAATTGCAATCCATTTAAATCAATTAAATAAAAAAAAAGGTTGCAAGAATTTACCATGCTTTGTAATGAAACACAAATAGAATGGAAATGTTGTGAGGGAATGGCAAGTACATGTAGTCAAGTAGCAACAGACTAATTGCAATCCATTTAAATCAATTAAATAAAAAAAAGGTTGCAAGAATTTACCATGTTTTGTAATGAAACACAATTAGAATGGAAATGTTGCGAGGGAATGGCAAGTACATGTAGTCAAGTAGCAACAGGCTAATTGCAATCCAATTAAATAAAAAAAAAGCTTGCAAGAATTTACCATGCTTGTAATGGAACACAATTAGAATGGAAATGTTGCGAGGGAATGGCAAGTACATGTAGTCAAGTAGCAACAGGCTAATTGCAATCCAGTAAAAAAAAAAAAAAGCTTGCAAGAATCTACCATGCTTTGTAATGAAACACAATTAGAATGGAAATGTTGCGAGGGAATGGCAAGTACATGTAGTCAAGTAGCAACAGGCTAATTGCAATCCAAAAAAAAAAAAGCTTGCAAGAATTTACCATGCTTGTAATGGAACACAAATAGAATGGAAATGTTGCGAGGGAATGGCAAGTACATGTAGTCAAGTAGCAACAGACTAATTGCAATCCAATTAAATAAAAAAAAAGCTTGCAAGAATTTACCATGCTTGTAATGGAACACAATTAGAATGGAAATGTTGCGAGGGAATGGCAAGTACATGTAGTCAAGTAGCAACAGGCTAATTGCAATCCAGTAAAAAAAAAAAAAAGCTTGCAAGAATTTACCATGTTTTGTAATGAAACACAATTAGAATGGAAATGTAGTGAGGGAATGGCAAGTACATGTAGTCAAGTAGCAACAGACTAATTGCAATCCAATTAAATAAAAAAAAAGCTTGCAAGAATTTACCATGTTTTGTAATGAAACACAATTAGAATGGAAATGTAGCGAGGGAATGGCAAGTACATGTAGTCAAGTAGCAACAGACTAATTGCAATCCAATTAAATAAAAAAAAAGCTTTCAAGAATTTACCATGCTTGTAATGGAACACAAATAGAATGGAAATGTTGCGAGGGAATGGCAAGTACACGTAGTCAAGTAGCAACAGGCTAATTGCAATCCAATTAAATAAAAAAGTTGCTTGCAAGAATTTACCATGCTTGTAATGAAACATTTAGAATGGAAATGTTGCGAGGGAATGGCAAGTAGTCAAGTAGCAACAGACCACTTGCAATCCAATTAAATAAAAAGTTGCTTGCAAGAATTTAATATGCTTTTTTATGAAACCAATTAGAATGGAAATGTTACGAGGGAATGGCAAGTAGTCAAGTAGAAACATACCACTTGCAATCCAATTAAAATGAAAAATTGCTAGCAAGGATTAATACAAAAGTATTGAAATTTTGTTAAGGATAAAACCAATTTGAAAATTCACTGTTCTGTGTAAAAAAAAAAAAAAAAAGGAACTTACATGTTTTTGTTTGTTGGGATGAGGTAGGCCGACTTGGGTTGACATCGCCAGGGTTCCAGAAACATCAACGCCGCCTTCCAGTAGCTTTTTGAGGCAGGAATAAAAAACAAAAAAATATTAAGTATCAATGCAAATACAGAAAACTATAATTGAATTCACGAAAGTATGACAATGTTGCAAGCTACTAACGGCAAGAAGGCCCAACAGTCTTTGCTGAAAACGGATGCTTTTAGCTCGAATATAACACAGCAGTATGTACAATTGCACGTTTGAACAATGTCATTCAAGGTTGGCTATCAGGATAAATAAACTGAATATGTGAGAAATTGCCAGCCAGCACGAATAAATAGTGAACAGTCGAAGAATGCACACAGTACAACGCGGCTCTGTTTTGGCAAAAGGGTGTATCTATAAAAAGTGCAAGTTGAGAAAACTGATTCTAAACTTTTAAACTCTCGTAACTTTCCTCATCATTGTTCAAATAGTGCCAAATTTTAGAGCAAAGACACATGATAAATCCCTTGTTTCATGTTAATCTTGAGATTTGATGTATTTTATTTTTTCAGTAATTATCATTTAAAAAAGTTACGTCTTCCTGCCAGATTAATTCTTCTGATGTTTTTGCTTGGTAAAATGGCTTAAGTTGAGTTAGTGTACAGCCTTCAACATTTTTTTCTTTGGCAAAAGGCTGTATCTTAAGTTACAGTCTGCTGGGTTTTTCAGCGAAAGGGTGTATCATTATGTCAAGTAGCAACAGGCTAATTGCACTCCAATAAAAAAAAAAAAAGCTTGTAAGAATTTACCATGCTTGTAAAGAAACACAATTAGAATGGAAATGTTGCAAGGGAATGGCAAGTACATGTAGTCATGTAGCAACAGGCTAATTGCAATCCAATCAAATAACAAAAAGCTTGCAAGAATTTACCATGCTTGTAATGAAACACAATTAGAATGGAAATGTTGCGAGGGAATGGCAAATACATGTAGTCAAGTAGCAACAGGCTAATTGCAATCCAATTAAATAAAAAAAAAAGCTTGCAAGAATTTACCCTGCTTGTAATGGAACACAATTAGAATGGAAATGTTGCGAGGGAGTGGCAAGTACATGTAGTCAAGTAGCAACAGGCTAATTGCAATCCAATGAAAAAAAAAGCTTGCAGGAATTTACCATGCTTTGTAATGAAACACAATTAGAATGGAAATGTTGCGAGGGAATGGCAAGTACATGTAGTCAAGTAGCAACAGGCTAATTGCAATCCAATTAAATAAAAAAGCTTGCAGGAATTTACCTTGCTTGTAATGGAACACAATTAGAATGGAAATGTTGCGAGGGAATGGCAAGTACATGTAGTCAAGTAGCAACAGGCTAATTGCAATCTAATAAAAAAAAAGCTTGCAGGAATTTACCATGCTTTGTAATGAAACACAATTAGAATGGAAATGTTGCGAGAGAATGGCAAGTACATGCAGTCAAGTAGCAACAGACCAAATGCAATCCAATTAAATTAAAAAAAAAGCTTGCAAGAATTTACCATGTTTTGTAATGGAACACAATTAGAATGGAAATGTTGCGAGGGAATGGCAAGTACATGTAGTCAAGTAGCAACAGGCTAATTGCAATCCAATTAAATAAAAAAGCTTGCAGGAATTTACCTTGCTTGTAATGGAACACAATTAGAATGGAAATGTTGCGAGGGAATGGCAAGTACATGTAGTCAAGTAGCAACAGGCTAATTGCAATCCAATTAAATAAAAAAAAAGCTTGCAAGAATTTACCATGTTTTGTAATGAAACACAATTAGAATGGAAATGTTGTGAGGGAATGGCAAGTACATGTAGTCAAGTAGCAACAGACTAATTGCAATCCAATTAAATAAAAAAAAAGCTTGCAAGAATTTACCATGTTTTGTAATGAAACACAATTAGAATGGAAATGTTGTGAGGGAATGGCAAGTACATGTAGTCAAGTAGCAACAGACTAATTGCAATCCAATTAAATAAAAAAAAAGCTTGCAAGAATTTACCATGTTTTGTAATGAAACACAATTAAAATGGAAATGTTGCGAGGGAATGGCAAGTACATGTAGTCAAGTAGCAACAGGCTAATTGCAATCCAATTAAATAAAAAAAAAACTTGCAAGAATTTACCATGCTTGTAATGGAACACAAATAGAATAGAAATGTTGCGAGGGAATGGCAAGTACATGTAGTCAAGTAGCAACAGACTAATTGCAATCCAATTAAATAAAAAAAAAGCTTGCAAGAATTTACCATGCTTGTAATGAAACACAGTTAGAATGGAAATGTTGCGAGGGAATGGCAAATACATGTAGTCAAGTAGCAACAGACCAATTGCAATCCAATTAAATAACAAAAAGCTTGCAAGAATTTACCATGCTTTGTAATGAAACACAATAAAAATGGAAATGTTGCGAGGGAATGGCAAGTACATGTAGTCAAGTAGCAACAGGCTAATTGCAATCCAATTAAATAAAAAAGTTGCTTGCAAGAATTTACCATGCTTGTAATGAAACAATTAGAATGGAAATGTTGCGAGGGAATGGCAAGTAGTCAAGTAGCAACAGACCACTTGCAATCCAATTAAATAAAAAAGTTGCTTGCAAGAATTTAATATGCTTTTTTATGAAACCAATTAGAATGGAAATGTTACGAGGGAATGGCAAGTAGTCAAGTAGAAACATTCCACTTGCAATCCAATTAAATTGAAAAATTGCTCGCAAGGATCAATACAAAAGTATTGAAATTTTGTTAAGGATAAAACCAATTTGAAAATTCACTGTTCTGTGTAAAAAAAAAAAAGGGAACTTACATGTTCTTGTTTGTTGGGATGAGGTAGGCCGACTTGGGTTGACATCGCCAGGGTTCCAGAAACATCAACGCCGCCTTCCAGTAGCTTTTTGAGGCAGGAATAAAAAACAAAAAAATATTAAGTATCAATGCAAATACAGAAAACTATAATTGAATTCACGAAAGTATGACAATGTTAAAAGCTACTAACGGCAAGAAGGCCCAACAGTCTTTGCTGAAAACGGATGCTTTTAGCTCGAATATAACACAGCAGTATGTACAATTGCACGTTTGAACAATGTCATTCAAAGTTGGCTATCAGGATAAATAAACTGAATATGTGAGAAATTGCCAGCCAGCGCGAATAAATAGTGAACAGTCGAAGAATGCACACAGTACAACGCGGCCCTGTTTTGGCAAAAGGGTGTATCTATAAAAAGTGCAAGTTGAGAAAACTGATTCTAAACTTTTAAACTCTTGTAACCTTCCTCATTGTTCAAATAGTGCCAAATTTTAGAGCAAAGACACATGATAAATCCCTTGTTTCATGTTAATCTTGAGATTTGATGTATTTTATTTTTTCAGTAATTATCATTTAAAAAAGTTACGTCTTTCTGCCAGATTAATTCTTCTGATGTTTTTGCTTGGTAAAATGGCTTAAGTTGAGTTAGTGTACAGCCTTCAACATTTTTTTCTTTGGCAAAAGGCTGTATCTTAAGTTACAGTCTGCTGGGTTTTTCAGCCAAAGGGTGTATCATTATGTCAAGTAGCAACAGGCTAATTGCAATCCAATAAAAAAAAAAGCTTGTAAGAATTTACCATGCTTTGTAATGAAACACAATTAGAATGGAAATGTTGCAAGGGAATGGCAAGTACATGTAGTCAAGTAGCAACAGACCAATTGCAATCCAATTAAATTAAAAAAAATTCTCGCAAGGATTAATACAAAAGTATTGAAATTTTGTGAAGGAATGACAAGTAGTCAAGTAGCAAACAGACCAATTACAATCCAATTAAAATAAGACCAATTTGAAATTTCACTGTTCTGTGTAAAAAAAAAGGAACTTACATGTTCTTGTTTGTTGGGATGAGGTAGGCCGACTTGGGTTGACATCGCCAGGGTTCCAGAAACATCAACGCCGCCTTCCAGTAGCTTTTTGAGGCAGGAATAAAAAAAACCAAGAAATATTAAGTATCAATGCAAATACAGAAAACTATAATTGAATTCACGAAAGTATGACAATGTTGCAAGCTACTAACGGCTAGAAGGCCCAACAGTCTTTGCTGAAAACGGATGCTTTTAGCTCGAATATTACACAGCAGTATGTACAATTGCACGTTTGAACAATTTCATTCAAGGTTGGTTATCAGGATAAATAAACTGAATATGTGAGAAGTTGCCAGCCAGCGCGAATAAATAGTGAACAGTCGAAGAATGCACACAGTACAACCGTACGGAGTGAATAAATGAAAACTTACCACAGTCCGGTGGTTCACGGTGCGGGAACCCAGTCACTACAACGCCGGGCCGGGTTCACATCGTCAAGGCATCGGGAGCTCCTGGGCAGACCACTTCACGGCACAGAATATGGCTCCTGAATGAGGAGATTGAGCTTTTATGTGGCGTTCATATCCAAGACGGATACAATACCCAGTCCTGACAGACAGGCCTTCAACAGAAATAAAGTCCAACAATAATAGGATTACAAATCTAACGGGTTTTCCTCATTGTTGTTGCAGCCTTGCAGATCGTTTAACACAAAACACCAATTGTACAACAAACCCCGTTCTATTTAGAGCAAGAACAGCAAAAGGCACCCTGCGATTGGACGGGGTTGCATCTTGCCCTATTGATGGGAATCCAGCAGATTGGCCAGAATTTAATGGGTTGTTATTGAATGCATATGCAACTGGGTTGTATCTTGGAACGAAGCAGATTGGGCAGAACTTAATCGGTTGTTGTTGAGCGCATCTGCGTGGGATGAAAGCCCGGCAAGTCTGTGATCAATCAGTTTTGGCTGACGCAGTCTGACTGAATGAGGGCGCAATTTTTGTAAACAAGGACGAAGTCATAGCTCGGCATTCCTATATAAGTCAATTAAATTTCAAGCGGGCATTAACTAATGTCTTTTCTAGATTTTCCAGCTTGCATATAGTAAAAAACATATTTGTACGCTTATTGAATCATTCAACCGTCTTGTATTCTTCAAATTAAAACTTACAAAACCAAACCGAGGCTGGAATGAAAAAAAGATTCACGTGAATGCTGTTGCACACGTGAAATAATGGGAGGAAAATTAAAGGTGGATATTTTTTGTCAAAGTAGTGAGTGAATAAAATTATATAATTTATAGGCCGAACGTGCACATCAAAGACCTTCCTACCGACACCAAGAACTCAATGCGGGTTTTTTTTCCGTCAGTCAACAAAAAATTATATTTTTTTTAACGTTGTACACCTCAAACAAAAGGGGTTGACCTGCCTTCCGACCCCTGTGTTTCCATGACATCGTTCTTGTTTACAAAAATTGCGCCTTCATTCAACCAAAGTGCGACAGCCCAATCTGATTAAACAAAAGAAGAACATAATGAGGACTTTGAAATTAAAAAACAAATATTTACAATGGTAGTTACATCATAAAAACCATATACATACTCATGCTCAAACTACTACTATTATCTTATACCCCCCCCCCCCCATAGTGTAGCCATTTTGATTTAACATTCAAAGTAATGTTCTCAAAGGGAAACTGGAAGGGAAAATGTCACTCCTTTTCTGATATGAAACTGGTAATTGGTACTGTATTTTATAAAAATGACTGGACAGTGGCTCAGGGAAAGTCCAAAGAACATAATCAACAATCCGATGTTGTGATTTCTGAAAATCTTATACAAGTGATTTATGGAACCAGAACATAGTTTAGAACAATGCAAGTGTTTCCTCAGAGGCAACTCATGTGACAATCAACTAATTTTAATGTAATTAAATTTTGCAAGGTGAGATGTTTGGGATGAGGCTGGGGTCTCCCGGTGGACAGGAATTGGGAGGAGGGGGTTATGCTGATATAGTTGCTGGAGGGCTGGTGATGGAATGGGGTGGGGGTTGCTGCCGCTGATATTTACTGAGTGGAGGGACGGTGATGGAATGGAGTGGGGGTTGCTGCCGCTGATATTTACTGAGTGGAGGGATGGTGGAGGGATGGTGATGGAATGGGGTGGGGGTTGGTGCTGATGGGTGCTGCTGGTATTTGTTGAGTGGAGGGATGGTGATGGAATGGCGGTGGGGGTTGGTGTTGATGGATGCTGCTGCTATTTGCTGAGTGGAGGGATGGTGATGGAAAGGGGTGGGGGTTGGTACTGATGGGTGCTGCTGATATTTGTTGAGTGGAGGAATGGTGATTGATTGGGATGGGGTTGGTGCTGATGGATGCTGCTAACATTTGTTGAGTGGAGGGATGGTGATGGAAGGGGGTGGGGGTTGGTGTTGCTGGGTGCTGCTGCTATTTGCTGAGTGGATTGGTGATGTAATGGGGTGGGGGTTAGTGCTGATGGATGCTGCTGATATTTACTGAGTGGAGGGACGGTGATGGAATGGGATGGGGGTTGGTGCTGATGGGTGCTGCTGATATTTGTTGAGTGGAGGGATGGTGATGGAATGGGGTGGGGGTTAGTGCTGATGGATGCTGCTGATATTTACTTAGTGGAGGGATGGTGATGGAATAGGGTGGGGGTTAGTGCTGCTGGGTGCTGCTGATATTTGTTGAGTGGAGGAATGGTGATGGAATGGCGGTGGGGGTTAGTGCTGATGGATGCTGCTGATATTTACTTAGTGGAGGGACGGTGATGGAATGGGGTGGGGGTTAGTGCTGCTGGGTGCTGCCGATATTTGTTGAGTGGAGGGATGGTGATGGAATGGGGTGGGGGTTAGTGCTGCTGGGTGCTGCTGATATTTGTTGAGTGGAGGGATGGTGATGGAATGGGGTGGGGGTTAGTGCTGATGCATCCTGCCGATATTTGTTGAGTGGAGGGATGGTGATGGAATGGGGTGGGGGTTAGTGCTGATAGATGCTGCTGACATTTGTTGAGTGGAGGGACGGTGATGGAATGGGGTGGGGGTTAGTGCTGCTGGGTGCTGCTGATATTTGTTGAGTGGAGGGACGGTGAAAGAATGGGGTGGGGGTTGTTGCTGATGGGTGCTGCTGATATTTACTTAGTGGAGGGCGGTGATGGAATGGGGTGGGGGTAAGTGCTGCTGGGTGCTGCTGATATTTGTTGAGTGGAGGGATGGTGATGGAATGGGGTGGGGGTTAGTGCTGATGGATGCTGCTGATATTTGTTGAGTGGAGGGACGGTGATGGAATGGGGTGGGGGTTAGTGCTGCTGGGTGCTGCTGATATTTGTTGAGTGGAGGGATGGTGATGGAATGGGGTGGGGGTTAGTGCTGATGGATGCTGCTGACATTTGTTGAGTGGAGGGACGGTGCTGGAATGGGGTGGGGGTTGGTGCTGATGGGTGCTGCTGGTATTTGCTGAGTGGAGGGATGGTGATGGAAAGGGGTGGGGTTAGTGCTGATGGCTGCTGCTGATATTTACTGAGTGGAGGGACGGTGATGGAATGGGATTGGGGTTGGTGCTGATGGGTGCTGCTGATATTTGTTGAGTGGAGGGATGGTGATGTAATGGGGTGGGGGTTAGTGCTGATGGATGCTGCTGATATTTACTTAGTGGAGGGACAGTGATGGAATGGGGTGGGGGTTAGTGCTGCTGGGTGCTGCTGATATTTGTTGAGTGGAGGGACGGTGATGGAATGGGGTGGGGGTTAGTGCTGCTGGGTGCTGCTGATATTTGTTGAGTGGAGGGATGGTGATGGAATGGGGTGGGGGTTGGTGCTGATGGATGCTGCTGATATTTGTTGAGTGGAGGGATGGTGATGGAAAGGGGTGGGGTTAGTGCTGATGGCTGCTGCCGATATTTGTTGAGTGGAGGGATGGTGATGGAACGGGGTGGGGGTTAGTGCTGCTGGGTGCTGCTGATATTTGTTGAGTGGAGGGATGGTGATGGAATGGCGGTGGGGGTTAGTGCTGATGAATGCTGCTGATATTTACTTAGTGGAGGGACAGTGATGGAATGGGGTGGGGGTTAGTGCTGATGGATGCTGCTGATATTTGTTGAGTGGAGGGATGGTGATGGAATGGGGTGGGGGTTAGTGCTGCTGGGTGCTGCCGATATTTGTTGAGTGGAGGGATGGTGATGGAATGGGGCGGGGGTTAGTGCTGCTGGGTGCTGCCGATATTTGTTGAGTGGAGGGATGGTGATGGAATGGGGTGGGGGTTAGTGCTGATGGATGCTGCTGACATTTGTTGAGTGGAGGGACGGTGATGGAATTGGGTGGGGGTTAGTGCTGCTGGGTGCTGCTGATATTTGTTGAGTGGAGGGATGGTGATGTAATGGGGTGGGGGTTAGTGCTGATGGATGCTGCTGATATTTACTTAGTGGAGGGACGGTGATGGAATGGGGTGAGGGTTAGTGCTGCTGATATTTGTTGAGTGGAGGGATGGTGATGTAATGGGGTGGGGGTTAGTGCTGATGGATGCTGCTGATATTTGCTGAGTGGAGGGATGGTGATGGAATGGGGTGGGGGTTAGTGCTGATGGGTGCTGCTGATATTTGTTGAGTGGAGGGATGGTGATGTAATGGGGTGGGGTTTAGTGCTGATGGATGCTGCTGATATTTACTTAGTGGAGGGACGGTGATGGAATGGGGTGGGGGTTGGTGCTGATTGGTGCTGCTGATATTTGTTGAGTGGAGGGATGGTGATGTAATGGGGTGGGGGTTAGTGCTGATGGATGCTGCTGATATTTACTTAGTGGAGGGACGGTGATGGAATGGGGTGGGGGTTAGTGCTGATGGATGCTGCTGAAATTTGTTGAGTGGAGGGATGGTGATGGAGTGGGGTGGGGGTTAGTGCTGATGGATGATGCTGATATTTGTTGAGTGGAGGGATGGTGATGTAATGGGGTGGGGGTTAGTGCTGATGGATGCTGCTGATATTTACTTAGTGGAGGGACGGTGATGGAATGGGGTGAGGGTTAGTGCTGCTGATATTTGTTGAGTGGAGGGATGGTGATGGAATGGGGTGGGGGTTAGTGCTGATGGATGCTGCTGATATTTGCTGAGTGGAGGGATGGTGATGGAATGGGGTGGGGGTTAGTGCTGATGGGTGCTGCCGATATTTGCTGAGTGGAGGGATGGTGATGGAATGGGGTGGGGGTTAGTGCTGATGGGTGCTGCTGATATTTGTTGAGTGGAGGGATGGTGATGTAATGGGGTGGGGTTTAGTGCTGATGGATGCTGCTGATATTTACTTAGCGGAGGGACGGTGATGGAATGGGGTGGGGGTTGGTGCTGATTGGTGCTGCTGATATTTGTTGAGTGGAGGGATGGTGATGTAATGGGGTGGGGGTTAGTGCTGATGGATGCTGCTGATATTTGTTGAGTGGAGGGATGGTGATGTAATGGGGTGGGGTTTAGTGCTGATGGATGCTGCTGATATTTACTTAGTGGAGGGACGGTGATGGAATGGGGTGGGGGTTGGTGCTGCTGGGTGCTGCCGATATTTGCTGAGTGGAGGGATGGTGATGGAATGGGGTGGGGGTTAGTGCTGATGGGTGCTGCTGATATTTGTTGAGTGGAGGGATGGTGATGTAATGGGGTGGGGTTTAGTGCTGATGGATGCTGCTGATATTTACTTAGTGGAGGGACGGTGATGGAATGGGGTGGGGGTTAGTGCTGATGGATGCTGCTGAAATTTGTTGAGTGGAGGGATGGTGATGGAGTGGGTGGGGGTTAGTGCTGATGGATGATGCTGATATTTGCTGAGTGGAGGGATGGTGATGGAATGGGGTGGGGGTTGGTGTTGATGGGTGCTGCTGATATTTGTTGAGTGGAGGGATGGTGATGGAATGGGGTGGGGCTTAGTGCTGCTGGGTGCTGCTGATATTTGTTGAGTGGAGGGACGGTGATGGAATGGGGTGGGGGTTGGTGCTGATGGGTGCTGCTGATATTTGTTGAGTGGAGGGATGGTGATGGAATGGGGTGGGGGTTGGTGCTGATGGGTGCTGCTGCTATTTACTTAGTGGAGGGATGGTGATGGAATGGGGTGGGGGTTAGTGCTGCTGGGTGCTGCTGATATTTGCCGAGTGGAGGGATGGTGATGGAATGGGGTGGGGGTTGGTGCTGATGGGTGCTGCTGATTGTTTCTGAGTGGAGGGATGGTGAGGGAATGGGGTGGGGGTTAGTGCTGATGGATGCTGCTGATATTTACTTAGTGGAGGGACAGTGATGGAATGGGGTGGGGGATAGTGCTGCTGGGTGCAGCTGATATTTGCTGAGTGGAGGGACGATGATGGAATGGGCTGAGGGTTGGTGCTGATTGGTGCTGCTGATATTTGTTGAGTGGAGGAATGGTGATGGAATGGCGGTGGGGGTTAGTGCTGATGGATGCTGCTGATATTTACTTAGTGGAGGGACGGTGATGGAATGGGGTGGGGGTTAGTGCTGCTGGGTGCTGCCGATATTTGTTGAGTGGAGGGATGGTGATGGAATGGGGTGGGGGTTAGTGCTGCTGGGTGCTGCTGATATTTGTTGAGTGGAGGGATGGTGATGGAATGGGGTGGGGGTTAGTGCTGATGGATCCTGCCGATATTTGTTGAGTGGAGGGATGGTGATGGAATGGGGTGGGGGTTAGTGCTGATAGATGCTGCTGACATTTGTTGAGTGGAGGGACGGTGATGGAATGGGGTGGGGGTTAGTGCTGCTGGGTGCTGCTGATATTTGTTGAGTGGAGGGACGGTGAAAGAATGGGGTGGGGGTTGTTGCTGATGGGTGCTGCTGATATTTACTTAGTGGAGGGCGGTGATGGAATGGGGTGGGGGTAAGTGCTGCTGGGTGCTGCTGATATTTGTTGAGTGGAGGGATGGTGATGGAATGGGGTGGGGGTTAGTGCTGATGGATGCTGCTGATATTTGTTGAGTGGAGGGACGGTGATGGAATGGGGTGGGGGTTAGTGCTGCTGGGTGCTGCTGATATTTGTTGAGTGGAGGGATGGTGATGGAGTGGGGTGGGGGTTAGTGCTGATGGATGATGCTGATATTTGTTGAGTGGAGGGATGGTGATGTAATGGGGTGGGGGTTAGTGCTGATGGATGCTGCTGATATTTACTTAGTGGAGGGACGGTGATGGAATGGGGTGGGGGTTAGTGCTGATGGATGCTGCTGAAATTTGTTGAGTGGAGGGATGGTGATGGAGTGGGGTGGGGGTTAGTGCTGATGGATGATGCTGATATTTGTTGAGTGGAGGGATGGTGATGTAATGGGGTGGGGGTTAGTGCTGATGGATGCTGCTGATATTTACTTAGTGGAGGGACGGTGATGGAATGGGGTGAGGGTTAGTGCTGCTGATATTTGTTGAGTGGAGGGATGGTGATGGAATGGGGTGGGGGTTAGTGCTGATGGATGCTGCTGATATTTGCTGAGTGGAGGGATGGTGATGGAATGGGGTGGGGGTTAGTGCTGATGGGTGCTGCCGATATTTGCTGAGTGGAGGGATGGTGATGGAATGGGGTGGGGGTTAGTGCTGATGGGTGCTGCTGATATTTGTTGAGTGGAGGGATGGTGATGTAATGGGGTGGGGTTTAGTGCTGATGGATGCTGCTGATATTTACTTAGCGGAGGGACGGTGATGGAATGGGGTGGGGGTTGGTGCTGATTGGTGCTGCTGATATTTGTTGAGTGGAGGGATGGTGATGTAATGGGGTGGGGGTTAGTGCTGATGGATGCTGCTGATATTTGTTGAGTGGAGGGATGGTGATGTAATGGGGTGGGGTTTAGTGCTGATGGATGCTGCTGATATTTACTTAGTGGAGGGACGGTGATGGAATGGGGTGGGGGTTGGTGCTGCTGGGTGCTGCCGATATTTGCTGAGTGGAGGGATGGTGATGGAATGGGGTGGGGGTTAGTGCTGATGGGTGCTGCTGATATTTGTTGAGTGGAGGGATGGTGATGTAATGGGGTGGGGTTTAGTGCTGATGGATGCTGCTGATATTTACTTAGTGGAGGGACGGTGATGGAATGGGGTGGGGGTTAGTGCTGATGGATGCTGCTGAAATTTGTTGAGTGGAGGGATGGTGATGGAGTGGGTGGGGGTTAGTGCTGATGGATGATGCTGATATTTGCTGAGTGGAGGGATGGTGATGGAATGGGGTGGGGGTTGGTGCTGATGGGTGCTGCTGATATTTGTTGAGTGGAGGGATGGTGATGGAATGGGGTGGGGCTTAGTGCTGCTGGGTGCTGCTGATATTTGTTGAGTGGAGGGACGGTGATGGAATGGGGTGGGGGTTGGTGCTGATGGGTGCTGCTGATATTTGTTGAGTGGAGGGATGGTGATGGAATGGGGTGGGGGTTGGTGCTGATGGGTGCTGCTGCTATTTACTTAGTGGAGGGATGGTGATGGAATGGGGTGGGGGTTAGTGCTGCTGGGTGCTGCTGATATTTGCCGAGTGGAGGGATGGTGATGGAATGGGGTGGGGGTTGGTGCTGATGGGTGCTGCTGATTGTTTCTGAGTGGAGGGATGGTGAGGGAATGGGGTGGGGGTTAGTGCTGATGGATGCTGCTGATATTTACTTAGTGGAGGGACAGTGATGGAATGGGGTGGGGGATAGTGCTGCTGGGTGCAGCTGATATTTGCTGAGTGGAGGGACGATGATGGAATGGGCTGAGGGTTGGTGCTGATTGGTGCTGCTGATATTTGCTGAGTGGAGGGATGGTGATGGAATGGGGTGGGGGTTAGTGCTGATGGATGCTGCTGATATTTACTTAGTGGAGGGACGGTGATGGAATGGGGTGGGGGTTAGTGCTGCTGGGTGGGTGCTGCTGATATTTGTTGAGTGGAGGGATAGTGATGGAATGGCGGTGGGGGTTAGTGCTGATGGATGCTGCTGATATTTACTTAGTGGAGGGATGGTGATGGAATGGGGTGGGGGTTGGTGCTGCTTGGTGCTGCTGATATTTGTTGAGTGGAGGGATGTTGATGGAATGGGGTGGGGGTTGGTGCTGATGGGTGCTGCTGATATTTGCTGAGTGGAGGGATGGTGATGGAATGGGGTTGGGGTTAGTGCTGCTGGGTGCTGCTGATATTTGTTGAGTGGAGGGATGGTGATGGAATGGGGTGGGGGTTGGTGCTGATGGGTGCTGCTGATATTTGCTGAGTGGAGGGATGGTGATGGAATGGGGTGGGGGTTGGTGCTGATGGGTGCTGCTGATATTTGCTGAGTGGAGGGATGGTGAGGGAATGGGATGGGGGTTGGTGCTGATGGGTGCTGCTGATATTTGCTGAGTGGAGGGATGGTAATGGAATGGGGTGGGGGTTAGTGCTGCTGGGTGCTGCTGATATTTGTTGAGTGGAGGGATGGTGATGGAATGGGGTGGGGGTTGGTGCTGATGGGTGCTGCTGATATTTGCTGAGTGGAGGGATGGTGATGGAATGGGGTGGGGGTTGGTGCTGCTGGGTGCTGCTGATATTTGCTGAGTGGAGGGATGGTGATGGAATACGGATGGGGGTTGGTGCTGATTGGTGCTGCTGCTATTTACTTAATGGAGGGATGGTGATGGAATGGGGTGGGGGTTAGTGCTGATGGATGCTGCTGAAATTTGCTGAGTGGAGGGATGGTGATGGAGTGGGGTGGGGGTTAGTGCTGATGGATGATGCTGATATTTGCTGAGTGGAGGGATGGTGATGGAATGGGGTGGGGTTGGTGCTGATGGGTGCTGCTGATTTTTGTTGAGTGGAGGGATGGTGATGGAATGGGGTGGGGGTTAGTGCTGCTGGGTGCTGCTGATATTTGTTGAGTGGAGGGACGGTGATGGAATGGGGTGAGGGTTGGTGCTGCTGGGTGCTGCTGATATTTGTTGAGTGGAGGGATGGTGATGGAATGGGGTGGGGGTTGGTGCTGCTGGGTGCAGCTGATATTTGCTGAGTGGAGGGACGGTGATGGAATGGGCTGAGGGTTGGTGCTGATTGGTGCTGCTGATATTTGCTGAGTGGAGGGATGGTGATGGAATGGGGTGGGGGTTAGTGCTAATGGATGCTGCTGATATTTACTTAGTGGAGGGACGGTGATGGAATGGGGTGGGGGTTAGTGCTGCTGGGTGGGTGCTGCTGATATTTGTTGAGTTGAGGGATGGTGATGGAATGGCGGTGGGGGTTAGTGCTGATGGATGCTGCTGATATTTACTTAGTGGAGGGATGGTGATGGAATGGGGTGGGGGTTGGTGCTGCTTGGTGCTGCTGATATTTGTTGAGTGGAGGGATGGTGATGGAATGGGGTGGGGGTTGGTGCTGATGGATGCTGCTGATATTTGCTGAGTGGAGGGATGGTGATGGAATGGGGTGGCGGTTAGTGCTGCTGGGTGCTGCTGATATTTGCTGAGTGGAGGGATGGTGATGGAATGGGGTGGGGGTTGGTGTTGATGGGTGCTGCTGATATTTGCTGAGTGGAGGGACGGTGATGGAATGGAATGGGGGTTGGTGCTGATGGGTGCTGCTGATATTTGCTGAGTGGAGGGATGGTAATGGAATGGGGTGGGGGTTAGTGCTGCTGGGTGCTGCTGATATTTGTTGAGTGGAGGGATGGTGATGGAATGGGGTGGGGGTTGGTGCTGATGGGCGCTGCTGATATTTGCTGAGTGGAGGGACGGTGATGGAATGGGCTGAGGGTTGGTGCTGATTGGTGCTGCTGATATTTGCTGAGTGGAGGGATGGTGATGGAATGGGGTGGGGGTTAGTGCTGATGGATGCTGCTGATATTTACTTAGTGGAGGGACGGTGATGGAATGGGGTGGGGGTTAGTGCTGCTGGGTGGGTGCTGCTGATATTTGTTGAGTGGAGGGATGGTGATGGAATGGCGGTGGGGGTTAGTGCTGATGGATGCTGCTGATATTTACTTAGTGGAGGGACGGTGATGGAATGGGGTGGGGGTTAGTGCTGGTGGGTGCTGCTGATATTTGCTGAGTGGAGGGACGGTGATGGAATGGGGTGGGGGTTAGTGCTGATGGATGCTGCTAATATTTACTTAGTGGAGGGACGGTGATGGAATGGGGTGGGGGTTAGTGCTGATGGATGCTGCTAATATTTACTTAGTGGAGGGACGGTGATGGAATGGGGTGGGGGTTGGTGCTGATGGGTGCTGCTGATATTTGCTGAGTGGAGGGATGGTGATGGAATGGGGTGGGGGTTAGTGCTGATGGATGCTGCTAATATTTACTTAGTGGAGGGACGGTGATGGAATGGGGTGGGGGTTAGTGCTGCTGGGTGCTGCTGCTATTTGTTGAGTGGAGGGATGGTGATGGAATGGGGTGGGGGTTAGTGCTGATGGATGCTGCTGATATTTACTTAGTGGAGGGACGGTGATGGAATGGGGTGGGGGTTAGTGCTGCTGGGTGCTGCCGATATTTGTTGAGTGGAGGGATGGTGATGGAATGGGGTGGGGGTTAGTGCTGATGGGTGCAGCTGATATTTGTTGAGTGGAGGGATGGTGATGGAATGGGGTGGGGGTTGGTGCTGGTGGGTGCTGCTGATGTTTGCTGAGTGGAGGGACGGTGATGGAATCGGGTGGGGGTTAGTGCTGATGGTTGCTGCTGATAGTTGTTGAGTGGAGGGATGGTGATGGAATGGGGTGGGGGTTAGTGCTGCTGGGTGCTGCTGATATTTGTTGAGTGGAGGGATGGTGATGGAATGGGGTGGGGGTTAGTGCTGGTGGGTGCTGCTGATATTTACTTAGTGGAGGGACGGTGATGGAATGGGGTGGGGGTTAGTGCTGCTGGGTGCTGCTGATATTTGTTGAGTGGAGGGATGGTGATGGAATGGGGTGGGGGTTAGTGCTGGTGGGTGTTGCTGATATTTACTTAGTGGAGGGACGGTGATGGAATGGGGTGGGGGTTAGTGCTTGTGGGTGCTGCTGATATTTGCTGAGTGGAGGGATGGTGATGGAATGGGGTGGGGCTTAGTGCTGATGGGTGCTGCTGATATTTGTTGAGTGGAGGGATGGTGATGGAATGGGGTGGGGGTTGGTGCTGATGGGTGCTGCTGATATTTGCTGAGTGGAGGGATGCTGATGGAATGGGGTAGGGGTTGGTGCTGATGGGTGCTGCTGCTATTTACTTAGTGGAGGGATGGTGATGGAATGGGGTGGGGGTTAGTGCTGCTGGGTGCTGCTGATATTTGCTGAGTGGATGGACGGTGATGGAATGGAGTGGGGGTTGGTGCTGATGGGTGCTGCTGATATTTGCTGAGTGGAGGAACTGTGATGGAATGGGGTGGGGGTTGGTGCTGATGGATGCTGCTGATATTTACTTAGTGGAGGGACGGTGATGGAATGGGATGGGGGTTGGTGCCGATGGGTGCTGCCGATATTTGTTGAGTTGAGGGATGGTGATGGAATGGGGTGGGGGTTAGTGCTGCTGGGTGCTGCTGATATTTGTTGAGTGGAGGGATGGTGATGGAATGGGGTGGGGGTTGGTGCTGATGGGTGCTGCTGATATTTGCTGAGTGGAGGGATGGTGATGGAATGGGGTGGGGGTTGGTGCTGATGGGTGCTGCTGATATTTGCTGAGTGGAGGGATGGTGATGGAATGGGATGGGGGTTGGTGCTGATGGGTGCTGCTGATATTTGCTGAGTGGAGGGATGGTAATGGAATGGGGTGGGGGTTAGTGCTGCTGGGTGCTGCTGATATTTGTTGAGTGGAGGGATGGTGATGGAATGGGGTGGGGGTTGGTGCTGCTGGGTGCTGCTGATATTTGCTGAGTGGAGGGATGGTGATGGAATGGGATGGGGGTTACTGCTGCTGGGTGCTGCTGATATTTGTTGAGTGGAGGGATGGTGATGGAATGGGGTGGGGGTTAGTGCTGATGGATGCTGCTGATATTTACTTAGTGGAGGGACGGTGATGGAATGGGGTGGGGGTTAGTGCTGCTGGGTGCTGCTGATATTTGTTGAGTGGAGGGATGGTGATGGAATGGGGTGGGGGTTAGTGCTGATGGATGCTGCTGATATTTGTTGAGTGGAGGGATGGTGATGGAATGGGGTGGGGGTTAGTGCTGCTGGGTGCTGCTGATATTTGTTGAGTGGAGAGATGGTGATGTAATTGGGTGGGGGTTAGTGCTGAAGGATGGTGCTGATGTTTACTGAGTGGAGGGATGGTGATGGAATGGGGTGGGGGTTGGTGTTGGATGCTGCTGCTATTTACTTAGTGGAGGGCTGATGAGTTCTGCTGATATTTACTGAGTGGAGGGATGGTGATGGAATTGGGTGGGGGTTGGTGCTGATGGATGCTGCTGATATTTACTGAGTGAAGGGGTTAGTGATGGAATGGGGTGGGGGTTGGTGCTGATGGGTGCTACTGGGTGCTGAAGGAGCAGGGTGCTGTTGATATGAAATTTGCTGGCCAATAATATCAGGTATTTTAAGGACAATTTCTAAGTGGGCAGGTTGGCAAGTAATGAACATGTGATGTTACCAATGACTTGTTTACAAAAAATGACCCCCTCAATCACGGCAAGTTGAATGCAGACGCCTCAACATTTCCAATCTTCAACAAGACTCACATTCTCTAAAGGTTGACTCAAATTTCATCAAGATTACACTACTGAAGAAGATCAACCTTAAACATGTTATACTGTCAACAAATACATTCTTTTTTATTACAATTACACAAAATCTTTTGTCATTTTCATTTGTTTTGCATACGGCCTCTACTTTCCTCAATCCAACAGTACTACAGAAAATCACAAAATAGTGTCACACATGTTGTTATTTAAACAATATAATGATGGACGAAGTACAGCTGCCTTGTACAACTGAGGGCACAACTATTGAAGGATTGAGCCAAATTTTGGGGCACAGCTTATCGACACGTTGTGGCCGAGAAGTCTAGTGCATCAGATGGCCGAGTTCTGATGGCCGCGTCATCAAGTTGAGGGTTCCATTCCCGGTCATGACACCTGAATCTTTGAGCAAGGCACTCAACCATAGCCCTGGTGGAAACCTGAGAGGGCTGTGATAGTAGTGTATTGGATTAACCCCGCTGTGCTAATTTAAGCAGCTTGAGGTTGTATGATCCCCTGGGAGTTACAAAAGTTTCAGGCATATGCCTGATGAACAGGGATAATAATAACAATACCAGAGTCTTATACAGCCAACAATTAAACTTATTATTATAATTTTTTAAGACAGGTTTTGAAGTTTTTGAATTCGGAGACCCATTTATGTAGCACCTTATAAGGGTTTACAAGGTGCTGCGGTGCATTCAGCAGCCACTGCCGGAAACACCTGGGCAAACCCCTTCTCTTAGCGATAAGTGTCACTGTATTCTTTTACGTACGTTCTTTTATGCATTACACAATGCAGTGGATCTACAGCTTAACGTCCCATCTGAGGATGAAGCAATAATGGTTAAGTGTCTTACTTGAGGACACAAGTGTCAAGACCGGGGCTCGAACCCGCACTCTGAAGAGTCCAGTGCGCTTGACTGCTCGGCCACGATACGCCCCAATGTACGCCAGTACACTAATAATGTTGTATAGCTCCTCTATCCAACTACTAGGATATGTGCTCTACAAACCAAGTATTATTATTGTTATTACCACAGTTTGTGATTCGATGGTCGGTAAGGAGTGCCATAAAATTGAGCACAAGATTGCACAGGCAGAGAAACAACAGTTTATTAGATCATTGAGTTCAAGTCTTTTGTTGCCTTTCCAAATTAATTCTACAGAACAAAACACAGAAAGTAAATGTTGGAGTCCATTATCAAATGCCAAGTACAGGAATACGAGAGGCGGATAATGTTAATGCAGAATTTGATTTTACAAAGAGCTAGAATCGATCTTTGGATGTGTATCTTAAGTGCTAAGTGTGATGTCACAATGCAAATCACTATGGCAATATTGACAACTCATCTTTATATGAATCTTTTAACAAAGCAGTTTAAGAAATGGAGCCCTCTACTGGCAAAGAGTTACCATCCACCATCCCCCGCCCCCCCCCCCCCCCCCCCCCCCCCCCCCCGCCACTGTATCCTGTTGGTAAATGATGACGTTTTGAGTCGGAAGTGCAATGTAAACGAATGGTATACATCCATGTACATTAACACTTATGGGGACGGTGAGCCTTTTCTAACATTGCCACCCCCCCCCCAAGTATTCAACTGAACATGTCCGAGACACACATGAAACCTCAAAACTCATGTCTTCATTTTTAGCCTGTGAACACCTGCAAGAATTTTCTTCTTGATTTGTGAAATTTAATAGATGTTTAATTTGCATTTGTGGATAAAGAAAATCATTTGTATTTTTTACCCATACTCCGATGTGTGTTGTAAGTACTGCATACTCGGTACTCTCCCCCGAGTCCTGTGGAAAAAAACCACAGGCATATTACTCAGGTGGGATTTAAACCCACAATCTTTGCCATGCTAGAGCAGATATCATACCACTAGGCCACCGAGATAGCCCCGTAGCTAAAGGCAAGAGGGTCTTTCTTTTCCCAAAGAACTTGGAAAAGTACTGAGTATACAATGCTTAACACACATCGGTGTATGAGTAAAACAGAAATAATATTGATTCTTGAAGGTTTTCTGACAAAGCGTGCTTCACATACAAGTGCTGTTTCATTATTATTATTACTAATAAGTTGGCATCTTTCAAACAATAAATACGTACAGATATTTTACACAAGGTGTATTCCTCTGTTATAGTTCTGCACAAGATATTGTTAGTATAAGCATCTTGCCAAACTTTCTTGTCTCATTCTCTCCTTCTGATCAAGAATTACATCCAGAACATTCAGGTAGAAGACAGGAAGCCAAAGGATGTACTCTGTTGTCTTGAGTTTCAGAACGAGTCACATCCAACTCAGCATGAAGGTCTAGGTGACCTCGATTTGACCCACATGGAGGCAGAGGTTCAAAATGGCAGAAGTTGAGTGGACTCAGGATCAGATAGTGGGGACCTCCACATCTGGTTTCCTGTGTGTACAGCAAAGAAAAAAAAAACATAAATGTAATACAACCATAGAAATAGGACATGCTGAGCTTAATTGTCGTCTGTGTCTGCTGTACACGCCCTGCACAATTTGGCGATGAAATATATGAAAGTAAAATTAATTTAACAAAGAAAACAAAGAAAACCCGAGAATGAGACTTGACCTCAGTTTCCGGTTACTTGTGAACAATTAAGAATTTTGCCCAACTGACGTTCATGTTATCATTAAACCTATGTAATGGTTGCTCAAATTCGTGAGTGATTCACAATCGGTACTGCATGTAGTCTAGAATAATTGAGGTCAAATAAGCATCCTTGTCCCAAGTTTTTAATTTTGATAATGTATCTCGCCAAGACAACTAGTTAAACCTAAAAAGTTGACTTGTCACCAAGATGACTTACTGAAGCTAAGAAAGTTGACATCTTAGTTTCAAGACAACTTGGTGGTTTCATTTATCTTATTTGTGTTTTTCACCCATACACCAATGTGTTTTAAGCACTGTAAACGTAGTACTTTCCCGAGTTCTGTGAAAAAAAAAACACAGGCAGGTTACTCAGGTGGGATTTGAACCCACGACATTTACCAGTATAGAGCAGATGTCTTACCAACTACACCACCGAGATAGCCTGGTGGCTAGAGGCCGCACCAATCATTTTCGCAGTGGGTACCACTGGTTTTGCAATGGTTTCTAATAGATGTTAAACTCGCATCGGGGATAAAGAATATTATTTATGTTTTAAGCACCGTATCCTCAGTACTTTCTTGAGTTCTGTGAAAAAAATCCACATGCATGTTACTCGGGTGGGATTCGAACCCACAACCTTTGCCATTCTAGAGCAGATTTCTTACCAACTAGACCACCGAGAATGACCGGTAGCTAATTTATCTTATCATCTGGTAAGTAGAATGGCACTGCCAGGACTCCTTACAATGACATTCATGAACATTTATATTTATTCACCCTCCCCCCAACCTCCTCAATCTGAAACCTCATAACTCTTACCCCCTAGAAACAAGAGCCTTATCTACAGCAGAAAAAAACAATTAAAGAGAAAGCAATGAAACAAACTTGACAACATTTTTATGAAGTTGTCCTCTGGCTTTAAAAAGTCATTCCTTTATCTGAGAAAAAAGGAGAAGAATCCTTTCACGAACCAGGTGTATACCTGGCTGGCAGCATTCACATAAAACTGCTCCGAGCAAGCATCCTCTCTTTAGATAAGATTAATTTAAGCTCCCCTTTTGTGTTTTAAAATGATAACCCTGTCAGGTATGTAGGCCAAATCAGATGCTTCAACTAAATCACGCTCATAGCAACCATGGATGAAGAAAAGGTAATCTTACTTCCTCTGAAAACAGGTCATCTATGAGTACATTTGCTCGATTTTTTTCATTCCGCCCGGTGGGGAATTTTGTAGTGTGATAAATAGTTTGGGAGTGCTCCTGGGAGTTGCTACATCTTTGTGTGAGTACACAAGGACTTACAGTTGTGTGTTCGGTGTTATACAATACGTTGGGCTCAACTCAAGAAGGTAAAGTTGACAGTTACAATATTTTAAAGGTACAATACAGGATTTGGTATTCAGCGATTATTTTCATTTAATAGTATCAGTCTGAAAGCTTACTGCTTATGAAGTTCATACCAGTACCAATCTCCCATAGAAATGTTTCCGTCTGCAATACTGTCAATGTCTTCCATTTTGATTTCGGTTGTAACAACTGAAATTAAGGACAATGTGTTTACATGCTGAAAAGTGTGCAAGGTTTTTCACTATTTTCCTTCTGACTCAGACAACGGATTGAGCCCAAAGTTCCAAAGTTTTTTTTTCCACGTATATATTGAATCACACAAAGTAAGAACACTGCACTATCAGCTTTACCAATCCTATAGTTTACCTCTTATGAGCCAATGGTGTAACAAACTGACATTTTGGCTCTCTATGCATTCCGTTGAAGCAACAGTGTACCAAGCCAAATGTTTTTCTATTAAGCTTATTGACCCCTGTGCCAATCCTCTAGTTATCAAGAAACATATCATAAAGGGATGGTACATCATTGGTTGTTGGAAGAGTACATTCATTCCAATCCTCTAGTTGTCAAGAAACATATCATAAAGGGGCAGTACATCATTAGTTTTTGGATAAGTACATTTATTCCAATCCTGTTGTAGATTTATTTTAATCCTCTAGTTTAAGGGATGGTGAATCATTGGTTTTTGGAAGAGTACATTTATTCCAATCTTCTAGTTTTACAGAAACCTCTCTCATTGAGGGACAGTACAGCATTTGTTTATTGTATACCCCTTCCTATCTTCATATTTTTTCAGACACTAAAACCAGGATTGTTCTTATTTGGTTTGGGAGGAGTACATGAAAAATTATGAGGATGGTGCCACATGTAAAACACCTCACAGAGCTTTGAAGCAGAAAGAACAACCATTTTGACAAGGGATAGAAAGGAGTATTCACTTCCGATAAACCAATGCTCAATCTTTCCCTTTCTTGTTTGTTTGTTTGTTTGTTGTTGGGTTTTTTTGCAGCTGAAATGTTCAGATGCTTCCCTAAACCAATGTACCTTTCCTTCAACCATGCGTATTGGGATTTTTCACAGTTGGAATGTCTGGATGAAGCAAAAACAAATGTATCTTTTTTTTTTAAGAGACACATTGCCTTCGGATCGGGTGTTTTTGGGCTATAAAAAGTGTTTGTCATGAAATGAATATGGTTGGAACGATACTTTAAAAGTTGAATATAATGATTCACCCCTTGGAATTGTGTGATTTTTATTTAAATTAGTGACAGAACATGGTCTGCCATTTTGTAAAAATAAACCTTTGACTCCATGAATGGGAAACTTTTGAGGACACTTAGTGGCAGTAGACGTGTTCACACTTATAAATCCATTGTTCTCGGAAATTTGCGCATGCTCAGATCTATGCAATCAATGGAAATTTACCTGGTATGTCTGCTGCCACCTATCATTCCAAAGTCTCCCATTGGTGGACCGTATGTTTCTATATGTAGAGTGTGATTTCGCTGGTTGTATTTCCGAGAGGCAAATTTATTTGTTTTTTAATCACTACACACTAACTACAACACACAGTAGTTTTTTTTAGTGCATGAGCAACTCTTAAAAACAAAAGGAGCAATTCCAAACAGCAGAAATTTTAAAAAGATTTGAAGGTAATGTGTCTCTTTAAGACCTTTGTTTCAGACTGAATTCTTACCGGAAGATGTTGAGGTTAGCTGGGGAACATAACAATCTGTAAGAGTGGCATGACCTGTAGAGTTGTCAGATCAGACAGGACGGTGTCAGCAGAGGCATAGGAAGATGTCTGCATCAGGTTAACCCGACGGAAAGCAAAGATTGCTGCTGCCATAACTGCATAAAAAAAAATTCATATCTAATATGATTTAGTGTTCTTTAACTCCAGGATGGACCATGCCACAATGAACAGGCAGGGTTCAACCAATAAGCCATTTGAGAGTAAGATTTGCACAATGCCTAGCTCGGTCACTAGTGAATGCTCAGCTTGAATTCCTCAGACTCAATCCAGTGTTGCTGTGGGCAAGCTTTTTCTTAGTTACATAAAATACGACAAACAACCATACACAATTTGTGATAAAATGTGTGGCACAAGGATACCAGTCACTGCTGATCTGGAGGTTGCTTTGCAAAAGCTTGCCCTCGAATCATGTGACATAGAGCAACACTGGATTGAGTATTCATGTGTGATTGAAAAAGGCACTGTACCAGACACCAATCAAATCTAACTCGCTTATTGAAAAAACAAAAACAGAGTGAGCTATGTCATCATTTTATAGTTTGGCCTTCCTTCTATGACAGAATGGGGCACTTAATTAAACAAATAAACAATTTCTCACAAATGTATCCATGAATAAAAGGCAGCCATGTGTCCCTACAAGTCGACCATTAAACTATCCCCCCCCCAAAAAAAAAAAAAAACAAAAAAAAAAAAAAAACAACAACAACAAACAAATTTACAGACAATTTACAGAAAATATATCAATTTTTCTGTTTCATTTGGCAGCTGTACACTTTTCTGCCCCCATTCCCCATCCTAAAGTAGACGATTGCTGCCAGCACTAAATGCTGCCATTACTGTGACAGTGCCACACTAGCAAATTACTCCCATTCCTAAATTCAGTGTACATATTATGAATACAGTCAACTTGTGCAGTCATCATTGTTTCAAGTGGTGTACTTTTAATTTCTCACTTCAATATATGCATGGAGGCATAGAATAATAGTGCCACTTCAGTCATGGATCTGTATAGATCTGTCTCCCACTGCCTACTTTATAATATTTTATAAAATGTTTTGAAGCTGAATCAGTATTTATATTGATTTACAAAAAACAGTTCAACACCAAACAGGTCAAGTCGAAGATTGTCAAACCTTTGCCGCAAGTACGGTTCAATTCACAAGTGTCATTTTAGTCTAAATTGAATTCTTCTTCTACGGGCCGAAGATTGTTTTTTTAGAACAACATCAAACAAGAAAAAAAATCAGTACAACAGATTTCTTCGTACTTGTTCGACCAAATGGACTTTGTCTTCAAAGGGTTTCTCAACCATTGGTTATTATTTCTCGAAAACCTCATTTATGCTTCACTGAAGAAACTTTGTCTCTGTGTAAATACTTGGGGTCTAATGTATATGTAAGTAGGTTTTCATTAGGTGAAATCGGGCCAACTGCCTTCAACCTTGACCGTAATCTGTTTGCAGTTCTGAAAACAAATGGTTTTGAATTCAAAACGTCAGCAAACACTGCGGCAATTCAAATCAACATTTGGTGGTAGTGGTGGTTGGTTGGAGAAGGAAGGAGCAGGGGGAGGGGGAATCTACCTACAAAATAACCTCAATAAACATTTCAGTAATTCATAGCGACTTGGTGGCGAGGGAGGGGGACGGGCAAGCAGCAGGTGAGGGGAAATCTACCTTCAAAATAATCGCAATAAACTTTGCAGTAATTCACAGTGACTTGGTGGCGAAGGAGGGGGAGGGGCAAGAAGCAGAAGGAGGAGGAATCTACCTACAAAATAATCTCAATAAACTTTGCAGTAATTCACAGTGACTTGGTGGCGAGGGAGGGGGAGAGGCAAGAAGCAGAAGGAGGAGGAATCTACCTACAAAATAATCTCAATAAACTTTGCAGTAATTCACAGTGACTTGGTGGCGAGGGAGGGGGAGGGGCAAGAAGCAGAAGGAGGGGGAATCTACCTACAAAATAATCTCAATAAACTTTGCAGTAATTCACAGTGACTTGGTGGTGAGGGAGGGGGAGAGGCAAGAAGCAGGAGGAGGAATCTACCTACAAAATAATCTCAATAAACTTTGCAGTAATTCACAGTGACTTGGTGGCAAGGGAGGGGGAGGGGCACGAAGCAGAAGGAGGAGGAATCTACCTACAAAATAATCTCAATAAACTTTGCAGTAATTCACAGTGACTTGGTGGCGAGGGAGGGGGAGGGGCAAAAAGCAGAAGGAGGGGGAATCTACCTACAAAATAATCTCAATAAACTTTGCAGTAATTCACAGTGACTTGGTGGCGAGGGAGGGGGAGGGGCAAGAAGCAGAAGGAGGAGGAATCTACCTACAAAATAATCTCAATAAACTTTGCAGTAATTCACAGTGACTTGGTGGCGAGGGAGGGGGAGAGGCAAGAAGCAGAAGGAGGAAGAATCTACCTACAAAATAATCTCAATAAACTTTGCAGTAATTCACAGCGACTTGGTGGTGAGGGAGGGGGAGGGGCAAGAAGCAGAAGGAGGAGGAATCTACCTACAAAATAACCTCAATAAACATTTCAGTAATTCATAGCGACTTGGTGGCGAGGGAGGGGGAGGGGCAAGAAGCAGAAGGGGGAGGAATCTACCTACAAAATAATCTCAATAAACTTTGCAGTAATTCACAGTGACTTGGTGGCGAGGGAGGGGGAGGGGCAAGAAGCAGAAGGAGGGGGAATCTACCTACAAAATAACCCCATGTACTCCAAACTCTAAACACACGATCTTAAAAATGACCTCTGTGAATGTTAAAGTTGTGATCAAAATAAAGTTTGGGAAATCAGCTTTAAACTTGTGTATGCCTTGACTGCAGTCATTGATTCTAGAATTGTTATTTGCAATAAATAAAAATAATAATAATAAAAATAAATAAATAAAAATGTAATAATTTACAGCTTACAGTTATTAACTTGGAGAATACGAAGAGATCCATGCGCATTGATAGCACCTTTAAGTTATGCAGTTCACAAGAGACTTGATTGTGACGTGAACCTATGACCTCCAGCTTTCAAGACGAGACATGTTAAACTAAGGAAGAATGGGGGTTTATTACCTGGAAGAATAAGAAGAGATTCATGGGCTAGGATGCCATCCCACAGCAGAAGCAACTGATCGCTCGCCAGGTAACCTGAGAATGCCCGCATCATCCACTTGAAGGTGATACGCAACCTACAGAAAAAGAAAAAAAAACTCAGATTGTAAAATTATCTACTGATTTTTCCCTCCTCATTTTTTTTTACGTACAGCATATCAATATTATAACAAGGCCTTGTATAAAACCTGCATTATGACAGACATCCAGGTAACATATCAAATTATTTTTGAACATTATATCTTCTGAAGGATACATACATGCAGTTCAATTTTTGTCCATGACAAAACAGTCTATACTTTTGGTAAGCACAAGACACTTGTAACAAGACGAGAACTAGTGCAATTGGATGAAATTGCAAGACCCCCCCCCCTTTAAACTCCTAGTATACCAATGTCTGGCCAGGATTGGATTTCACAAAACTAGTCCTAACTGATGACAAGTCCTAGAAGTTAGGACTAGTTACTTGTCCTAACTTGAGCTAAGACTAGTCCTAGCGCCAGGCCCCTATTTCACAAATTTGTGATAAGCAAATTTGTGTGCTATCTGTAGCAGCGTAAGCAAAAATGTATTTCATACATAATCAAGAGGATTGGACAGTGAGTCTGTGCATTCACAATGAATTTGCATTGTTGCGTCACTCATCAGGCCCAATTTCATAAAGCCTGTAAGCACAGAAACTTGCTAAGCACAGATAAATCTTGCTCAGCAGAAACAGGTTACCAGCCAACATTCCATTATGTGTACACTGTTGCGACTGGTGCCCCACTAATGTTTTGCTTAGCAAAGAAATTTGCTAAGCAATAATTTCTGCTAAACAGCTTTATGAAATTGGCCCCTGCTTACAAGAACCGTTGGCAAGCCAGTGTGACTTTTGTTTATAAAAAAGAAAATTCTGCTAATAAACAGTCTGTAAGCAAAAACCGTCTGCTTATGCTTCACTGAAGACCATTTGTCTCTGTGTAAATACTTGGGGTCTAATGTACATGTAAGTAGGTTTTCATTAGGTGAAATCGGGCCAACTGCCTTCAACCTTGACCGTAATCTGTTTGCAGTTCTGAAAACAAATGGTTTTGAATTCAAAACGTCAGCAAACACTGTGGCAATTCATATCAACATTTGGTGGTAGTGGTGGTTGGTTGGAGAAGGAAGGAGCAGGGGGAGGGGGAATCTACCTACAAAATAACCTCAATAAACATTTCAGTAATTCATAGCGACTTGGTGGCGAGGGAGGGGGAGGGGCAAGAAGCAGAAGGAGGAGGAATCTACCTACAAAATAATCTCAATAAACTTTGCAGTAATTCACAGTGACTTGGTGGCGAGGGAGGGGGAGAGGCAAGAAGCAGAAGGAGGGGGAATCTACCTACAAAATAATCTCAATAAACTTTGCAGTAATTCACAGTGACTTGGTGGTGAGGGAGGGGGACGGGCAAAAAGCAGAAGGAGGGGGAATCTACCTACAAAATAATCTCAATAAACTTTGCAGTAATTCACAATGACTTGGTGGCGAGGGAGGGGGAGGGGCAAAAGCAGAAGGAGGAGGAATCTACCTACAAAATAATCTCAATAAACTTTGCAGTAATTCACAGCGACTTGGTGGTGAGGGAGGGGGACGGGCAAAAAGCAGAAGGAGGAATCTACCTACAAAATAATCTCAATAAACTTTGCAGTAATTCACAGTGACTTGGTGGCGAGGGAGGGGGACGGGCAAAAAGCAGAAGGAGGGGGAATCTACCTACAAAATAATCTCAATAAACTTTGCAGTAATTCACAGTGACTTGGTGGCGAGGGAGGGGGAGGGGCAAGAAGCAGAAGGAGGAGGAATCTACCTACAAAATAATCTCAATAAACTTTGCAGTAATTCACAGCGACTTGGTGGTGAGGGAGGGGGACGGGCAAAAAGCAGAAGGAGGAGGAATCTACCTACAAAATAATCTCAATAAACTTTGCAGTAATTCACAGTGACTTGGTGGCGAGGGAGGGGGACGGGCAAAAAGCAGAAGGAGGGGGAATCTACCTACAAAATAATCTCAATAAACTTTGCAGTAATTCACAGTGACTTGGTGGCGAGGGAGGGGGAGGGGCAAGAAGCAGAAGGAGGAGGAATCTACCTACAAAATAATCTCAATAAACTTTGCAGTAATTCACAGTGACTTGGTGGCGAGGGAGGGGGACGGGCAAAAAGCAGGAGGGGGAATCTACCTACAAAATAATCTCAATAAACTTTGCAGTAATTCACAGTGACTTGGTGGCGAGGGAGGGGGAGGGGCAAAAAGCAGAGGGAGGGGGAATCTACCTACAAAATAATCTCAATAAACTTTGCAGTAATTCACAGTGACTTGGTGTCGAGGGAGGGGGAGGGGCAAAAAGCAGAGGGAGGGGGAATCTAGGTACAAATTAATCTCCATAAACATCACTGTAATTCACAGCCACTTAGTGGTGAGGGAGGGGGAGGGGCAAGAAGTAGGGAGAGGGAGAATCTACCTACAAAATAACCCCATGAACTCAAAACTCTAAACACACGATCTTAAAAATGACCTCTGTGAATGTTAAAGTTGTGATCAAAATAAAGTTTGGGAAATCAGCTTTAAACTTGTGTATGCCTTGACTGCAGTCATTGATTCTAGAATTGTTATTTGCAATAAATAAAAATAATAATAATAAAAATAAATAAATAAAAATGTAATAATTTACAGCTTACAGTTATTAACTTGGAGAATACGAAGAGATCCATGTGCATTGATAGCACCTTTAAGTTATGCAGTTCACAAGAGACTTGATTGTGACGTGAACCTATGACCTCCAGCTTGCAAGACGAGATATGTTAAACTAAGGAAGAATGGGGGTTTATTACCTGGGAGAATAAGAAGAGATTCATGGGCTTGGATGCGATCCCACAGCAGAAGCAACTGATCGCTCGCCAGGTAACCTGAGAATGCCCGCATCATCCACTTGAAGGTGATACGCAACCTAAAGAAAAAGAAAAAAAAAACTCAGATTGTAAAATTATCTATTGATTTTTCCCTCCTCATTTTTTTTACGTACAGCATATCAATATTATAACAAGGCCTTGTATAAAACCTGCATTATGACAGACATCCAGGTAACATATCAAATTATTTTTGAACATTATATCTTCTGAAGGATACATACATGCAGTTCAATTTTTGTCCGTGAAAAAACAGTCTATACTTTTGGTAAGCACAAGACACTTGTAACAAGACGAGAACTAGTGCAATTGAATGAAATTGCAAGACCCCCTCCCCTTTAAACTCCAAGTATACCAATGTCTGGCCAGGATTGGATTTCACAAAACTAGTCCTAACTGATGACAAGTCCTAGAAGTTAGGACTAGTTACTTGTCCTAACTTGAGCTAAGACTAGTCCTAGCGCCAGGCCCCAATTTCACAAATTTGTGATAAGCAAATTTGTGTGCTATCTGTAGCAGCAAAACATGCGTAAGCAAAAATGTATTTCATACATAATCAAGAGGATTGGACAGTGTGTCTGTGCATTCACAATGAATTTGCATCGTTGCGTCACTCATCAGGCCCAATTTCATAAAGCCTGTAAGCACAGAAACTTGCTAAGCACAGATAAATCTTGCTCAGCAGAAACAGGTTACCAGCCAACATTCCATTATGTGTACACTGTTGCGACTGGTGCCCCACTAATTTTTTTGCTTAGCAAAGAAATTTGCGAAGCAATAATTTCTGCTAAACAGCTTTATGAAATTGGCCCCTGCTTACAAGAACTGCTGGCGAGCCAGTGTGACTTTTGTTTATAAAAAAGAAATTCTGCTAATAAACAGTCTGTAAGCAAAAAACGTCTGCTTACAGGCTTTAAGAAAGTTGGGCCCTGGGCTACATGTGGCAAGTCCCTCCATTGATTTAGTAGTCGGAAAGAAGAAATAAATATATACTTTTGGAAGTCAAAACCAAGCGTTAACGATGTATATTTAGCAAGTCCTGGTACACAGTGTGCTGGCCACACTCGTGCCACTTGTGCCTGTTACACATGTAACAAGCATCATCAAGTAGTTTCAATTGTTTCATTGCAACTACATGTACTATAATGTATGACAAAAATGCAATGGGAGTTGATTTATAGAGCCAAGCATCGTGTTTACCAAAAAAGTTTCTTTGAGTATTTTCCTAGCAGGCAAGATAACTTGCACTCTCATAGAACATTTTGTACACTCTGTATAAGCAGGTCCCACTTAACTTGACGCCACACATTGTATGGTCAGCCATCTTTACAGGCAATTTTTTTTAACACACAACAAAGCATTAGGCGCAAACATAACTCAAGTAGCATACGTGAGTTTTATCAAGTTTTACTAAATGCTGCCATTACTGTGATGGTACCACACTAGAAAGTTACTCCCATTCCTAAATTGGATCTTGAATGATCCATTAAGTACATATACAACTTTGTTCCCGCAAATAAAAACCCTGAACAAACAAAGAAAATTACAACATTTGTCAAGGCCCAAAGCCAAAACACAGGTTGCCAATAACGATGGGTAATCTAACATCGTAAAATTAACAGCTGGATCAGTTTTAGAATGTGCCCCCTTTCTTCGTATCAAACATGTTTGGTACTATTTGCAAACTTCCATCTGCATGAAGTTGAACATTTTATGTGGTCTTCCATTGAGCTGTGTACACTTCCTATCTGCAGTAACTCCACACTTTGAGACTTTCTTGTAAACACATATCGTGAGTAACGCTGTCAAAGTCTGAGGGAGAAACAACTTTCCATCAAACATCTTTGGCAGATGTTACATCTTGAATGATCCATTAAGTACACATACAACTTTGTTCCCGCAAAAAACCCCGGAACAAACGAAGAAATGGCCGACCATACTTAACTTTGCTCAGTATTTTCAGTTTTCTATGGCACTATTAATAAAGAAAAATAAGGACATCAGCTGAAAAGTTGCTTGTCTGATTTAAACTCGGTGTATGCAAAATAACTGCGAATAAAAAAAAAGTAAAAAAAAACAAAACAAACAAAAACATTTTTAGAACAACAACTTGTCAGCAATGAGAATGCACAGTGATACAATACCCTGAAACAGAACAAGAGAGAGACAGAGAGAGTGGGAACGATTGTAGGCTAAATAAAATGCTTGTCAAATACAAATATTTACAACAAAAAGTAAGAAAATGAAAAAAGAAAGAAAGAAGGTAATTTAGAGAAAGGTTAATGGGGGTTGAACAAAATGCTTCTTAAACAGTTAAATACAAAATTAAAAAAAAAAGTAGTAAAAAGAAAAACCAAACAAATTAATTTAGATAAAGGTAAAAAAGGATTAAAGGGATTGTCTTTTGATTGGGTGCATTTTGTGCTACAAAAAGTGTTTGCTATGAAATGAATATGGTTGGATAGGTATTTTAAAAGTAGAATATAATGATTCACAGAAAAATATCCCTTGAAACTGTGTGGTTTTTGTTTAATTTTGTGACAGAACATGGTCCCCCATTTTGTAGAACCAAATGTTTGACTCCACAAAATGATGAACAGTATGTTTCTATGTAGAGTGTGGATCCACTGGTTGTATTTCCACAGGCAAATTTATGTTTTGTTTATCAATTCTCACTAATTACAACACACTGTAGGTGTTTTATTGCATGAACAACTCTTAAAAAGGACAAGGAGCTATTCCATCATTATAAGAGATGTGAAGACAATGTGTCTCCCTTTAAGAAAACGCTTGTAAAACATTTTAAACAAATGTAATTTAAAAACGAAAAAATCCAGTAAATTAGAAAAGGTAAGTTAGGCTAAACAAAACACACAAAAAAACAACAACAGCAACAACAAACAAACATTGAGAAAAAAGTACTAACAAAAACAAAAGGGGAATAAAGAGTAATTTTTTTTATTGAAAAAACAAAACAAAAACAAAAACATAGGCTAAGTGAAAACCTTACAATTATATATTAAGATAAGGTCATTTTAAAGGTATAATACATCATCGATTTTCGGAAGGGTGAATTCATTTCTAACTTTCAATAAACCTACACCAACCTACCAAGCTGTCATAATTTCTTCAAATTCAGTGCTCTCTTGTTTTAGGGCATACAACAAACACAGTTTATGTTTTGTTATGGGCAATTGGTTACTTGCTTTACAATTATTATATCATGCCCGATATGTGGCAGAGGGAGACCCCCAAAATGTTCCCATACTCTAACACACTCTTCACTTCTAATAGAAGTAACCCCCACCCCCCAGAAAATCATCTACAGAATTCTTGAGATTCCCAGGACACAATGGAGACACAATGACAGCAGAGAGGGGAGGGGGGCAAGTGCCCCCTGGGCCCCCTCCCTGGATCAGCACCTGACAATGGCCACAGGGTCAGAAATTGATCTGGTGAGATGTGCTATTGAGGACAACTAATTTCAACATATCAAGTCAAGAAAAGCATTCTGAAAAGTCGGATTTCTGATACTCATTGTCAATGTAACGCGAGTACCTGTGGCATTACCACCCCCCAGGGTTTCCCAGTGGACGAATGGTAAACTGAAACTGAACATTCAGTATGCCAAGTGCTTGGTGGGCGGGTGCCAATGCTAAATTGCTACTACGTAGCAATTTGCTGTTGTGTATGTACAGGGAGATGGTCCATTTGAATTTCTGCAACCAATTTGTTTTTGAAAAAAAAATCACCCAACACAAGACCAAAGGGCCACCAGGTCTTGGCAACATAACATAACAATTCGTCGTATGTCCTGTAAAAGGACACAGCGACAAGTTTCCGGTAAAAGGGCGTAAGCAAATGGTGTGAAACTTTGTGTTTCAAGAAAACTGAGTGGGAAAGTTTGATTAATTCTTTGCCATTCAAAAGTTGTTAAAGAAAGGCTAAATTCTGCATGGGAATAGGAAAACATGTCTTTGGGTTAATTCTAGCAACAAAAGTGTAACAATAATACCATATTTTTCATGTCAGGGGGCCATTTTATTGCTTACGCCCTTTTAATACTGGGACGAAACACTTTATGTGCCCGGTAAGGCTTTAGCCCTTTTACTGGGCACACAACGAATTTCAATTTATAAGGCGCTATTCCATTAAGATCGTAGGGCACAACATAGAAATTTAGCTGGATAGAGGTGAGTCTTTAAGAGCTTCATGAAATCGAGATAAACTAAGAGATTCCCTAATGACAGGAGGAAGATTGTTCCAAATCATCAGTCCAGCTACACTGAAAGCTTTTTGACACAGAACTTTGTTTGCACGGGGAACAGTCAAGTGAGTGATGTCAAGGAAAATAACGAAAACTTTAAAAAGAGAGTAGATGTATGTTACTGCCTGAACTGGAATAAATTGTAAGAAGGTTGAAAGCAAAAGAAATTAAGCAGTACAAGGGGAAAGCTAGCAGAATATCTTGCAATACTGGCCTTTGGAAGTGAATAATAATAGCAATAATAATAATTTGGGAGGCTAATTATCCTTACTTGCTGTTGAGAAGCTGAATTGCAAATGACGAGGCTTCAACAGTGGCAGCCTTTTAGCAGCCAGCCACATCGACCCATATATGACAGCGGAGCACAGCCAGAGATCGAAAGTGTTTGATTTTTCCAGAGTGAGGAAAACTGGAGGGACCGGAAAAAAACACCATTTTGGCACAGGAGAGAACCAACGCACAACTCTACTCACATATGGGCCGAGCTGGGAATCGAACCAGGGCCACAGTGAGAGGCGAGCGCTTTAGGCACTACTGAGGGACATACCGCCCAAAGGGCTGAGAAGATGTGGCCAAACATGTACTGCGAGTGAAGGTGCATACGGAAGGGACGACGAAAGCGAGACCTTTTGCGCGCATACCATGAATGCGTTCCTAAATCAATAAGACAGGTAGTGTGGGTGGGGACCAGGGAGTATTTACCTACCTGAGGATGCGACGAGTTCGTGTGTATTCTGAACAGATGGCGCATGTACATGTCACGGAATATGTAGTATAACTTGACAGGATGGCTGTACGCAAAACACAGAGGTGCCACTGCAGAGAAAAAGGAAGAAAGGTCAGAGAATGACAAGTCAATGACTCTGAAATGCTGCATCTTGTTTGTGAGTCAAAATCACTGGGAAACACCCTGGCCATTACAAAAGTGTAAAAGGTGTAAATACATGTATTCTCATTGCATAGTACTCAAACAACACTCTTTTCAGCAAAAGGCCCCTATCTGATCAAAAATTAATTCCCAATTTTTGAAGAAAAAAACACCTTATATTTTTCTTTGAAATATATACCCTTTTTGAAATTCAAGCTGAAGATAGTTTGAAAATAGGTTTACCTTTTTTATATAAATCCAGAACATGCAGGTAAAAACATTCATGCAGCGTATAACTGAACAATCTTTGTTTGATATAACAAATGAATTCCGATAGAAAAATGTATGGGATGTTATAAGATTAACCAGGATTTATTCAATATAAAAATAACTTGCGATAGAAAAATGTTTGTAAATGTAGGATTTGCCAGGATTCAATGCTCGTATAATATATCCCATTTAACAATTTTAATGTGTAACTCCTATTTTTGCACTGCGCAAATCACATCGACTGTCAAAAATAACCCCTTGAGTGCCACGGCCGGGGGGGGGGGGGGGGGGGGGGGGGAACAAACTATGCATGCCTTGAGCAAGTAGCGTCCATGATTTACACTGTAAATAAACAGTCAGTTTCGGACATGCTACAATTCTAATTATTGTATGGAAGGTAGGGGGGTTACACAAATTCCAAGTAACTTTGACTGTTAAGTTTTCCATTAACATGAATATAATAAAAAATGTTATTTGTATTTTTACCAATACTCCCGTTCTTTTTCTCAATGCAAACATTAACATCTATTATAATGGTTGTGGTACCAGCTGCTAATAGGATTCAAACTGCCTTTAGCTGCCGGGCAATCTTGTTAGTCTAGTTGGTAAGACAATGAGTATACAGTGTTTATTAACACACATCGGTGTATGGGTAAAAAACAAAGGTTATAGAGCCCAGAAGGCGCAAGATGGGGAACTGGGCCTTTAACTATTGTTGGAAAGTGAAATACGCATGGGCGCCATTTCGGCAAGTGAATGCCTTGTTTCCCATTGATAGCAACAGTCATTGTCTGCACTGATCGGCACTGATCGAAATATTGAAAATGTCATGCACTAATACCCTGTCAGACTTGTGCACAAAACTGATCATTTCATCAAGTTGTCTTTTCCGTAATGGTAAAGCTCCCTCTGTTGTCTAGACATTGGCAGCTTGCATTGGTATGACTACAATGTTGATACACTGCAATACACAAAGGTTAGTGTATGCTCTTCTGAAGCACACCCTTCCCCCTCCCCCAACATACACACATCACATTCATCCGTGAGGCACGTGCACTAAATATGAGCACGATAAATTGCCAATAAACTGCAAATAAAAATATCCGCAATTTCGGGGGGCAGCGGAAGTATTCTAGCAATGAAGGAGGAAATCAATGCAGTAGACAGGTGCCAAGTTGACTGATACAGAATCCTCCCGGGCGTGTATCACTGACATGTACAACGGAAAAAGGATGCCATTCTATTATCCGGCTAACTAGATTTCTGGAGAAAACCCGACCCAGGCACCAAGCACAGCTGTCCCCGCTAGCCCCAGGCCCCACCATCCAAATCTCTAGATCAAGCACACATTAGCTTGTGATTATGATATAATATATAGAATTACAAGCAGTTAAAATAACATTTTCCTGCACGGTGGAAACTCTGTCCAGAGCAATTTTGTTTGCATAACCGAAGGTCTGGTCGCTAAGTTGGTTTGCCTCGTCCGATTGGTGAAAAATTGAGGTAATCCTTCTCGGAAATAAACAAACAGTTCTTGAAAGATGAGCAGGAAATTCCTTGGGATGTTTAATGTTTGCTGAGAAGATCTTCTCTGGGACGTTTAATGTTTGCTGAGAAGATCTTCTCTGGGACGTTTCTTGGAAGAAAATATATGCAGTTTGTCAGAGAAAGTTTCCTGGCTCTCTTTATGGTTCTGTTTTAAGATTTTGAAGAAATGACAGACTAATCCGGGGGAGGAAATCACACTGTCAGAAAATGACAAAGGACAAATGAAATACTCCAAAAAAAAACTTAACAAGATGGAAGTTAATCATGATGCCACAGTCTCAAGTCAATTCCTCTGTGTGCGAGTGAAATAACTCTTTGAAAAGTGCCAAGAATTTATTTGTATTTAAACACCTTTAAGTATTTTGTTAAGTAAGTACATTGCACATGTTTTGTAAATGTGTTTCCTCTGTATAAGGGTCTTTGAGTGTGTCCAGCTAAAAAAGCCAACATTTGACCTACGGGGAGATGACGTCGTGCGTTGTTTGCGTGACTGCTTTGGATGGGGGCGGGGTTGGAAACCACCCGGCTAAACTGTCCGGGGGGTGCATGTGGGCGGGGCGTGGTGTCGTTTCTTCCTGTGGTCTATTGGGTACTTAACATGATCCGTTTGATTGTCACATACCTTGCTTTGTGTTGTCTAGTTCCTTGTTTGTTTTTGCGTGTAGTTTTTGTAGGAATCTTTGTGTAAATTTGAGTCTGGATCAGGATTGCTATACTCCTTTAATTAAGGTGGATGCCCACATCACATCACAGTTTTGACTTAATAACAATAGTAATATGCAATTCTTATATAGTGCTTTATCACACCCGATGGGCATCTCAAAGTGCTCATTGTTTTTTCCTGCAAGATATGTGGAGTTATGTTTTGAAGTATGAAACCTGTTCCTTTACATTGCACCATGTAACGGTTTTACAAAATGCTGTGGCGCGATCTGCAACAGATCCAACCAGTAACACCAGGGCAAACCCCTTCTCTTTGTGATAAGTGCACTGGGTTCTTTTAGGTGCATTACACAACACATGGGACCTACAGCTTTACGTCCAATCCAAAGGACACAGCAATAATGGTTAATTGTCTTGCTTATAAGGACACAAGGGATTCAAACCCACATTCTGCTGATCAGAAACACCAGAACTTGAGTCCGGTGTTCTTATCTGCTCGGCTATGAATTGCACTTTAATTGATATGAAATCTAAGTGGTCCTATAGCAACAACCAATTCAACTGTTCCAATTATTATTTCCCATGCATGCATGTACAGTAAGGGAACCTATGTTGACAAGCTTTTTCTTCTAATGGGGCCTCCTCTACAGTCTCACGATATATTTAAACAGTGTAACGTTCCATTATTATATTGTATGATGATTCTGTAGAAAATAAACCATGAGCCATGAAACACCAAAGCGTCTGTAAAAATTGCTGTGTGTGACGAGGCCTTACTGAACACCACTGGTGAGCCCACTTCTCCTTGCTAATAATAATAATAATACGGGAGTCTTATATAGCGCACGTATCTACCAGCAATTAGGCGCTTATTTTTGTCATGTTTACGATGGGATTTTGAAGTTTTTGAATTATGAGACCCATTCATGTAGCACCTTATGGTGCTGCGGCACATTCAGCAGCCACTGCCAGAAACACCGGGGCAAACCCCTTCTCTTAGTGATAAGTGTCACTGGGCTCTTTTACGTGCATTACACAACACACGGGACCAACAGCTTTACATCCCATCCGAAGGAAGAAGCAATAATGGTTAAGTGTCTTGCTTAAGGACACAAGTGTCAAGACCGGGACTCGAACCCACACTCTGCTGATCAGAAACACCAGAGCTTGAGTTCGGTGCCCTAGACCGCTTGGCCATGACACGCCTTGCTACACTACTCCCCTCTCTATGTACCTCTATTCAAATGAAGCAGTAGTCAGTAAAATGAGAAATGTTTGTCTTACCATACATAGAGATTCCATGGAACGGTATGATACCATTCGGTGGGTGGATCACTGCATATTCCTCCACTCCTAACATTCCTGAATAAGACGGAGAAAGAAAAGAATTTGTCAGCTATCGCAATCCTCAATTATATTCAAACTGTTATCACAACAGTGCACTAAGTTCATCTCCATGTCTTTATATAGTCCAATCATTTTAACAAAACAGAAATTGTAACTATAGATGTAATAAAATTACAGGTAAGCAACTGCTGTTTGCCAACCCCCCCCCCCCACCCCAAAAAGAGGAAAGTGCCAGGCACAACAAGACTTTGTACTGTATTTTTCAATTTTTATTGGCACAGCTGAGAAACCCAAACTGAGGAAACCAGCTGATTGGATGAATGCCTGATTGATAATCAGAGAGGATGATACTAAAGAAGCTAAAAAAAAGGCCTCAGAACCCAAGCAAAACACTTAAAGTTCACAGACTATAAAAACTCAAAAACTGTGCTGCTTGAGTCATGGAGAAGTTACGGCGGACAGTGAAGACCGGGGAAAGGGGCCGACCAATCAAGTCTCAATTTCAGGACGGCCGTCGGGACACAAGTCAAGAAAGATGGCCACCCAACATGGCGTGCATAAAATCCAAGACGGCGCCAAACCCCGTCCCCGGCTCATTACCCAGCATCGGCAATCCGCAAAGCGTGATGGGGTAGGAGGTAGGCCCAAGCCTTTATCATATAAGTGCTCTGTGGATGCAACTTCCCCTTATCACAAATCTTCACTGGTTACCCATCCAGCAGCGTACATTACACCATTCAAAGTTCTATTGATGGTATACATGAGTAAATCACATAAGTAGCGAGGACCAATACCATGTAGGCACATGGTATTGGTCCTCGCAACTTATGTGATTTACTCACATTGTATCAACCGGGCAGGGTGGGACTCAGATCTTCTAAAAACAAACTTCTTCTTACTGTTCCGATAACTTTGAAATCCCTCAACAATTGATCTTTTTCAATAGCTGGCCCCAATCTTTGGTACATGGTTCCCATCAACATTAGGGATGCCCCATCTCTCACAATTTTCAGGAAACATTCTTGGCCATTTGCGAAACCACAGCTTACAGGCTTCGACTATGGCTTTTGCATTGTCTGCCTGTTTGAAGTCACATACCAAAGGGTTCATTTTCAAAATTATTTACGGAGCCCAAGCTGAAGCATAATCCAAATCCAAAGTTTCGAACAGGGCAATAAATGCACCACATTCAAGACATCATAGTTAATTTCCTATTCTTTTGACTTGCACAGCGCTTTGATTTCTCTTGTAAAAGCATTTCATAAATGATACATTTATTGTTACTATTTTAATAGTTGTATTGTAAGGAGATAGATTATGTCAACAGTGTGAACAGGATATTGAAAACGAAATAACTTTTTGAATTGATTGCTGAGTAAAGACAAAGTATGTTCATTGAAATTTGTAAATTACACAATGTATTCACAAGTATGACTGATGATGACAATTTTCTGTTCCTTATGTCCTCTGAAGTAAAAAAAAAGAATAGTCACTTGCGTTTCAAAATGTTTTTCTTGTTCACCGAGCTGAAAGAGATGCAAAATGTTTGTGACCATGCTACAATCACGTAAACAGTTCCGCTTATTTCTATCACTGCTGATATGCACGAGTCTAACCCCAACATCCCTACACTCGATTGGTTTGAACCTGCCTCTGAAGATGAAATCCGGAAACTGATAACTTCATCACCCTCAAAATCTTGTGACATTGATCCCATCCCAACTTGGCTGTTGAAAAGGCACTTGTATGTCCTGTTTACCCCTATCACAAAAATTGTCAATTTGTTGCTTCATGATGCGGCTTTTCCTCAGTGTTTCAAAAGTGCCATCATCACTCTACTCCTTAAGAAGCCAACCCTAGACTCAGAACATCTCAAAAATTTCCGCCCTGTTTCCAACCTCTCATTTATATCAAAAATAATTGAGAAAGTAGTTGCTGCCCGCCTGACTGATCATCTGTCTGAATTCAATTTGTATGAACCCTGTCAATCTGCATACAGAAAATATCATGGGACAGAAAGTGCATTGTTGCGAGTACATAATGATATTCTTCGCACTGTAGATGATAAACGCGGTGTGTTCTTAGTTCTTCTAGACCTTTCTGCGGCCTTTGACACCATAGACCATAATATCCTTCTTGGACACCTGAAATTTTTGGGTGTCAAGGGTCCCGCTCTCCAATGGATTCAATCTTACATTAGCAACAGAACCCAAGCCGTCAACATTAATGGTTTTTTATCATCACCTGCTACACTCTTGTTTGGTGTACCCCAGGGATCTGTCCTTGGGCCACTCTTCTTCACCATTTACTCTAAACCAATAGCTGCAATTGCAAGAGACCACGGACTCCATGTACATTTGTATGCAGACGATACTCAACTGTACCTTTCTTTTGATTTAAATCATTCTGATGAGCAATCTACGCGCAAACGTGTTGAGCAATGTGTTTCTGATATTAAGTTATGGATGACCAATAATAAATTAAAACTCAATGATGATAAAACGGAACTGCTCATAATAACGTCTAAACGTAACCAAGACAAAATAATTAATCACCAGATGCAAATAGGCACTGCTACTGTTACATCATCTGCAAATGCTCGTAATCTTGGGATCATGTTTGATAGCACCATGTGCATGGAATCCCATGTGAAGAAAATTTGTTGAGCTGCTTTTTACCATATTAGAAATATTAATGGCATTCGTAAAATCCTTAATAAAAAGTCTGCCTCTATCCTTATACATGCTTTCATTACATCCAGGCTTGATAATGGAAATTCATTGCTCTGTGGTATGAACAAAAATCTCATCAAAAGACTGCAAAATGTCCAGAACGCTGCTGCTCGTGTATTATCCAAAACACGTAAACACGATCACATTACACCAGTCTTGAAACAGCTTCACTGGCTTCCAGTCTGTCAAAGAATTAAATTCAAGATCATTTTGCTTGCCTGGAAAGCTATGAATGATAGAGCTCCTCCCTATCTCAAAGAAATTCTTTCACCATATACGCCAACTCGCAATCTTCGCTCCACAAACCAACTGCTTTTAACTGTCCCTAAAACAACCACTTCCAACGGCGATCGTGCCTTTTCTGTACTCTGCACCCACTCTCTGGAACTCTCTTCCATTAAATATCCGATCTACAGAGTCTCTGGACATTTTCAAAATATTGCTTAAAAGTCACCTGTTCAATATTTTTTACAATTGACTTTCTGTGTATTATTTTTAACCACTTTTTGCATATGCGATTATGTCAATCTGTTTTTTCTTTTCTTTCTTAGCTACGTACTTTGTAATCTTTTTTGTTACTCTCTACATTATTTGTTTGTACTTTTTGTTTTCAAGCGCCTCGGAATATGTTAAGTCCTAGATAGATGGCGCTTTACAAGTTTTAATTATTATTATTATTTTTATTGTTATATATAATCATTGTTGTTACCCTCCGCCAGGGTTATGGGGGTATGTTCCTGAATTTGGAATAAAACAGTCTGTCAATTAAAGGGGCTGTGTCGTCATGATTATAGCAGGCCTGTGGCTGTGAATGGAAAGATGAACTCTCAACCAGATACTGCACACATCACAATCACAAAGGGCACCGTCTTTGTCAAATTGTGATGTGACCGCCAGCGCACATGCATGCGTGGTAAGTGGGTTATTCCATAAACTGCTATAATCATGATGGGGGCCACTGAAGGAGCGTTCACGCCGCGGTCCCTGTCAGATGAAAATCTGCGAATCCTTCAACCACACTACTCAAGTTCTCAAGTGCTACTTAACCACCACTACCAACACCTTGTCAGGACCGGCCCTGAGTATGATCTCATCCAACATTGAAGGTCTTACAGGCACCAAACAAGAACTTTTGGCTGACCTATGTATACCAACCAACTGTGACATCCTCTGCCTCCAGGAGACTCACCGCGGGCCCTCACGAGCTCGCCCTCGCATCTCCGGAATGAACATCATCGTAAAGAGACCACATGGCCAGTATGGAAGTGCGATCTTCGCCCATAATGGTCTTACTGTGGACAAATCTTCCATATCAGACAGCAATAACATCAAAGTCCTTTCCATTGACCTGATGGGAATCACCATAAGCTCAATCTACAAGCCACCTCCTGAGCCTTTCGATCTGCCCGGCAGTGCTACTGACGGCAGGATGAATGTGGTCATTGGTGATTTCAACAGCCACAGCACTACCTGGGGATATGGAGAAACTAATAAAAAATGGTGAACTAGTTGAGACGTGGGCAGATGCTAATCAACTGTCCCTCATTCATGATGCTAAGCTTCCTCCCTCCTTCAACAGCGCAAGGTGGAGATGTGGCTACAACCCTGACCTAATGTTCACATATACCAGGATTGCCAACCAGTGCGAGAAAGTCGTCTTAGACCCAATCCCTCACTCCCAGCACCGACCGATAGGGCTTAAGGTTAAGGCAGTCATTACTCCACCTGCCACCCCCCAAAACTACGACACCTTCGTAGAGCTGACGAAGAAATCCTCAAGGCGCAACATCCCCAGAGGCTGCCGTGCAAGCTACATTCAAGACTTGACGGACTACTCCAAGGTGATGTATGAACACTACATCAAACACTTCCAGACGGACCCCTTTAGTGAGGAGACACTGGAATCGGGAGAAATTCTGACGAAGGAAATTGCTGAATCTAGGAGGAGGAAGTGGCAGGAATTCATTCAATCCACTGACATGACACATAGCAGCAGGAAAGCACGGAAAACGATCCGGATCCTGGGTAATGACTATACAAAGGTGCAACCAAGATCTCAAGTCACTGCTGACCAAGTCACCCACCAACTCCTAGTGAATAGCCAGGGAAACCCTAACCATCACCCCAAAAGAGCCAAGCTTCCCACGGCCCCAGATGCTCCAAGTTCTCAAGACGCCCCAGGCTTCACTGACTTGATGACATCCTCTGCGAGCAGATAAAACACATTGGACCAGGTGCCCTCAAGTGGCTCCTATGTTCAACGGATGCTTGAGCACAAATAACATCCCAAAGCTATGGAGGAAAGCCAAAGTCATTGCCCTGCTGAAGCCTGGCAAAGACCCAGCCAGTCCAAAGACTCTCCAGGGTAAAAAAACATCTCCAGGGTAACTTAGGATGGACAGCATTACATGAATGGGTATTGACGTTGAGAAGGTGGTCGGTTAAGTTGAAAATGCCCGGAGAAATTTGCCCAAGTAAAAAAATAAATAAAATGTATTCCTGCATAGATCAAACAATGTCGTTGAAGGTTCAATATTTTTCGATTGTAACAATCTCAGCCGTCGTAAATTGACATGTGAGATTTGTTGACTGTAGTCGAGTGGAGGGCGAGTATTTTTCTTTTCTTAAACAAGCGCGGGGCGACATAGTCCTTGACTTAGCTTGGGGGAAAACAACCCTGTCACCTACATCACAACAGTCAACAGTTATATCAAATCTCAGTGGAACACTAATGCTATTCTTTAAAATTACTTATTGGATGTGTTGCTGTTGCCGAATGAACCACTGCTTTAAAATTGGCTGTTCCACGAAAAAATACCGTCCTTAGTGGGTGGGGCTTAATAGATTGGTCTAATTGACGTGAGCAGCATCTTTGTCACAGTTGTTAACTTAAATTTTGTATATGCACTCAAAATCTTAGGGTTTTCTCTGCACTGACTGATTTTCACGTGACCACAAATAGTTACTCCACTGTATTTACTGTTTACTGGACTTTGGTAGTAATTCAAACGGAAATACTTCCCTGGCAGATTGCTGCTTCACAGACACTTTGCGATAGATTACCCTCTCATTTTCAATCAATACAGTCCGAAAACTTTTCTTTTAAAACATTTAAAGCATTTGGCTGATGTTTTTGTGTGACATTGTTGTTTTTACTCTTTTTGTTTTTATGTTTATCCGATTGTTTTACTCTAATGTGCTGATTTTTGTTTACTATTGTATCTGTATTGGATTGCCCTTTTTAACATGTTTATGGTGAAATGCGCACAATATATTTGTTTTTATTATTATTATTATTATTATTATTATTATTATTATTATTATTATTATTATTATTATTATTATTATTATTATTATTATTGCTTGTTATGTGCTTTAAAATTAAAACTTATCTTTTATCCTTCTTTTTAAATGACCAACCCTGTACTTTGGTTAAGTCTTTTTTTCAAACTGGTTTTCTAAACTCTACGTGCTTGCTGTCATAAAACCTCCACCACTTTATCAAATTGTTATATTTCCAAGTTTAAACCGGTTAAAATTTTAATCTTAAAATTGGCTTTGCATTCCTTTTTGCATGAAGCGGCAACATTTATGCAGGTTTTTTTCCCTTCCTCCTGAAGGTCCTTCACACAAACCTGCATTCCTTGTAACTGTTTAAAGGCGATTATTGTCTTAAACACAGCTGAAAGCAAAAATTGTTCCACTACGAATGATCCACCTGCTCAGGGCAGTCCACAAAATAGAGTTGCAAATAAAATGTTAAGATGCCCCAAGAGAAGAAATGTCTACAGGCAATGTCAAAATCCTAACGTAAATCTACTCGCTTAAAAACGTCAGCGGGGTACGTCACTCCAATGTTTCAACGCTACAAGGAGTTGATTGTGGGAGTGGTGTTGGTGGTTGGGCCTTCCATGCAGCTGTTATAAAATTATATCAGCATTGTTATGATATCTTCAACAAATAAATATAAGAAGACAGTTCAAAGCCATTGTCAGCGATCATCTACCCTTCCTGGACGACAGCTGAAAAATGGAAATTTATCACTGCTAGACTTATAACAACTGCCATATGGTCAGCATTGCTGACAGATTATCCCACATGCCTATGCAGAAGCATTAATTGCACAGACCCTGCTATATGGACTTTTCTCGCCTCGGGGGTTTGGGTCCAACAGAGACTACCCCCTCCAGAGGAAACCCTTTTTGCTAAATTTTTCCCTCTCAATTATTAGTTTATTTCTCCAGCACTACTCACCCCTGGTGTAAGACTTGGCTGGCATGGCCGAGGTGTTGGCAAAGTGACTCAAGACTTTGTTATCTCTGGAGAAGACCAGCAGGACCTGGTAGAGGTAGTCCTCAAAGACGAAGTACTGGTCCTCATTGGTTGCTGTGCGTTTGACATCCTGGCGAGAAAAAATTAGAGAGAGCGCATCAAGTCAAAATGAATCCTTCTCCATCTGTTGATGGGGTTGCAGGATAAAGATTCACTAGCAAGACACTGGGATCTTCAGGGATACAGCCACAGGGCTTAATCTTGTTAGATCTCTTACTCTCTCAGTTTTCCTCGTTGATTGAACAGCCTGACTTTGTTTAAACTCCACAAGGGGAATTCATTAAAATATATTATACACATATGGACTGGCAATGAGGAAAATAGTGCACGTCTATGCAACCCGAGGGCCTGTGAGTGACCAGGAGAGGGTCCTATTTCCCAAGGCTGAAGGCCGTTGTGCACCATTGCCCGAATAATGCCAGTCCATTTGTGTTTTATAACACACCTCTGTCCAAAATGTCGGTTAGAAGAGTAAACCACAGTTTTTTGGCCAGAGATTCTTCTCGATACGCAGACGCTGCCATTTTCGTTGTCATAAGCATTGTAACCTCTTGAGGGCGCTGTTTACCAGTCAATAGTTTTTTTGTTTTAACTAATCAGGATAAAGAACCAGGGAGAGGTGTGTTATAAATATATATATATATATACAGAATATAGTCATCACAAATGACAAAAGACCATTGTGTATTGGCAACACCAACCGCGTTTTTTCCTCGATTGTTTTTTTCTTTGTGTTGGTTTAGTACACACCTGTCAACCTACATAATGTAGAGGACTTCTTTGATTTTCTTGAAAATAGTACAGAAAAACAGGCAATTTCTCTCAAACTCGAACCCTTATTCTCTCTGGAATGAGAGAGACAGAATTGAGAAAGACAGTTTTTCTTTCCTGAATTGCTACTGATTTTTTTCTTTCTTCAAATATCTTATTAATATTTTGTAGCCCGTTTCGGTTTTTATGTCATCTATCCAAGGGAAGCCTGTACAACAGCCTTGCTCACCCATTTTCCTACACGTTAACAACGTTTCTTAATTATTCACAGTTGTTCAGATTGTTACACCAATATAAAAAAACACATTTAGAGTGTTGAAATCTATCAATCAATGTCTTTTCCGTATGTGTTGACATTGAACAAATATTTCTACATTAACTCCCGCCCCCCAACCTCCTTCAAATACATGCAATCAAATCGATTGGCTAGAAGGAAAATATATATTCTGGCTCCCCTAGTTATGAATAACAATCTGTTCATGTAATAATTACTGTGTGAAGCAGGGCACCACACAAAGAAACATTGACTAGAATGGGATTTGAACCTGGGACCTCGGAATTAATGTGCCGGTGCTCTACCAACTGAGCTTTAGCCCCAATATTAGCAGTCTCCCTATTTTTTTTAATATACCGTACTGGTATATCTTTGTTTGAGGGTGCCATGTTACAAGCCATTCAGTTTCATTTGCTCAGTTGGTAGAGTTGGTTGTTCACCCTAAAATTAAATTAAAATTTACCCAGTCAGTTTCCCTGATGGTTTATTACTTGAAAGATTAGACAAAATACACATGTACTTTTGTACCTTATACAGCAGGCTGTCTACAAGTAAGTCATGTTGAAATACGTAGTTCTTCAGTTGCTCATAGAACAGCTTGTCCTGAAATATAAGAAGAAATGAATTGAAGATACGGGTTAAATTTGATCATCCGGTAAAAAAGCTGTACCATTGACTAATCTATTTTTGATCATTTGCATATGTCCTGTATACAACTTCTTCCCGCTGTTCCTGGGACTCATACAACACATACGTCATGTGTAGATTTTTATCTCGTCTCACGCTGGCGACAGGAAAACACAGTACAGGGAGCCACTTTGCATCCGTCACGTTAGCCAGTTTTTCCACTGGTTGTAACTTTTTTTAAGTACCTGAAACCAGCCAAAAGTGTTTCAACATGTGAATGGACAGCCATGCTCATACTAAATATAATTTGAGTTGATTCCTTTGATGTTTTTATATATTTCAACCACCCTCAATATTTCATCAAAATTGGGCGGAAAAATCTACCTGCATTTTCCATCAATTTTTTTGGAAAGAAATTTGAGAGTAACTAAAAAAATCAATTATCCTATTCAACTCAAATTTTTTCAGTATAAGCCTACATTTCCCTACACATGTAGAAACCTTTTTGTGGGTGGTTTTAGGTTAAAAAAGTTACAACCATTGGAAAAACTGCAAACGTGACGGAAAATAAGTGGTCCCCTTTATTGCGTTTCCTGTCTCGCGCTTTTCAAAGTAGCGTTGACATCGTTGGTTGAAGATAGCTGGGCCGTTGGGGTCTCGATGTTTCAAACAGTATACTCTGTTCGTCTTCAGGAGAATGCTGGGGTACCTGTGAGTTGGTTCATGTGATTGATTTAGCTTGGTGGGCTACATACTTATGCACAAACTGTGTACTCCCCAGGGGGCTTAGATGGTTGATGGAATGAAATAAATGGCCCAATGACCAGGGTAATCATGTTCATGGCTTCATGCCCCCATGAGCTTCAAAACTGGAAACTGGTACTCTATTTAATGTGCAATATTATTGATATTAATGTCCCAGGATTCATATATAGACCTTGTACACATGACGTCACCGACCACTTGCAATCATTTTGGTGACCACCAGTGCGTATTTTAGTCGCTTCCAACTGTTACAATTATCCAGTGCGCGATGCAAGATGTGGTATTTGTATTGAGCCAATCACTGCAACAAAATAATCTTCTTCGTTACGCTAAACTATGTGCGTAATGTTGCTGTGCATCAGGCTGACACACGTGTTGATAAGTTTTGTGTAATTTTACCACTTAAATTCTTTTTTTCAAACTCAAAATTCAAAAAAGATTCATTATGAAAGTAAGCTTGGTAAGTAAATTCTTTGTTTTCAATTAACAATTAGCCTTAGTTCTTAGGAATGAGCATCTCTTTCGAACCTTATTATAATTATGCTTGGCAGCCTCGCTCTGAAAAGACTGGAGCGCAGTGTTCAGATTGTTGGTCTTGTTACTGATGAGAGTGACATCATCTACATAGTCCAGGTATGAAACCTTGAACTGACCAAAGGTGATCCCTACATCCATGCAGAAAAGGGAAGTTGCAAGGATGCAGCCCTGCCTTACACCAGATCTTGTGAGGAAGCTTTCAGAGGTCACTGAAAACAAAATCTTGTCTTGCTGACAAGAAAAATCTTCTTTTGCCCGGGTGTCTGTAACGACAGGAATCTCTTGTCAAACCGACAAGATGTTATCTTGTTTCTGCCTTGTCATATATCTTGTTATTATCTTGTCAGGAGCTTGTTATTATCTTGTCAGGAGCTTGTTATGCTCTTGTTGGTATCTTGTCATGCTGTTGTCAGTATCTTGTCATTCTCTGATAGGTACCTTGTCATTGTCTGGTCAGTATCTTGTCATGCTCTGTTCAGTATCTTGTCACGCTTTGGTTGGGATCTTGTCAAGCTCTGGTCAGTATCTGGTCATGCTCTTGTCAGTATCTTGTCACGCTTTGGACGGGATCTTGTCACGCTTTGGTTGGGATCTTGTAATGCTCTGGTCAGTATCTTGTCACACTTTGGTGGGATCTTGTCATGCTCTAGTTTAAAGCATGACAAGATCCCACCAAAGTGTGACAGGATCCAAACCAGTTTGGCCAGTATATTGTCATGGCCAATACAGTTTTACATAATGCACACAATACACATCAAATAAAGAAGAATTTTGCAAGATTAAAACTGCATTTCTAAGTTACCTTTTATTTTAACAAACTTGCAAAATAAAACAGTTTTAAAACTGTTCTATGTATTCAAGAAAAACAATTGCAACATTATTTTCAACAATATTTGTAGAGGAAAATCTGAATTTTCAAGATTATTTTTTAAACCCATCTGTGAAAAGTGTCATCAAACTCTGGAATGTATTTCACATTCATGGTCCCCACAAGTGTGTAAAATAACTTTTCATTAACACCTTTTGCAAGTTTGTAGATATATCGAATGAAAAACCATGTTTATCAAGCGGAATTGTGAGTCTAGACAACAAAAATCAACTTTATACATGAAAAAAATATAGTGTTCACTTGACTTGGAATTCTCTTCAAATCTAACATTTCTGTTGTTTTTCCAGATAAACGCTTAAACAGTTTAAGCTCGGATATTTTTGATCCATACAAATCTCAAGATCAACCTTTTTTACAAGTTAAATAAAACGTTTACTTGCTCAAAAGACAAGAACAAGATAAGTGATCACCAGGGATCACATAAACCGTTTCATTTGGTTAGTTTTTCAAGCAGTGCACATACACTTGGATGGACCATTTCCTTGTCTTTTATGTTCAGGACAGGTCTCTGGAAGAACTGCATAGTCTTCTTCAAGGATTTGGGATATGATAAATTGAAAACATAGAAACAGGTAAAATAATCTTCAAATGCAGAGAGCAAGTGTTTGGTTTTCAATATAGACTCCTCTTCCAGAATGACTGTGTATGTGATGTCTTCCTCTTCGCGTTGGTGTATAAAGAGGTTCATTTGTGAGTTACCCTGAAAATGGAAGGAAAAATAGGAATAGAAATACGAGAGATAAAAGAATGAAATAATTGTGGATGAGATTTGATGGATATAAACAAATCCTGCGGGCATGTGTTTCCCCTCATTCTAGACCTGGAAGCTCCCAAATGTTACAATTCAGGAGGTTTACAGACTCTGTGCTTTACCAGAAATACAAAACTACGGGATGGACACAATTATAGACTATTTTTGTTTTTACTTTTGATGACTGTTTTATCTATTGCAAAAAAAATTGAATGATCAAGGTTTTAAAGAGAAATCCTAAAATCAGGAAAAATGACATGCCTGAAACATACAAGTAATCAAAAAAGTAAGGCTGATTGAAATTCAAAAGCTTGAGAGAAATCTAAAGGATTTATTCATTATCCTTATAGAGGATGTAAGTTGTATATGACGCCTTATAATTATTGAACAATACATCCTGAATTCCGGGGGGGGGGGGGGACTGGATGGATCCTGCTCTTTTCACCAATCAACTTTGTGCGTGCTTACATAAATACAAAGGCACAATGACATCATGGCTGAGACCATTTAAATCATCCTACCTGTTCAGTCAGTAGATGATCTAGCTTCTCCTTGAGTAGTATCGGCACCACAGCGATTGAAGCGCAATATGCTTTGCCTGCAATAGAGTGATAATATTGTTATAATTCAATATTTCAAAATTTCTTTTTTGACTATAGCCAAAACATACTAAACCGAGGTACATTTTTCAATAATGGACATGTTTTTATTATACATTAATTAAATCAGAAAGGGGTACCAATCTTTTGAAATGGTTATTAACATTGCAATTTATTCACATTATTGTGGCTGCCCAAGAAAAGTCTTAAAAGGAAACATATTTGAAATTAAATTCTTTGTGCAAGGAATGCAAATTTGAAAGTTGGACTGTCTTGTTTTAAAGAAACTGAACTAATTTTGTACAAAAAACATGTCAATCCAGATTTATTGATAGCACTCACTGGAACAGACAGCAAGACATTGGGGTAATCATGAAAGCACCATGATTCCATAAGGCCTATGGTTCAATTTGATAGAAGACCAATGCTGCACAAAAACATAAAAAGTATTTACCCTGATGGTTTCCTTTCGCTGTCTCTAGTGATGCCAATTCCACTAGCTTCTTGATGGCAACATGATCTTGCTTCTTGGCAAGAGTATAAAGCTGTTCATGGTACCTTTCCAAACCAGTTTCCAGCTTCCTCCCCAGGTCTTCTGTTGCTATGCGTTTGAACTCCTTCAAGACCTGTATACCAGATAAACATGAATACCAGTTGCACATGAAAAGCATTAAAGGTTGAAAGTTGACTGTCACATTATTGTACATGTTTCAGATAGCTTTGAATCACCAACCGAAAGAGCATAATTGTTTGGCCTTACAAATACTTTAAAATGTGTTCCTCGATTGGCCACCATACATACAAAGACAGCTTGCCTGACATAAAAAAATGAATCAAGCAGCAGCCATCTATCCACTAGCAAATAATAGGTTGCATGTGTTTTTCCTAGAATACAAAAAAGGGTTTGATTAAATCGATTTTGTGATTAGTCAATACAGTATGCATTGTTCAAGTGATAATATGAATCACAATTTCAATGTATTTTCAAATAGACATACCTCGTTTCCACTTGCTAGAACTACCGGAAAAACTTCTTTGATATCTGCCACCAAAGGACTCTGTTTCACGATAAACTCTCTGCGATCAGCAAATGTCAGATTCATGAAACGATCAAGGGGGTTTTGGTCAGGTTTCCTCTTGGACAGTTCATCTCTCATTGCAGCTTGATGCCGTTTAATCGATGTATCGTCTTCACCCTGTGGTTGTTGACTGAGATAGTTTTTGAGACCCCACATCAGCTTGCCGCTCATCTTTGGAGGTGGTCCTCCTGTAGTTGGATCTGAAAGTCGGCGCTTTCCTGGCACACAATTTGTATCCCTTCGTCTTCTGTCATTTTGAAATCGATATTGAATTCGTTGACGCCACAGATTCTGTAATCAAGCAACATTTAAATATTTCTTACTTATCTCAAGCAGCCTTCTCCCATAAAATGTGTTTTAGGGTCAAAGTTCATCTAGAAACCATCAGGTGGTCTAGTTTTGTTTTTAAAGTGTTTCATTTTGTTTAACTCTCTGAACAAACCAGCTATAAAACAATGCAACACCCAAAAAGGTTCACCACCCTCCAGAACCCCCTCCTCTCGTGACACAATATTTAACAAGATCAGTTATTCTGCTGGAGGCCCCTTTAAGCCATCCCTGAATATCCCCTTTCAAAACCCTGCCATTTCTTACCATTGACAAATTGCCATTTGACACAACTTTGGGAAACTTCTCCAGGAATGCTGAGACTACTTCTGTGTACTGCCATTCTTTCGGATAACTGGGTAACAGGAAAACACAATGTCAATAAGTTACAACTGACACTATACACAATAGATATATTATTCACCTATCAATTGCTGTGTTCTCTTTCCCTCCAACTCCCCTCTGCTTACACCTTCCCCATTCCCTTTTGTGTGTAGAATAGTTGCAAAAACAAACATATTCCCCCATATCTCTTCTCTGGGTGTGGGCGGGAGAGTCATGTACAGTTTAGCTTTTTGTTTTTATGTTTCATTAGGCAAAACCAAAGTTTGTGCTTTCTAGTTTGAAAAATAACACATCCACTATAGAGTGGTTACAGTTTGTACCCCTATGCTTGGAAATATTTCAACCACAGCAGGTTTACAACATCTCTTGCATTTTTTTGAGAGAATGTTTAGGCATAGTTTTATGTTTAATCAGTTTTATGTATTTATGAACAACAGTAAACTGTAGATCAGGGTACTGAGTAAGGTTGGATCAGTATGACTATGGAACAAAGATTATTCCGTCTTCAAGGGCTGCGTATGTTTTTAAGAGAAGCTTAACTTGCTAGCAATACAAACTCTGAACTTACTATGTATACTTTGTGACTTCTTGGTAGATGGCATCTGTGACCTGTGACCTGTCTCCTCTGTTGAGCTGTTCCCCACTTTGCAGCTTCTGCAGCACTCCAGCCTGTAGAGCATATACTGGGAATTGAAACTTGATTGGCCAAACACGGAAATCCCTGGTTTTTGTTGCCGTGCATAAAGTAGATCTTTTAAAAGAAAACACAAATTTTAAGTTAAGCAATTCAACTTCATTTACTTCATTTTCTGTTTGGAGGAGTACACAATATATCATGTGTTAAGTGCTTTCCCCGATTTGTCCTTTCAAATTTTAATCCACAGACTGTTTTTGTTATTCCGTTTGCTAGGGATGAATTACCAAGTGTTGGAATATTCCAGTGAATAAATTATAAGGTTGTCACTTGTCCTTTAAAATTCTGACTTAAGCACAATGCCATAGATTTTGCAATTAGGGCTGTACAAACCACCCTCCCTCATAAAATGTTGAAGGTTGGACAGACATTTCAGAAAGAGAAAAATTTGTTCGGTGAAACTTTGAAATGCACACATTGTAAATTGGCACCTCCAATTTTGTTTCTCAACTTTTCTCTGCAATTAAAGTGTACATAGGATTTGCCTTAACACCTTCAATTCTTTTGCAAAGTGATATAACTATTCATTTTAAGTTGGTAATAGGACTAAGCCCATCTAATTAAGCATCGCTAAACAGCGGTGTAACTAGGGTAATTTGTTTAGGGTGGCACATGGGGGTGCAGCATCTTTCCTAGGGGGGGGGGGGGGGCACTGTTGGCAACTGTATATTGCATTTGCATGGACAGCAGATTTCAAATGGGAGGGGCACCCGGGGGGGGGGGGGGGGGAGCACGGGCATCAGTTGGGGGATCCCCCTCCCCGTGCCCCCCCCCCCTTAGTTACGCCACTGTTGCTAAGTTGCACCCATTATACAATTGTCTGCTGAAACGTGGTCCACTGCGTGATGTCAAGTGATCATCAGTTCTTGTTCAATAAAATTTCACATTAATATAACTCGTGGTATAACTAGCATTGTTGTTTTTAAGCATCAAAAGACAACCCACCCTTCACCATCTGTGTCTGTTTCAATGCTGCTGGAAGGTGAAGACAGTGCAGCAGGTGCATCATCTTTGTCAGAATCATCAGCTCCAGTCAAAACTTGTAATCTCATCATGCTTTCCAGAATTGATGTTGGATCAACATTAACCCAATCAGCAAAGTTTTTATCAAAGTACTGAAGTAGAATTGGCTTCCTATCCCTTGGTATGTTGAATTTGTTGTGTATGGCCTCAATTACCTCATCGACATTTCCCTTTTCAGTTGCACATTCAAACTCAATGATCTGCTTCGTACTCTTATGTGTGACATGGAATTTAAGACGCATTTTCTGAAAACATACGTTTTTACAATACTATCAATACTATGTAATGATGATCATAGACCACAGCTACTTTTTCCAGTTAGTACAGGTATTGACTTTGGTAGATGCATTTTATACAGATATCTTGTGTCTAAGAATTACTAATTTGTTATCACTGTTGGTGGGAAAACCATACACATCAAGTGGATGGTAGTCAATAGCATCCGTAGGTTTAATCATGATATACCTATGAAGTGGTGTCACTACATATGCATGGTAATGGACACTGAAGTGTAAAGTGTAAAGGTATGTACACAAAAGGTATGGAATGTTGCCAATGAGAAAGCAGTCCTCGATCATGAGAAACACTGGAAAACTGTCGCTGTATTTTAAAATCACACATGAGCCACAGCAGTATTTGACACCATTAACCTTAATGCAGTTACTCTCAAAAACTCGCTCTTGACCACCTAAATGTGGTCGCAACAGACCTTGAACTTCCTTCAACAACAGTCTGACAAGACTGAGTTTTCCACAAAGTGTGTCCATATGCTGTGCTTCCAAGTATTTATCAGATGCTAAGAATATTGTTTGCATGAACTGGTGTCTGAAGGCCATACTTTTACAGATGTTCTTTCTGTTTTTCAAGCCATGAGTGATTTCTTTGAAGTAGTTATGTTTGCCTTCAAACCTGAGAGTCCAACAGTGGATAAGTGGGCCAAATTGCAGAAATTGCCAAGGATAATGCAATGTGTAGTGGCCTTTGGGTTTCATATTTACATCAGGGAATTCCCTTTTGTACATGTACATGAAATCCTCTATAAGATCTGAAAGAAATCTCACATCACTTTGTGAATAAACTGGTGCGCATGATGCTTCCACCATGAACATGAGGGCCAACAGAACATCCCACTTATGGTCAGCCTCAGGAATTTTGTCACCAACCATAAGTGGGAACAGCCTCAATAAGCACCAACACTGCATTGCTGTTTGCTTCACCCGAAAGTTAGCCACTGTTGATGCCATCCCAGTTGGCTTATTTGACCTGTCAGATTTACCATAAGGAAAGCTGTCAATTCTGGTGTTAAAAAACTCGAGAGTGAAGTAACCTTCAGACACACAGTGCAAAACCAGATTCTGAAGCACTTCAGGAACAAGCCCTTCAAACAGATCATGGGCAATGTCTGACGGAAGGCCTCTGGTAACATGAAAATACTCTAGCTTATTAAGAGGAGAATCTTTTTTCACCCCATATGTTGTCTTCAATGCTTCATCTTCAGCAACCATTGTAACTTGTGCATTGTAGCTTTCCCTTGTTCTCATTTCACAACTGCTGGTGGTCAGACAGTCATTAAGGTCTCCCCTTGTGACCATACAGAAACGACTGACCCTTAAGCCACTGAAACTTTCATTGAATCCTCCTACTGAATGAGCACCAAGATTGTCTGCTGAAACAAATGACACTGATCCTCTAAACTTATACTGATGACCATTCCTGTTCACACTAACACCTTCTCTTTCTAAAAGTGAAAGATCTGTAAGTAAAGGTTCTAGGACTTTCTTTAAACCATACGTTTTCAAGTGTTTTGATTTACACAGAAGAGCAAGCTGTATGACATACAACTTTGATCTGTATTGTGGTGACAAGTTGCCAAGCACAAAATAAAATGCTGCAAGTTTGTAATTCTTAACCTTGTTTCCAAGTGGATTTACAATACTGAAATCATCATAATATAATTGGACCTGTAAACTTGGGCATTCAGAAGAAAACAACACATTTCCACTGTATACAGCATCATCACAAAAGTCTCTCAATTTACCATCCTCAGACTTGTGTCCCTGCATTACCTCTGCTAATACATCCTCATGTTGCAAAAGCAACTCAATTGTATTCAATATGGGTATGTACTGTATAGACGCACACTTGCCTTGAGTGTCTACTCCAAGAACAAATTATACTGGTTCATTGTAAGGAAACTCAGACTGAATGTATCTACTCAATTGTCTGTTATCTTCCAAACTGTGGAATATGTCTTCCAATTCTGTTGACCGAATAACAGTCATGGCAGTTGCAATCTCATCTTGGTTTACACCATCTTCAAGAAGAGCTGAATGCAACTCAGAAAATTCCTTTGCTTTAAACATTTGCAAAATATTTACAAGCTCTGACGCAACAAAACTATAAACAGTCCCTGGTACTTTGTGTATTTCTCTTAAATTCAGAAAAAACAGAGCTGCCTTTTTCTTTACATCTATTAATCCAAATGGTACGTTTTCTACTGCAGCTTCAATGGTTACATCTTCTGGACCCTGCAAACCCACCTGCTGCTCAGGTGCTTCTACTAGCAGTTCTATTTCATTCAGATCTAGCCCAGGTTCAATTGCATTTAAGAAATGCATGCGGTAAAAATCCTTGTGAAGAATTTTTATATGTTTGATGAAGCATCGGACTGAAGAAAGATTCTTATGACACCCATTTATATCACAATTTATCTTAAATCTGCCATTGCCAATTTCATGTACGAACCGATAATGGTTTAAGACTCTTTTGAAATGAGGTGTTTCATATTCACAGTGAACACAGACAAAAACTCTGTTGTTGTAATCCTCTTCCATGATATGCCATGTATAATACGTGTACTGATGATGCTAGGCTTCACTTCTCTCACAAATTTACACATAACAATGACAATTCCCTGTGTATAAATACATACATGTAGATGTACATTTACATGTACTTTACACGCATGGAGTACAACATACAACATACAATCAGTAGGCATGTGTAGTGAAAACGTTACTGAGTGATACTGGGTGGATAGTGATACTGAAAATAGGTTCGTCTGCTGATCGAAGAGTTTACCAAAAAATAACTTAAGTAATGCTTCAAACAAAAGACTAAAGTGGGCTATGATCATCATACATAGCATTAACGTTTTACCTTTTGATGAATTTGTACACAAATTGATATAAAAGGTGTCAACCAAAGATTGTAAAACGGCCAATAAACGCACTTGAAAGTTTCTGCATCTGCATAGTACTGGCTCTGAAAGCCCGGGAAGTTGTATATTACTACGCATGCGCAAGCGTGTGCCAACTACAGATCCCGCCCTCATCGCGGCGCGCACGTAGTGAGTCTTGTCTTATCTTGTCAGTGTGACACAGAAAACTCGTAATTTACCAATGACAAGGACAAGTCTTGTCACCATGGCGAGAATACACGCGCTGAATGTTTTCAGTGTGGCTGTGGTGTTGGTATGGAGATCCTTGATAAGGGTAAGGAGATGGTCTGGAACTCCTATGCCTTTGAAGGCTTTCCAAAGTGCATTCCAGACTCAGAGGGGTGGACTCGGACAACAAGGTCTCTGCCTCGGACTTGGACTTGGACAATAGGGACTCGACTACACTTCACCGTGTTAAGTGTGACATATTCCACTGTACGCTATGCCCCATTGACACAAACTGGCTCCACTGATTACCAGAAGCCCATAGGAATTGCATTGAGCTACTTTTTCTTTGATGATACAAGAACATTTTAAAAATTGGAATTGGCTTTTACATACGGTCTGTTCTTTAAAGGATAAGGTCTTCTCAGATTTAAAAGTTTCTTTAGGAAACAATGCTTTTGAACAATGAAGTTGGTGATATTCGGTAAAATAACATACAATGTACGGTACATTTTAAAAATTGGAATTGGCTTTTACATACGGTTTGTTCTTCTCAGGATAACGTCTTCTAAGGATAACGTTCTTCAATGAAGATACAATGTATACTACAATGCAAAAAACAATTTGCCTTCACAGTGTACAACATTTTTTGTGAAATAGCATTAATCATCAATTGCCCAACATCTTATCTTTCCCTCTTTCCCTTGTGCCTGAAAAATACTTCCTGCCTACTTATAGGAACACCATTGGTAATACTTAACTATTTTAGCTTACTAAGTGCAACCAAAAAGTATAAAACTTTACATGCATATTTAATTATCGCGTTGCAAAACATCCACATGAGGACATCAGGTTATAAAGGTTTCTTTTTTAATTTCAACATGAAGAAAGACCAACAAATATGAGCTGTAGACACCGATCTTGTTTAAATTCACTCGAGTTGGGACACAAATTCCTTGGTAAACTGAAACATTTGAACATAGTTTACAATATGACAATTTCGTCCTTCATATTGCCTTACAATATAAAGAAACCTTAATAACCTAATGTCCACATAATTATGTGGACCTTTATTAATGGGATATTCAAATGTAAATTAATTTCAAATAGTGCCCTCATTTATCCACAATTTGTCAGTAATGGTCACAATTGAAGCCAACAGGCATTTAGAGTAATAGCCACAATTACAAATATTACAAAAATGGATAGAGGCTGCAAGGACAAAAAAAATGCCCACATGTGTACACGTAATGCACCAATTTGTGTTAAATTTAGTAAATACCTACATGTACATGTCAAATAAATATATAAAACAAAAATTATGAAAAAAAGTTCATGTTTATTTTTGCTTTGATGATGTAAAGCTTTGTCAAAAAGTTCCATAATTTCCTTCAGTCACAATGGGGAAACAGCTCAAAATAATTTTTTTGTGTCACGAACATTTTCTTTTTATGAATTCAATTAAACTAGTATGAGATGAACAAGTGTAACTTGAAAGTTCACAATAAGTTTAATGTTTTCACTTCAAATACTGAGGTTGTCCTGATGAAAACATTGTTTATCAATTGTTTTGTCTTCTCAGTTAATGGACATTGTGGTCAGAGTCTGGGAATGGGAGATGGTAGCATCCCTGATGAGAGAATCACAACATCCTCTACTGATGAAGATCACTGCAGCAGGAACCCTCAAGGACGGCTAGATGTGGGTGGTGGCTGGTGTCCCACAGAGAGTGACAAAGATACTGCATGGATACAGGTGGACTTGCAAGGACTAACACTAATACAAGGTGTTATAATACAAGGCAACTACCAAAAAGATTACTGGGTGACAGAGTACCTAGTGTCCTTTAGCAGTAATGGACAAGACTGGGGATTCATAGGAGGGACATCCAAGGTCAATGCAATGGTATGACATCATACATAAAAGGCAATCAGCTAACATGCAGATCATTGAATTGAAATATCACCATGATAAGAAGTAATACTTTTCTGGAGTTAATTGTTCCTCATCGAATCACTGAAATGACAACATCAACCTTCCTTCTAAATCAACAAGCGTGAAGTCAATATTGTATTTTCCCCCATTATTGCTTTAAACATACGAAGTCAAGATTCCAACTTTATAACTCAAAAATGCAGCAATAAGCCACTACAGATTTTATGAACTCAACCTTAAGAAGTAATACTTTTCTAGAGTTAATTGTTTCTTCTTTGAATCACTCAAATGAAAAAATCACCACCCCCCTAAATCGACACTTATAGGAATTCAATATTGCATTTTGTTACCCATTATTGATTTTCATAATTAGGACGTCAAGAAGGCATGTTTTAAACTAAAGAAACTGCAACAATAAAATTTTATAACATGATTCATCCAGAACATTTATAGCAGCATATCTGTCTGCAGAGATTCATTTGACCTTTGTGTAACTCCAACCATTCAAGCTCCAGGATGATTAGTTGTCAATGAGCAGTACATTTATTTTCCTTCACAGAGATTCCCTGGAAATAGCGATGAGTACACCAGAGTAACCCACATGTTCAATGTGACATTCACAGCACGCTACATTCGCATCATACCAACTAGGTATCACGGCAATCATCCAACAATGTGTATTGAACTCCTTGGATGTAATGGTAAGGTCATTAAAAACAATCCAGGTTTTTACTTACAACCAAAATATCTAATTTAAATTATTCTTTGCCTAACTGTTTTATTTTAAATTTGTGTTCATCTAACATTTTAGGCAGCTATTAACTTGAACATGTTATCTAAATACTCCGCTTCATGCCAACTGCATAGTGTGGTCATTATAAACAATCCCTGTTTTTACTTCACATCCAAATCATTCAACACAAATAAACAAATGTATTTAACATAAGAGACCAGGGAGTTCTTAATATTTTCTTCATCTCAAGTGGCTACTGAAATAGCTGCAGCACCTTGTAAACCCTTATATAAAGGTGCTACATAAAATAGTTCACATAACTCAAAAACTTAAGTGTCTTCAGTAAACAAAATGGAGTTTCAAGGCCATGCCATCTAATGCACCAAACTCATGTTTTAGTGTTATTAGAGTGTTACAGATGGCCTTCTCTTCACCTTATTTTTAGGTGTTCGGACTCTGGTCCGAAGACCTCTTGTTTTTGTTCGTTTTTTTTTTTTTAATACTTCTTCTTCTTCTTCTCACTGGCGATTGTCCACTTTCAAATGCACACTTCCGAAGGTCATATAACCTTGAAAATTCATATATAGGTAGTATATGGCAAGGAGACGAAACCGTTGTTGTGATGTCATGATGACGTCATCAGGTGTCGAATTACAATAAATCAAAGTTTATTATTTCAAAAAATCATAACTCCTGAAGTCCACAATGGATTTTTACAATCTATACATCATCAGAAAGGTCATCTAAACCTGCGTAATCGCCTCACAGACATGACCCCAATTTGACCTTGTCTTCTGGTTCAAACCGGAAGTTGAAGCAAAAAATGCTTAAAAAGTCACAATTTAAGCTGTGGAGTCAATATGAAACAGAATTAGGACATAGTTTCAGTGTACGAAATAACATGTAGTTTATGACCTTTGAAAATATTACATTGATGACGTCATCAAATGTTACAGTTTGTTACGACGACGAGTTTAAAAATAAGAATTTTCTTTATTTCAATTTTTTTTGAGCAAACTACATGTTGAATTTTTTAGTAATAGATAACGACTATAAAAGCCTAATTGTGAAATTTCAACAAAATTGGCCGTTGCATTACGAAGTTATATTAAGGTGAAAAGTGCCGTTTTTAGCGCGATCGCCCATAGAGTCTGTACAGTTACCTTACTGTATTGCACCTCGTGCGTGTGCACTATAGGCTTTTACAGCATGCTGTGTATATACATACATGTACACGCAACAAGTTAGGTCTTGTCACAGTTCATCGAACTTTGCGTTGTGTTGTTAAGTTCTGTGTGTGTGTAATAATGGCGACGCAAAGAAAAACTGTTAAGTGATGCCAAGTTCAGTGTGGAAATGTTTCCCTTTATGTCATTCTGGTGGCTTAATTGTGACAGGGAGAGGAAGAGGAGACTTTACTGAGACGATCACATGCTCACGTGAGTTGTTTGATGTATAATGATGGAGAAAATGCAATTGACAAAATGATCGTCTTTCGTTCTATATATATACCGATCACGTACGTGCTTACGAACAAGAGTCACAAGTGTGTAACAGCGGGGCCAGAGGCTCTTTACCCCCGCGAGAGTTGTTGTTGGGATACGCTGAGTAAAACTGTTCAAAAATGAAAATTAAAAAGTAAAGTCATCGCTTCTCCAAATGTCCGTGTATTTGTTTAGCCGTGCACACTTGTGTTTGTGATGTTTATCAAAGTGGGGTAGTTTTTATAAAACTTTGGAACTTTTTAATACAGATAATGAGCTCAGAATTTGAATATGTCAAATGTCAGATTGAGTGTACAGAATGAGACCGTTAATTTGATATAGCGCCATCAACATTCAATAGCGACACACACTTTTTTTTATTGACACCGCATAGATGCCGAACAAAACAGAGGGCAGCAAGGGTTAATGTTTTGATAAAAAGGCAATATGAATAGTATTTTGAACAGACAACCTGGCGGCAGCCAATCGCACTGCGTGGAAAAGGAACACTTTGGAAAGCACGAAAACATTGTTTTTCCTGGCAGTTAAAATCAAAAAGGTAACTTGTTTTTCCTCCAGGAGTCGAGTTACAATAAATGTATGCGGTTCTTTATAATTTTTAGTGACCTGAGTTGACCTCGCTTCCTGCCCAAACCAGAAGTCCCCATGAAATACATATGATAAAGCTCTTTTTAATTATTTTCATATTCATTTTTATTAAATCAAAGTTTATTATTTCAAAAAATCATAACTCCTGAAGTACACAATGGATTTTTACAATCTACACATCATCTGAAAGGTCATTCAAAACTGCGTAATCGCCTTACATACATGACCCCAATGTGACCTTATCTTCCGGTTCAAACCGGAAGTTCAAATATTCAAAAAATCATAATTTAAGAAGTTTTTTTATTTAATCACAAATCTTACATCAGATTGTAGGTTAGGGAATGTCCTTCTATGTTGCACATTGTGTGACCTGTGTGACCTCTACTTCCGGAAAAACCGGAAGTAGCTCCTCATTTAAAAGTTGTCAGAGGTAGGAGCATAATTATTTCACCAAGTACAAAAGTTAGGGAGGATCCTTCTCTGTTGCACATGGCGTGCCCTTTGTGACCCTCTACTTCCGGTCAAACCGGAAGTAGCTCTTTATTTAAAATGGTTAGAGCTAGGAACATGATTATTTCACGTAATACCAAGATAAGGGATGACCCTTCTCTGTTGCACTTTGTGTGACCTTTGTGACCTCTACTTCCGGTCAAACCGGAAGTAGCTCTTTAAAAAATGGTAAGAGCTAGGAACATGAAGGTCCTCTGCTGCAAATTAAATATATTTCAAAGCACAATTTTACGTTTTTATGTTCATATTTTTAGATACTTCAGTTGATACATTAAATAGCAACTTTAACTACCATATTCCGAACACCTTGTTTTTGTGATGTCACAAAAACTTATGTCTAGTTTTTACTGATCTTCTACCTCTTATGGCCCACCTGTGGTATTGAGATCCACCTACACGAATGTGGTGCACAAAATGTAGACTTAGTTGTTTTGTTATGGTGTTTAATACTATTGTGCTTATATCCCATTATGTTGTTGTTGATGTGCAGGGGGCACACTGATTAAGGTAACTACCCATAACATTCCGTAAATTTGTAAGACTATAAATAAGACAGGGTATTTCTCATGCTAAAACACACTCATCACTCCACCCCATCGAGTCAGCCAGGGGCTCTGCTCGCCTCCACCCCGGATGGGTGTCACCCGCACCGATGGCCTAAAGCCCTAGGCCCACTTGGATCTTTGGCGACATCTTCGATCTCCGGACCCCACGTATGCCGGAAGGGTCTTCACCCTCTACGGAAAGACTTTGTCCAAACACGTATTGCAACCCCCTAAAACCCACGCCCGACGCTGAAGCTCTTCCAAGACGGCCTGGGCCAGACCCGTCTAGTGTAACAACACCACCACTGCTCCATCTGCCTACCAGCGATAGAGACGTCGGCCTGAGGGACAACCATAACATGGACAACCAATCCTTCAATCTCCGGTACCGTATGGTCCTTTACTTGAACTGTATTAATTTTTAGATTATTCTCTTGCTTTAATAAATTACTTTTGTAAAAATAATTGCTGGTTGGTTATTTGTTTCTGTCTTATCCTGTCTCTGTCGTGCCCTAGTTCTTTTGGAACGCTTATGAATTAGCCGCACGTAACAGAATTGGGGGCTTGTCCGGGAACGACCTGAACAAAACTCAGTGAATTCCCAAAGCCAATTCAAATTTTCATTGGTTCTATCCTACAAAAAAAAAAAAGTGAACAAAATCTCTTTGTTGTTTAACCAGCAATTGTTTACAATGGCGGAGAAGTTTTCAATACAAGACTTCGTCGCCGATTTTGAAGAGAGTCCTTCAGAGGACAAAGTGTTTAGTTTAAAAAGATCCGAGTTATTCGAGGTTGCTAAACATTACAAAATTTCTGTAGCTGCTAGTATGAAAAAGGCTGACATTCGAGCAGTGATTATAGAACATCTTATTGATGAAGAAATCTTGGAAGAATCGATGGTTGAAGAAAAGTATCCAATTAGTGATAATGGTCATTCAGATGAAACGGCTATTAAACTGAAACAACTTGAGCTAGAAATTCAGTTAGAACAGACAAAAAAATTGCAAATGGAGTCCAAACTCAAGGCTCAAGAGTTGGAATTGTTTCAACTGAAACAACAAACCAAATCCATGGAGCAACCAAGCTCATATGTTTCTGTAAAGAAATTCGATCCTACCAAGTACATCAAATTGGTACCTCCCTTCAAGGAGAAAGATGTTGACAAATATTTTGCTCACTTTGAAAAAGTTGCCGATAGATTGGAGTGGCCAAAAGATATGCGTACTTTGCTTTTACAGAGTGTACTAGTTGGCAAAGCACAAGAGGTTTATTCCACTTTTCCCGTTGAAAAAAGCGCTGATTATGATTTAGTCAAGGCTGCCATTTTGAAAGCCTACGAACTTGTACCAGAGGCGTATAGACAGAAGTTTCGAGAAAAAAGAAAACGAGAAAATGAAACGTATGTTGAGTTCGCTTACGAGAAGAAAACCTTGTTCAATAGATGGTGTAGGGCATGCAAAATTGATGAAGATTTTGGCAAGTTACGACAACTCATCCTGCTCGAGGAATTTAAGGATTGTATGCCTTATACTGTCAAAGCCCACTTAGAAGAACAAAAGGTTACAGAGCTAGACAAAGCTGCTGTGATGGCCGATGACTACGTTTTGACACACAAAACCAGTTTTTTACATGATAATGTAAATGATCACAAGAAAGGTCACAAAGGGTTTTGTCAATCTAAACCTGTTGTTGAAAATAGACAAAAGACTGAGACAAAATCCCAGCCAACCTCTGACACAAGTTCTAAAGCGTCAACTTCTAAAAGTTTTTTTGACTCCACTAAACCAGTACAATGCAAGTACTGCAAGAAAATTGGGCACACGGTATCCGAATGTTATGCATTGAAAAGGAAAAATGCGGCCCATGCCGAGTCAAGACCTGTTGCCTTTACCAAAAGTACATCTCTTTCAAGCTTAAACAAGTTTGATGACAAAAAGGGGTCTTTGTCTGACATTAGAGAGGAATTTTTGCCCTTTATTACTAAGGGATTTGTATCGCTCGATGAGCATTCTGATTCACCTACTTACCCAGTGACGATTTTGAGGGATACGGGGTCCACTCAATCTTTGTTGAAAAAAGGGGAAGTTCCTTTAAGTGAAGCGTCTTCACTCGGCACCAATGTGTGCATTACGGGTATAGGTAATGGATCTTTTGATGTGCCTCTCCATCATGTGTATTTACAGTCGGACTTAGTTTCTGGTCCCATTTCAGTGGGCGTAACCCCCACTTTGCCCTCGGGGCTTAATGGTATAACACTACTGCTAGGTAATGAAGTAGCTGGCTCTAAGGTAGTTGTAGAACCACGTATGATGAGTGTGCCTTGTTCTGATAATAATACTAGGTTATTAGAGGAAGAATTCCCTGGTATTTTCCCCGCTTGTGTTACAACTCGATCAATGAGTAGTAAATCTAATGCACCAGCTCTTACTGATGTAGACTTGGACCTTTCTGAGACTTTCATGACTAGTCTACCCGATGAAATCTCTAGCGTTTCTTTTGAAAAGAATTATGTCAATTCTTCAGATGTAGAAAATCACTCTGTTCCTCAAGACACTAAGGGCTCAGCCTTATTGAATGAATTGGGTGTATACTCTGACATCTTTTTAAGTAGAGAACAACTAATTTCTGAACAAAGAAAGGATCCCGAGTTGCTTACTCTATTTAATCAAGCACATACTGAGACTGAGGCAAGTAGTCTCCCTGTATGTTACTTCATGAAGTCAGGTGTGCTCATGCGAAAATGGCGACCGTCATATGTGCCCGCTGACAATGAATGGAATGTTTTGTATCAAGTTGCGGTTCCTTCCTGTTACCGTTCTCATATTTTGAGTTTGGCTCACGACACTCCTATGTCCGGACACTTGGGTGTCGCCAAAACATGTGACCGAATATTACAACATTTTTATTGGCTTGGCATTCGAAATTCAGTAGCCAGATATTGCCGCACCTGCCATACTTGTCAGCTGGTTGGAAAACCCAACCAAAAACCTCCTCGTGCACCATTGCACCCCATACCTGCATTTGAAGAGCCATTTAACAGAGTCATTGTCGATTGCGTGGGGCCACTGCCTAAAACTAGGTCGGGTCATGAGTATTTGCTTACTATAATGTGTGCCTCGACTAGATATGCTGAAGCAATTCCACTTAGGTCGATTAAGGCTAAACCTGTTGGTGAGGCACTGAGAGGTTTTTTCACTCATTTTGGACTACCAAAAGTTGGTCAAAGTGATCAAGGAAGTAATTTTACCTCTAGATTGTTCCAAGAACAGTTGTATGCTCTGGGCATTGACCAAGTTACTTCCAGTGCGTATCACCCGCAAAGTCAAGGCGCACTCGAGCGTTTTCATCAGACGCTCAAGACCATGATTAGGACGTATTGTATGGACAACGATAAAGATTGGGATGAAGGTATTCCTTTGTTAATGTTTGCAGTACGAGAAGTTGTACAAGAGTCGCTAGGGTTTAGCCCATTTGAGCTTGTTTTTGGCCGTACTGTTAGGGGACCATTGAAGTTAGTTAAAGAGAAATGGTTGTCAGATAAAACAGAGGACAATATCCTAAGTTACATTGTAAAGTTGAAGGATCGCTTGCATAGTGCATGCGACTTAGCCAAATAGAATATGAAAGCCACACAACAGGGTATGAAAACCTGGTATGACAAGAAGTCAAAAGTCCGTGCCTTTAATGCCGGTGATAAGGTTTTAGTTTTGTTACCATTGCCCGGTCAGCCACTTAAAGCTCGTTATAGTGGACCCTATGTGATTGACCGTCAGGTTAATGATTTGGATTATTTAATTTCCACTCCTGATAGGCGTAAACAGAAGCGAGTTTGTCACATTAACATGTTAAAACTGTATCACGAAAGAACTGTTGAGAAATCAGACAAGGAAGAAACTGTTCCAGTTTGTAATGTAAATGCCGAGGTTGAAAATCCTTCAGAAGACAAGGGTGATCAGGCAATCCACATTCCGGGTACAGGTTTCAGGTTAAAAAATTCACAAGTTTTGTCGAATTTGAATGACAAATTAAGTCACTTGACTTCCCAACAACAGTCTGAAGTGTCTGATCTAATACAAAATTATTCACAGTTATTTCCTGATGTTCCGGGTCAAACTAATGCTGCATTTCATGATATTGACGTAGGGGATGCCACGCCTATTAAACAGCACCCTTACCGAGTAGCACCATTCAAGCAGACACATATGAATGAGGAGATCAAATATATGAAAGACAATGGTATTATTGAGGAAAGTGGAAGTGACTGGAGTGCACCGTGTGTTTTGGTACCCAAACCTGATTCCTCTTTTAGATTTTGTACAGATTTCAGAAAGGTGAACTTAGTATCAAAATCTGATACGTATCCATTACCTAGAGTAGATGATTGCATTGATCATATTGGCAAGGCCAAATTTGTGACTACATTTGATTTGCTAAAGGGATATTGGCAAGTCCCTCTTACTCCTCGTGCAAAACAAGTCTCTGCTTTTGTGACTTCTCAGGGTTTGTATCAGTACAAGGTTCTTCCTTTTGGTTTGAAAAACGCACCTGCAACGTTTCAAAGATTAATGAATAATGTGATTAAGGGTTTATCGAACACAGAAGTGTATATTGATGATATTGTGGTGTTTAATGGTACATGGGATGAGCACATAGAAAGCATTCGTGCTCTGTTTGATAGATTAACTGAGGCCAAGTTAACAGTAAATCTTGCGAAAAGCCAGGTAGCTAAAGCCAAAGTCACTTTCTTGAGCCATGTCATTGGTCAAGGTGAAGTTCAGCCTGTCAAAGCTATAGTCGAAGCAATTTTGAGTTTCCCACAGCCAACCAACAAAAAAGACTTGATGCGTTTTCTCGGCATGGCTGGATACTATCGAAAGTTTTGTGAAAACTTTTCGGATGTTGTTGCGCCGCTGACAAATTTGCTCAGCAAGAAAAACAAGTTTATTTGGACAGAAAAGTGCAGTCAAGCATTTGAGCTAGTAAAAACCATGCTAGCAACCGAACCAGTTTTGAAGGCTCCGGACTTCACCAAGCCATTTAAGTTGTTTGTTGATGCAAGTGATGTGGGGATTGGGTCAGTTTTATTGCAGGAGGATGAGCAAAGTTGTAATCATCCGGTTTGTTACTTTTCTAAGAAGCTGAACAAGCAACAAGTAAATTATTCAACAATCGAGAAAGAATGTCTCGCTTTGGTTTTGTCTTTGAAGCATTTTGATGTTTATTTAAGTGCTCCTGCCCAATCCATCACTGTGTAAACTGATCACAATCCACTGGTTTTCCTTCAGAAGATGAAAAATCAGAATCAAAGACTACTCAGATGGAGTTTAATCCTCCAAGAGTTTGACATTGAAGTAGTTCATGTAAAGGGAAAGGATAACATCATCGCTGATGCGTTATCAAGACGCCTTTAAAAGCATTCTAGTTTGATAAGTGTGTGTTTTTGATAAAAATATTACGCCCACGCTGAGTTATTATCAGACCGTAAGTCAAATTTATATGTATGAGTACATCTGATGTTTTGTTATGTTGTCATGTAAAAAAAAAATATGCATTTTGTGAAAGTTTTTATACAAAAAAAAAACTTTTCTCCAAGGGGGGAAGACTGTTACAGATGGCCTTCTCTTCACCTTATTTTTTTTACTGATCTTCTACCTCTTATGGCCCACCTGTGGTATTGAGATCCACCTACACGAATGTGGTGCACAAAATGTAGACTTAGTTGTTTTGTTATGGTGTTTAATACTATTGTGCTTATATCCCATTATGTTGTTGTTGATGTGCAGGGGGCACACTGATTAAGGTAACTACCCATAACATTCCGTAAATTTGTAAGACTATATATAAGACAGGGTATTTCTCATGCTAAAACACACTCATCACTCCACCCCATCGAGTCAGCCAGGGGCTCTGCTCGCCTCCCCCCCGGATGGGTGTCACCCGCACCGATGGCCTAAAGCCCTAGGCCCACTTGGATCTTTGGCGACATCTTCGATCTCCGGACCCCACGTATGCCGGAAGGGTCTTCACCCTCTACGGAAAGACTTTGTCCAAACACGTATTGCAACCCCCTAAAACCCACGCCCGACGCTGAAGCTCTTCCAAGACGGCCTGGGCCAGACCGGTCTAGTGTAACAACACCACCACTGCTCCATCTGCCGACCAGCGATAGAGACGTCGGCCTGAGGGACAACCATAACATGGACAACCAATCCTTCAATCTCCGGTACCGTAGGGTCCTTTACTTGAACTGTATTAACTTTTAGATTATTCTCTTGCTTTAATAAATTACTTTTGTAAAAATAATTGCTGGTTGGTTATTTGTTTCTGTCTTATCCTGTCTCTGTCGTGCCCTAGTTCTTTGGAACGCTTATGAATTAGCCGCACGTAACAAGAGTGTGGGTTTGGGTCATGGTACTTGTGTTCTTAAGCAAGACAAATAACCGTTATTGCTTCATCCTTTAGATGAGACACAAAGCTTATTGTCCCATGTGTTGTATAAAACAGGTAAAAAGAACACAGTACACTTATCTTTAAGAGAAGAGGTTTGCCCTGGTGTTTCTGGCATGGTTTACTGCAGATTGCACCACATCACCTTGTAAACCCTTACAAGGTGTGGTTTAATTGGGTCTCACGATTCAAAACTATGCTTACTTGTCATTAAAATAACAAGCCGTAGATAAAGCACTTTGTACATGAGTAGTAATCATTGTAATATTATTAGACTTGTTCTTTGATGACTGCAACTCAATCAAAGTTAAAATCAGAACAAGCTGCCAATGGCCACAGGCATCATGCAAGCAGGACTCTTATTGCATAAAGCAATCTTATGGATATAATATATTCCCAATATTTAACTGTTATGTTTTGTTTTTCATTTCAGATAGTATTTTAGATATGATCAACGGGCGTCCATTCTCAACATATGACAAACCCAATAACGGTTGCCCTACTCTGATTGTTGAAGGAGGTTGGTGGCTTAATGGTTGCAGTACTGCTGTATACAATAACCTTAATGGTGAATATATCCAGCCTAGGAATAATTCTGGTCACAACAAACCTGTCATTAGAGGTAGTGCTTGGAATGGTACAGGAATTGTAAAAAGTGACATCAAAATCTGCAAATCTCCACGACATGGCTAAAATAATACTAGTAAAAAGAAAAGATAAACATATCTCATATCAAAACAAAATGAACTCTGTGTTGAAAATAAAAATGAGCACCAGATAATCCATGCATTGCAGTTTAAAGACAGAAAGTCAAACCAAAAAGTTATGCAAAGTAAAACAGTATGTTTGTGTTTGTTTTGCCTCCAACTTCTCTAAAAGTAGATCATTGACAAAATTCATTGTATAAACATACTTATGGTTAAATGTTTTAACAATTTGTTAGATCCCAATGTGTTAGATCACGCGTTCGCACTAACACTACTGGTGGGCAAAATGAGAGAACATCGCACCTTTTTGCATGGGGCTGATGGTTGCGCAATGCACACGCGTTTGCGCGTCTGCCTAGTGCACAACTCTGTGGCGTTTGCCCACCAATCGTGTCTGTACGCATGCAGGAAGGCACAATGTAATTAGCATTATTGATGGGAAGGGCTAATTGAACCTACGGACTTAACCACTAGACATAACTTTTATAGTCATTCACCATCATAACTATGTACTCAAACAATCCTAAGGGAAGATTACAATGAAGACTGGGTTTGGAATTGAACCTACTGGACATAAAATTAATTATTTGTGTTTTTACCCATACATCGATGTGTGTTAAGCACTGCAAACTCAGTACTTTCCCCAAGTCCTGTGAAAACCAAATCCAAAGGCATAATCCTCTGGTGGGATTCGAACCCACGACCCCCAACATTCTAGAGCAGATGTCATACCAACTAGACTACCGAGATTGCCCGGCAGCTAGAGGCAATTCAAATCCTAATAGCAGTGGGTACCGCGACAATTATAACAGATGTTAATTTTGCATCAGGGAAAAAGAGTATTATTTGTATTTTTACTTAATACACCGATGTGTGTTAAGCACTGTATACCTGTATACTCAGTACTTTCCCCTAGTCCTGTGCCTCTAGCTGCTGGGCAATCTCAGTAGTCTAGTTGGTAAAACATCTGCTCTAGAATGGTGGGAAGGGTCAAGGGTTTGAATCCAAAATATTCAACTTGAAAATGTTTGTAAACACTGACTGTTAAAAGGGGTCAACAAATAAAGAAATTGAGTACTAACTGATACTTGTATTTATATGCTATACAAGAGAATACAATCACTGCTGGGTCTGATTCCTATCACAGGCAGTATGATCAAGTTTCAAATTCATATGAAATATCACATTCAAATCCAATCGAGAATCAATAATCTTTCTGCAAATTATAATATATCTAATGAGTATTTTACACCAGTCAATATCTGTGGAACTAATGTATACTATAATATTGGTGTATTGTCTTTAATTGTCATTGGTAAATGCTGTCAAAGCTTAAATCATTATTAAAATTAAAAAACAAAATACATTTAAATTAAATTAAATGTAAACTGCAAACAATCAAGGGAAACTGACTTTTTAAATTGTAAAATCAGTTTTGGGGAGAACAAAGAAAAATTGACTGGAGCGAGATTTGAACCTGCGACCATCGCCTATACGTACTGACACTCTACCAACTGAGCTACCCAGCCATAGATTTTCATAAAAAACATATGGTTGAGAAATTATGTTTGAAGAATGGTTTCTGATTTAAGAGTCTGTAGTTCTGTGTATTCTGGACAAGTGGCAACGTTTCAGTGGATAAGGCAGTAAATCAGTGGGTTCAAATCCAGCTTGTTGGAACAAAGTACTATCTTGAAGGAACAAGACAATAATGGGCTTTCACTTCCATTCCGAGGCTACAGTTCTGTCTAACAAACAGCATTTCCTTTTTTTAATTTTTAGAGCTGATATTAATCCTTTCATTTAAAATTCAGAGACAAGAATATCATATTTGGGTACCCAAATAACAAAAAACATGTTTGACCTAGATACTGGTCAAAAACAGTCATACATACATGTTGTGGTGATCTACATCAATGTTAAAAATCACAGCAAAATAATTGAATTGAGAGTGTCATGTTGTGTACTCTCCCTCACCCTCAGCTTTCATAAGGTTAAAATATCCTTTGGGTAGAATCCAATATAAACATTGGCTTAGATTCGAACCAATGGCATTACATTGTAACAGTCTGGTCAAGGAATGAGCTAAAGATAAACATGTTTGTAAACACCTACTTGTGTTACAATATAATTCAGAATACATTCACTGCTGGGTCGATTCCTCTCACCTTTCAATCTAGAGTCAATAATCTATCTCAAATTACAATTTTTACTTAACTCTTTGACCCCGGAATTTCTGCATGTTAATGAACAGAATTGTTTTTGTTTGTCATTTGATACTGTACAAAATCAAGGCCATAAATGGCTTTGCCGTCCATTTGAGTTGTTCACATGCAGTTATAAATATACTTAACAGAGTGAAAGAGTTAATGTGCCTCAATTATAATATATTTAGTTAAGGGTTTACCTATTACACTAAATAGTGATATAGAAAGAAAGACAAGAAGTTTTAAGATGGTTGTTGTAAAAAATCATCAAAGTGGCCCATAATTCACACGAAAAATAGGCAAAAAAACAAAATAGGTCAAAGGTTTGTGTATACGCTTTACCAGCTATTTCGCGTGTGAAATTTCTGCTGCAATGACGCGCGATGTAGACTGGTGCTTTTATTGTCAATATTGTCACTATGTCAAGACTCGAGGATCCAGTCTGCATATCTCAGCACATGTGTGTAAACATAACCAAGGTCACGGTTCCATCTTCACACACAAAACCGTATTTCCTTCGAAGGGTCCGAAACCATGGAAAGCGTTCCTTCCAGATCCCAAGATTGTATTAAAAAACATAAAGACGAACAATCCAAAGTTGGTAAGCCCACAAGGAAAAAGTCTAAAAAACACGATACACCCTATCGGAGCAAAAAACCCAAGAGCACCGCACCACCAACAGACAACGTCACAACGTTGCGCAAACCACTAATACTGACGATGGTCTTTATTATGTTTATTGACTACCTCCATGATTGAAATAAACCTAGGCCTGTCCAAAATTCAATGCCACAAACTTGTCCATCAAAATTCTGGCAAAGAATGCATCATTCACGGTGTTATCACGATCACCGATGAGTATATCCCTCATTGTCGTTGTTGTCGAGAAGAAGTGGCCCTTCTTCTGGGTTAAGATTTCAAACACGATTTTTCATAATTATGTATAATTTGTATCTATAATATGAATACATGCTCTCTTTTGTGAAATACTCATGAATAATTATTTTAAAACCACAGTTGAAATTGATGCAGTAATTAACTTTTATACGGCTGGAAGTAAAACTTACTCCTAAGATCACGTGAAATATCCGAACCAAAAAATCAGTTCAGAAAAACCACAGGACCGTAATATTTTCAAAAATGCTCACAAACGGCCAAATGTGGTGGTTCCTTTTCAGGATATTTCATCTCTACTCCTCAAGACTGTGTCAAGACCTTTATATTCTATTCACGAAACCGTTGTGTCCCTTTAACATTTTACACCATTATTGGTGTAACATCTTTACATTCATTGGTAGCCTAAATGTTGTCAAAGCTGAAATCGTTGTTAATAATTAAGAATTTCTTGTTTATAAATTGAAATCCATGTAAACTGCAAACAATCAGTAACAAAAATTGACAACTTAGGATTTGAACATTTTCAGAAAGAAAATTTGAAGACAAAAAACATCTTGCAAAAAATGGCAACGGCATAATTTTTCATAGAAAACTAAGTGCTATAATTGCGAAACTTTGTCTTAAGAATGGTTTTAGATTGATCATTTGGTAATTTAATTGTAACTTATTTGTAAAGCTCTTAAATCTATATAAATAGAATATTCTAATGTAATAGTAAATAGCGTGCTATGGTTGAGTGGACAGTGTATCAGTAATCTACTTTTGGAGATATGGTTGTCAAAACACAGAGAGTCAAGCTAATTAGTCAAAAGTTCATTAACCCATATCTCAAAAAATTATTGTCCGAATTACATAAAATTTTGGTTCTGTGGGTTTCTCAAGGAGTCCAACCAGCACATCAAATTTTATTTCAATCCCTGACGGTCAGGTCCAAAAGCTTGTTGAATTTACACGGAATGACCCACTGATGGATCAGTACCATAAAACTGTCAATTACTTTGACTTTAGTGACATGTGCAAAATTATCAAAAACAAGTATCATTGACACTTTAAAAAAAATAACTGATGTGCCTTGATTGTGATTTACAAAAATACTGAAACTTTTTGGCTGTTATTTATTGAAGTTTTGTGGTAATAATGTATGTTTATTAAGTATTATTTTGTTTGAATCAGACAAATAGGGCTTTCATCATATTGATTGTCAGGGTTCCATCAATATATTATAATGTTCCTGATATTCACCTTCAATTCACAAAAATAATGTCATTACTAAAATTTTGTCTTGTAAAATCTTCAAAGGGTACTCCTGTGTACATTGCAGAGGTATTCACATGGTTCTTTATAAACAACTCAGTTTGAAAAAAATACATACAGCAGATGACCAATGCGTCACTTTAGGTATGTAAAAAAAAAAACCAGTCATTTAAAAATAATCGTTACTTTTAATGACAAGCTGAACCATTTATATGGACAAGAAAAGTTTCACTTTAACTGATATTTCTTTCATTGATATTTCGTTCTGTTAAAATAATCACTATAAATGACAAGCATTTCTAATTTTCAAGTTCACCTCAAAGTGCCTACATGATTATTCCCCAAAAGGTTGTAACTGTAAACCAAAATAATCCATGAACCTACTTGGTTTGTTTACCACTCAAATCTCAATTACTAAACATCATAGCTGAGTCAAATAACAAGAACTTATAGATGAACCTACAGTTAGGTTTCACAGTTATGGAAAACTAAAGATTTGTTGTAGATTAATGCAAGAAGGAAACAGACTCGATTCAAAAACTTCAAGTTCTGAAAAATGTACAATTTCAGTGTACCAAAATATGAAATTCAACGGCTCACTGCAAAATCAAAAATTTTCAGTGAAACATTATTAACATAATGTCTGGACAGCTCTACATACTACTTGCAGGGGCGGATCCAGAGGGGGCATGAGGGGCGCACGCCCCCCCCCCCCCTACTACTTTTCTTTGCAGAAAAAAAATCAAGATATCCTTCTGCCCACTTGCAATGAGAAATAAACTTTTGACATTATACTACAATGTTCACTGTAATGTCAAACAATAAGAGGTGGGTAAAAAACGCTGTTAGGGCTTCCCGCTACCCACTTGCAATTGCCACAACTTGCCTTCAATCATCATTTGCAGCTTGATTGGTAAATATCATGCCCCCCCCCCCCCCCTTTCTTGGAAAATCCAGGTTCCGCCCCTGACTTGTCACCATATTGATGAAATAATATCAGTTAATAACTCAGTTACTTTCTGTGATGCTATTATATTTAGCCCATTTTCAGGCACTGCTGTGATGAAAAAAACTTACAAATTAATTGTGCATGATGCACAACTGTGCAACTAGACTCTTTTGAAAATTTTGTAGTTTGATGATTTAATGGACATGTTCACTTGGAGCCAGACAGCTGGGCATAACAGCCAGGACTCAAATTTACACTGGACTGCATTAGTAAAAAAACTTTACAACTTGACAAATCTGGTGATGTTTTTCAAATACCTAACTATATTCCTCCTTCTTCTCCTCGCCCACTGCCCCGCAAAGTGATGTAAATTTAAAAAAAAACTGTTAACTAGTGACTTAACCCTATCAGGACAGGGGAGGGGGGGGGGCACAATGCACCAATTTTTTTCATGAAACTTTTGAACACTTAGTCCGATCACCGCCAAATTTCTGAATTTTCCCAAAGTATATCTAGGATCATGTTGTCAAAAAATAATTGAAACCGTAGCTTAGCTGTTGCCTCGGCCACTTTTTGAACATAATTTCCACTGATTTTTGGTTTCTTTGCCAGACAAGTGATAACTAGTAATGAGTCACGTGATAGTCTGTAATAGTCTGTAATGGTTTTGGAAATTCAAAATGGCGGCCATTTTGGCGCCCATCTTGGATTTTGTGTTTTCAGCATGTAACTAGGGGGTCAAATTATATAAAGTTTTTCAACAATAAGACATTTTTAACATGCTAATTTCTTCCTTTTCAGACCCCAAAAATATATACATTTGTCAAACAAGCCTTCTTTTTTTCCTGAGCCCTTGGCGGCATCCATTTTGATTTTTAAGTAAAAATAAGCAATGTTTTATTCCCCCAAAGTGGGATAAATTAATGGATTATAATGCCCTAACAGGAGACTACAGTTACTAATGTAGGTTCGACTTATATTGATCTTGGTAAAATGTACAAGTTTGCCAAGTTTCAAAATATTCAGATCAAAAATACAGCAGTTATGGGGAAACACAATTTTTGACAAAAAATGGGCAAAAACAGTCGAAAGCTACGATTCTGAGTCTGTACTGGTTCTGTTGAGTATTAAACTATTTATGGCTGTATGAAATTGTAAATTCAGGCCGATGGCACCCTCAATTTCATGGGCGCTACCTTCGGCCTACTTTGGATAAAACAAAGAGTTTTTCACAACGTTTGTCGCTAAAACTACACCATCAATTTGGCCCTGCTTATCCAAAACAACCTCTGTATGGATGTCCGAATTCAGGAAACAAATTTTTAATAGAAATTTTATGCGAGGTCACCTTTCCATGTTTCAATCCAAGTACATAGACAGAGTAGGCAAACATGTGCAATTGTTTGAGTACACTGGGAGATACCACTTACACCACCCCTATCACTGACAGTCACATGGCCATCTTACATAGCACGTAATTTGTGGAGTTGGGAGATTCCATTATTGACAGGTGAGCCAAACACTAAAGTGCAGTTATGTGGCAACCTCGTCCCAACGAATACAAATCACTATTTCCAATGAATTATAAAGAATGGAGATCAATGACAATGGGGGAAATAGGCAAGATCTACAGCAGGATCTTCAGGCAGTTTAAAGTCCTGTGCGCAAAAATTTAATACGTTTGTACTTGTGGATTCGGCGCTCCTCTATCACTTTTGCTATATTTTACCACAGCGGCAGTCATCATTTAAAGGGTTTTGTGTTAATTTTGATTTAAATTTTCATAATTTTTATTACCAACTCATATTTAAACATTTTTGGATAAAATGTTTACTAAAGTTGTACTATTTTTACTAGGGCGGCTTGTAAACATAGTTTATGGAAGTATTATCGTAGAGTCGTATTCAAGGCTCAAAATCGCAACTCTGTTACACACTTTTTTTCTAAATATTTTGGTGGATAGAATAAAGGGTGTGAACATTGGGAAAAATTACAAAAAAAAATTGCTAGAGATTTGCACAAAACTTACAATAAACATAAACGGTCATGGTGGGAAAAATCACTTGAATTTTTTTTGCATGAAATGCTAGTTTTTAAAAAAATAACGAGTGAAACGATTAGTTTTGATCTCATGAGACCAAACTTGATGTTCTCAAACAGTGAAAACATTCACTATATTCTTGTGACTCCAATGACTGATTGGGCTTAAATTATCACAGGGTGTTATTTCTTGTGTTCTGTTGGGTCACACAAAGGTGAATACTGGTCTTGACAATTACCAATATTGTACATGTGATTTAGTGGGTTAAGAACTTAAGACAATGTATCCCTAGCCTTTTGACATTAAGAACATATCAAGAGCTCATGTGGTATGTCTGCATTATTGCATAATAAATTAATTAAATCACCAGACAACTCAGCAACCTTTGCTTTCTACCTTACATGTAATCTCATTTTTATTGTAGAGAATTTAATTTAGATTTGGCAATCAGCCTGTCTATCTGGGTCCTATTGATGGTTAGGATTCTCCATGTAAATGACACCAATATCCAACTGGCTGACTCACCCTGAGTCAGTTGAGTTTTTTCTTGATGAAGGGGTCAATAAGTTAGTTTCCCCAAAAATACCAGATTCACAAAATTTGATAGCTTAGATAGCTTTCCTTGTGATAATTATCATGTATTACATTTTTCGTTTGTGTACAGGTAATTACTTTTGAATGATTTGCACAGTTGTTTTGTTTACTTTCCCAAAGTGAAACTTAGAGGATGGAAACATTACACAGAACAACTTAAATTAGGAAACATTGTTTATGTACAAAGTAAATGTTTGTGACATGGACAGTTGTCCTCAGAGGTTTGGTCAACTATCTATTGTCTCAACAGAATTAAAATATATAAGAAGTGAGAAATAGTAATCAACACATACCTTTGAAATTATATACAGTAATGCCTCTATTGTTTACAGATATCTTCTTTACTTAAAATTGTCCATAAAATCCTTTTAAATCATGCTAGACTAGGACTACTCATTTTTGGGTTTTGCATGCATTGATGTTAAAACTTCCGACCTTTGTAATTTTCTAATTCTATTTCTAGACCATCTTAATCTTGGGATTGCACTCTATTTAAGGCTGTTTGGTGCACTTCAATCGCATTGGTAAAACTCCAGTTGCAACTTGTCAAACTTGGAGGGCAGTTTTTGGGCAGAAAGAAAACGCAGGGCGATTTTGGGCAGTTTGAGATCTAAAGGTTAATGATTCAAGATACATGTACTTACATGTCTTGTTCTTGTGACTGACGGACAAAGAGAGCCTGGAGGTAGACTGAGTTGAGATCCAAACCACACCCTCATTGGTTCCTAACAGACAATCGAAGTTTGCACTAGAAGACTGTAGATCAATGGATCCATCTGATGATCAAATCCCTCTAAGAGTTCATCTACAAGAAAGTTCATTCAAGTTGTCTCTTGCTCATAACAAACTGTTGACCAACATCCTTCTGTACAAAAATGCAAACAGTTTGAGAACAAATGATTATTATTTGCATGTTTTAGTCAGAGTAAATCTTAGTATCATGAAGATTGTCCAATTATAATCCTGTTCCTTACTGAGGATTTCTTCATTTAATAAGCTGTAATTCTGCTACATCTTTATCTTAACTCTTTAACTACAGAATTTCTGCACGTATGGACGGAATATTTTTTTCTTCATTTGATACTGTACAAAATCGATGCCATAAATGGCTTTGCCGACAATTTCAGTTGTGCACATGCAGCCATAAAAAAATGGACTAAATGGAGTAAAAGAGTTAAGGGGGAAAAACATTACATGCTGCACTGAATAATAATTAAAAATGCTTTTTGGACTAGCTTTGAGCTCAGTGTTTCGAGGCTTCAGGCTTCAATCTAAGTCATGAGGCAGGGAGGGGGCAATAGGGGTGATCAGAGGGGATGTTCTAACCACTAGACCACCGAACATACCCAGCAACATCAGGACAGTATGAATCTTGTAATAATAAACCGATTGCATGACCCGTGTCACGTGACTTATTGAAGGTATTAAATGTAAACAAACACGACGTCCTCCATAGGAAAGTGCAGTATGGTACATCATAATTGCTGCATGTGTTTATTCGATCGAGGCTTTTTCTTTCTCGAAATCTGCAAAAAATATTCCAGGGTTTGTACCAGAGACCTTCGAGTGGCTGAATAAAGCCAGTAAGGACAATTCCAGCAAGTCTTGGAAATTGTACAAGTAACAAATAAATGTGCATGATGTGTACTAGTGCACAATGGAACGTTTAGGCCAGACGACCGTGATCACACACTTTTCAACACAAGAATTTCAAAGTTTTGAAGCTGTATCATCAAAAGAAAACTGTGTGATTCCTTTGCCTATTTGAAATTTCGCAAGGCCAGGTATAAATGCTCACTTTTCCTATGTTCTTTACCCTTTTTAGACAGTGATTTAGGCCTACATTACAAACAAAATAACAGGTGATGGCTACATACATGTAGTCGCCCGATGCTGGTAGTGCATAACTCAAAATAAACCTCTTTTGTAGTAGAATACACTGGTAGTTTATGAAACAGTAATGTGATTAATATCAATGTCACAACATACAACTTGAATAAAATGGCTTAGTAACTGTGTTATTATTACCAAAAGCCAACTTTTGGTGTGACTCTGCTGGTCACAGCATGTATTTGCGCGTAGTTTGCCATCAGCCCAGATGACGTATTACCCACAATAGGTCACGTCATGACATGTAAACATTGGTCGCGCAATCAGTCTGTTAGTAGAATCAATCAATAATTTAGTAATTGCACAGGGGACAAAAAGAAATTAATCTGTGTTTTTATCCTACAACAATGTAAGATAAACACTATGAACTCAGTGCTTTTCAGAGTTCTGCAGAAGGAAAAAATACTCAAGAGAAGCTGTCTCACCACAAGACTATTGAACGTGCCCACTGAAAACATGACAGTTACAGGGTCAAAGAAAAAATGTAAATGACTGTTGAATGAACCCTCACCCCCACCTACTCAATGACCACTGAGCATGCCCAGTGACAACAACCCATTAGAGGGTATAGAAACAATAGAATGAATGTTGAATGAACCCCCACCCCCACCCCCCACTCAAGAGCAGATGTCATTACTACTAGACCAACAAGCATACGCAGTGAAAACAAGCCAGTTAGAATCCTACATGTATAATTTATGGTTCATCAATATACCAATAAAACTCAAATACTTGGTACTATTTTGATATCAATATCACTTGTGTAGTCATATTGAAATATCGACCAGTTATTACATTTCATGTCATATTAATTTCAAAGACCAATTATTTTATGATTATGATGTACACAATGTACCCTAGCATGCCAACACACACACAGTCCCATCTTTTTCAATATCTGGGCTGTTAGACTTTGTTATCTCACTACTTTCCACGCTACAAAACAGGCAAGAACCATCAAATTCTCGCAAGAGCTTTCACAACAACTCAATACAATGAGAGCATACGCCCTCTGTTGGTGAAGCGATAACATACAAAAATACCCGTAAAAGACTTGAAATACAAAAAGACTACTCATCTGCACATGATTTATAAAATAGAAATTCCCCAAGTTTTTCTGAAACTTTGTCACTGGTGTGTGTGCTACAGCATTGGTCATTGCTGGTTTGTGCCTTCAACAACCGCATGGTCGATGCAGTTCATCATATACTTTGTCTTTAGCTTGCTACTAACATTTATTACACAAGTAGATTTTACTTTAGATTACCCTGGATGGATGATAGGATGATTGTACAGTATAAATGTAAAATTTGTTTTCTTTCTTGGTTCGTTTTTGTGGAATGAATGCATATGTCATTTCGGTTCTCACATGCAGTCAGGCATGCAACTCACCAGCCAAAAGAAAGAGGAAAATTATGAAAACCTAATGTTTTCAGTAGGAACTGCTATCAAGCAAAGCCAATATGATAATGTTTAACCATGGTTTAATCTGCCTGCTTTAGAGGCCGAACAACTAGGATTTTTATTGAGATGCAATTGTTATTGTTTTTGTGCGAATTATTCTGAAATTTGCGTAAACTTGTGCAATGGGAAGAACTCTTCAATTCTTTCCAACTAATTCTGACAACAATGATTTCATTTTCTGTTTCACTATTTACAACCTACTGCAAAAGCCATGAGGGCATACAGTAAATTCTTGATTATATGCTAAACACATTATGGATGCTGGCCCCATCTTGGACTTCTCCCTTGTGAACCGATATCTTTAGTAGAACATTATTTTTTCTTGAAGAGGTTGTCATTCCCTACATGTTGATACAAAAATCCTCCCTTCACCTCCGAGGCTGCAGCATTCTCCTAATTCTACAAGACTTGTTGGCCTATGACCCATGGCTTACAATGTATTATGAGTGGATAAATCTAACAATTATGACTACACAATACAAAATGTATTCTGATAATTAAATAATGGTCCAGAGATCAATACATTCCAATTCACGATGTTCACAAAAAATAAGAGTGATTAGCAAAGCTTTTAATACCCTTGATCAAGGCGTGCCAGCCGGACGGAACTGTTTTGTTGCATTTGCCATATTTTATTTTTTTATTGCCATTTATGCCTATGCCCCATCGAGTATGCTGTGCCCAAAAGTACAGCACATGATTTTCAGCTCTTATGTACAACTGTACAGTATCCTACACGGTGTGTGTAAGACTATTCGTTGTTGCACCTTGATGGTTCTGTAAAACTATAAAGTGGAGCTCATTATGCTAATGTCACTAAAAAAAGTATTCTCATTGGTTCTTGTTTGAACTAACGACTCCTCGCTATGACGTCAATCACAGCCTGTTGCTTACAATGTGTGCACCTGTCCAGAAAGATACAACTATAACGACAGGGCTGCCTGAAAAATATCGGATATACTGTATCCAGTAAGCAAAATTGTCATTCCGTTCAATGATTCCCTTCTTCCAAGGACAGCATTGAAAGTAGGCCTACTTGAATTGAAATGTTGAAGGACTGTCTCTGCTCTGAACGATCATTGATTTGTATTTTGTCAGCAGCCGAGATTTGACGACCATTACTTATTTCCTAATCCAACTGTGATCCAACCATGATCCAACCATAGTGCAAGAAACACTCTGTTCCCTGCTCTATGATCCAACATTTCCCTTGAAAACGCAATTTTGTCCAAAACAACCAGCCTATAGTGTGCATAGTGTGTTCATGCTCTATGGTGTGTTGCATCACCACATGTGTACAAGTTACTGTAGGGGTCAAAGTCCTTGCTATGTGATCAAAGCTACCAGCCTGTGATTGGCCATCAAATAAAATGAACCGCCAACATCTTGCATACAAAAATCCATTGAAAAAACAGAAAAATAAAAAAATAAAAAAACCTTTCGTTTTACAAAAGCATCAAGGCTGTCGTCCTAACAGACTCCGTGCACGGACAGTGCTTGTGCGTGTGTATTGTCCTGACAGACTCTGTGCATATGTACATTGACTGTGTGTGTGCAACTGCGTATTGTCCTTACAGACTTTGTGCGTAGACAGTGTGCGTGTGCGCATGTGTATCGTCCTAACAGACTCCGTGCATGGACTGTGTGTGTGTGCAACTGTGTATTGTTCTTACAGACTTTGTGCATAGACAGTGTGCGTGTGCGCATGTGTATCGTCCTAACAGACTCCGTGCATGGACTGTGTGTGTGCAACTGCGTATTGTCCTTACAGACTTTGCGTGTAGACAATGTGCGTGTGCGCATGTGTATCGTCCTAACAGACTCCGTGCATGGACTGTGTGTTTGTGACTGCGTATTGTCCTTACAGACTTTGTGTGTAGACAGTGTGCGTGTGCACATGTGTATCGTCCTAACAGACTCCGTGCATGGACTGTGTGTGTTTGTGACTGCGTATTGTCCTTACAGACTTTGTACGTAGACAATGTGCGTGTGCGCATGTGTATCGTCCTAACAGACTCCGTGCATGGACTGTGTGTTTGTGACTGCGTATTGTCCTTACAGACTTTGTGTGTAGACAGTGTGCGTGTGCGCATGTGTATCGTCCTAACAGACTCCGTGCATGGACTGTGTGTGTTTGTGACTGCGTATTGTCCTTACAGACTTTGTGCGTAGATAACTCAGGGCTCTAAGGGAAAGTACAAAGACAGCTTTGATCAAGGCTACTCTTTTTTGGCAATATGTAATTGCAAAACATCTGCTTAAAAAAAATAAATTCTTTCAGTGTTTTCCTTTTGTTTTTACCAGATTTAATAATTTAGTGCTGTATTCTCAGTGCTTTTCAAATCTTGTTGCAAAAAATATATCACTGGACAGTAAAACAAATCAATTTGGTACATTTACATGGGACCACCATGACCACACATGGTATAAATGTAACCATTTGGCAAAACAATCTTTCTATTTTTGTTCTTCACTTTCCAGAAATTTAATCAAAAATAAGAAATTCTCTGATTACTATTGCTATACCTTTTTTGAAGATGACCTAGTATTGTTTGTTTTATTTGTATGCACCATTCCCCAGAATTTTTAATTGAGATTGAGATTGGTTTAATTCCCCATTATGACCCAGACTTCAGTGAATTCCAATAAGTTAATGACAACAATCTTGATCGAAGTAATCAATTATGTACAAAATACCTTTACTGGATGAAGAAAAGATAGTGTAACATCAACACAAATCGTCAATACAAATCATATGTCATTATTTTTGTTAAAGTTAGCCACAAATAAACTACAGTCACAAGAGGGCGCAATTCTACACTGCACTGAGTGGTGAGAAGACTAAACAATATTAGTCAACAGAGAATGCTTTTTATGTTTTGTTTAATGCAATTTCTGACAAAACAAAGGTCATTCAAAATCATGTTTTGAGGGGTAAAATGATGTTTGTGCTAATTTGGTGTGAGTTTCCATTCCCAACAGATGATTACTATTTATTTTATTACAAAGTGTTGACATTTCATCCAGGCCTTTAGTAGCTTATTTAAAAATTGTGTGATCATAAATGTTTGAAAATAAATATAGTTAGGCTACTTTTAGTAGATTTCCATAATTGTTGCATTATTACCCAATACTGGGTTCATATTCAACCTAATCAGCAATATTTTTGTATAAAATAAGTATTATGCCTTCAGCTATATTTTATTCAATAAAGGATGTGTTTTTGTCCCATTTAAACTCATGTCCTATACATTTCTTAAATTGAGGGTATTCAATTACAAAATAGTCAACTCTGTTTTTTTTTTTTTTTTTTTTTAACCTCTGAAATAAAAACACTGAACCTGATGCTGCGGTCTGCAACCGCTGTAATTATATAGAACATTTAAAACAATTAAATCTGTACTGTTAGTAAATAACATAATTATGAGCTACTGAATTAAACTAGCGCATTTACAGCTGGCTACTTTTTTTTTCATTTCTTGTGACAGGTAGGGTATTGAAACATTCCATAAGCGGGTACTACAAAAGCTAATAACAAAAGGATCAACCAAATGAAGGATACGTAAACAAAAGTCACATGTAAATTAGCTACATTAGACTTGCACTGGTCAGTGTGCCTTACAGTTCCATACATTAAATAGCCCCTAAAGTAATGTCTTTGCTGCTTGCCTCCCTCAATGAAAATGTCTGGTTATGCCAACTGCAACCTCCACAGCCTTACACTTGCAATGGTTGGTGTGCGTTACAGTACTTTTACTAATACATAATGGAGCTATGAAGCACCACTGACACTTATAAAATTTCATGACTTTTCCTGTCAACCAAATTAAACCATTAAAAAAGTCATCGAACATAAACTTACCATTTTATCAGTTCTATAAGTTATGATAAACTAGCTAATCAAATAATCAATAGGAAAACATTCCTGTAATTTTTTAAGATAAATATTACTACTAGCTACTTTCTACATTAACTTTGGCAAAACTTATACAGTTGAAACAATTAGAGATTGAAATCTCTAATGCCAATCAACTCTAAGTGACCAGAAATGAAATCAAGCGAATCTATATATGAAATTGTATTCATAAATACACCAGTCAGTTTGGGACAATTTGGGCAGTCCTATTGGTTGAAAGGCGGTCACACGACTGTTTAAGACCGGGTTTTAAACAGAGGTTAAAGACATAGCTGGAGCTGCGAACGTGTGTTCTGCGCTAATTATAGCCACACCCGTGTTGGCGCATTAGATTACGCGGGTGCTAATTTACGCGTAGCGCAATCAATACATAGCAGTACTCAATGTAAAGTCTATTAATACGCTCGCGTACGTGCAACAGTTGAGCATCGACCCTTCAAGAAGTGGAGCCTGAGGACATGGCAAGAATGGAAAAATAAATTAAATAAACAGAAGTTTCACTGATTGTTCTACATTATTACACTTTTTAACAAAAAAGGGCATTTATGAATTTGGGAATAAAAGAGTAGTGACTCAGGGTCTTGGCTGAGTGATAAAGGACGTTGCCTTCAGCTTGGTCCTTTATCACACGGCCATGACCCTACCGGTTATAAATGGCCGTTTAAGACCTCAGAAACACAGAAACGATTCTATCTCACATTCTGAAAATTCTAAAAACTTCCACTAAATAATGTGGACTGACTCCATACAGATATCAAACTTGTCTGCCGTGACAAGACCTTGTCTTGTTTGGGGGCAACACTGTGCAAATCCATGTAGGATGGTCTAACGTTACAAAGTAAATACTTGTCAAAATAAAGGATGAAATGTGACACGAGTTCCACCAATCAAATGACGAGGATATGTGTGTTTGTAAAAAAAACTACTGTCATTCAATGACTTACATGTAGAGTTGTGACTTTCTATTATGCCAATTATAATTAGTTCAAATAACTAGTGTAAGATAAAGCATTGTTACTCTTTGTATATCAGGCAAATTATTTAATTTCAAATTTACCCTTAACCAAATACTTTCTACAGTCATTATAACCACATCCCAGTACAAGCTTGAGTCATTAGTCCATGAACCACAGACTTTGCAGTCACATTTTGCACATTTTCGATTTAAATTTTTTGTTTTTAATTTCATGATTCAAATGTTATAATTATGAATGTTTGTTCGTACTTTTGATGAACAAATTTTCTTATAGAACATTAGGTAGTAATTTTAACCAAATTGTTATGATATTAATCAAAGAAATATCACAAATGATTACATTTTATTTTACAAACAAAATTCACCCAAATCAGTAGCAGATATTTCAAAGTAATTCAAAGTCTACACATCTGTTATATCAAGGCATCAGCGAACACGCAATTCTCGTAGGGTTAATACGCCTTTTTACAGGAAATGAAAAACAGTTGTTGACAATAATGCAGTGTCACGTGACTGTCCAATCAAACAGTGACTCTAACGGCTGCATGACGGGCACTGGTTTTGTTTTGGATTTAGAAAAACGTCAGGTTGGAGGAGAGAAATGATCACGAGTACAATTAGATGCCTTTTTTAATCTTTGACATCTAGAGAAGCCAGTAGGTGATTTTTCAGCTATTTTGTTCAGTTTTTTGTCATAATTTGGGCAATTTGTTAGAACAGTGAATCACACCATCATAGCGAATCCAATTCATCACAACGTAATACCCCTATATGCTTCCCTGGGGGCGCTAGTACAACCGTCCAGGTCAAATATTTTAAAAAGGAGTACAGCGACCACAGTTATTGGGTCTTGCCAAGAACATCAGTGCAGTCTTGAATTGGAGTCTTACATCCTACCAGTACCACTAGACTACCAGTACCACTCTACCAATCACAGTGCCATACTTACAGTAGTAGTACTACTATTAGCCTTACATGTACATGTAATACAGGTTACATAATGTTCATGTACAACATAGGTGCACTACACACACTGTACCGAGTGACTAAGTAGGCAAAAAGATACAGCTTCTACAGCACAACAAGTAACTAAGCACATTTTTGCTGTTGGATAATATTAGGCAATATTTGCTGCCTAAGTAAACTCTATGAATTTAGGCCCATGACATCAGTGCAGTAGTGCAAAGGGGGACTTACGTCCTACCAGTACCCAGTTAGTTAGTAATAGTAGTGCTGTAGTAACATACCAAGCCTTAGCCCAGTATAGTGTCAATATGCTGGACTACCTCTGCTTCTTGGCCCTATTACCACATAGCATTAGGGACTGTGATGACATTTCAAACAAAAACATCATAAATAAACATTGGCACCGACTGTGATTTACACGTGTATCATCAGCTCAGAGATTCTTCATAAAATTACATGAACACCGGTGGATAGAAAATCATTTTAAAGTACTACTAGGCACTATTAGTTCCACAGTTCCAAGGTAAGTGAAAAATCCAACCATTTTTATTTAAAATGTTATCACAGTCTCTAATGCTATGTGGTCAGAGCGCCAAGAAGTGGAGGTAGTCCAGCATAATGGACACTATTTATTGGTCTTACTAAGCCTATACCTCACCTGTACACACAATGTATGTAGCAGCAGCCCTGGTAGGACTTCAGTCTCCATTGCACTGCCACTGACGTCCTGGGTATGGAGGGGTCCCTGCATGGCAAAAAAAGTTAAACAAAATTATTTCATTGTTTTACCTGATTAAATTAGCAAAAACGTCATTCACATATTCCTTGTGTCCAATACTTACAGACTGGTAGGTCCATAAATCTTTAAAATGTTTTGGGCACACACTATTTACGGATGTATTGTAAAATGAAAACTAGTCAGGAAACAGAAGTCAGCAAAAACATCCATTAGATACTTACTCCAGTTGAAACAAACAACATACAGGCGTGGAATATGATGCTTAGCAATGCCAAAGAGGGCGCCGTCTAGTTACTACCAAACGCGCAAAATGCACAAATTTAACATTCCTTCACAACTTTTAGCTAGCTACACAGAGCACGCTTATTTTCCTGTGCAATTTGTGCATTGCCATTAACATTATGACCCAGCAATGCACTCTTGGACGCATGTACATTTAAAAACTTTAAGAGGAAAGTACATGTTCGAGAAAATTTTTAACAATTCCCGTTTTATTTTAAGTATACTTTTCACCAAAACTGAAAGCAGATATTATTTAAAAGATATTCAAAGAGTATTTTAAAGTAACAGGAACATATTGTAGCGGTAACACCAAATACACGGTAGATATTATATTACAATACTTTTTATGATCATGTGACCTTGTGACATGTCAAGTGCATGCTGGGATATTATTATGATTGTTGTTCAAGATGGCGGACAGCATGCCATGAGTTAATAATTAAAGTAAGCCGAACGATCTTCACAATCCAGTTCATCTTGTCAATCAATTAAGGTATGTTTCTGTTTTTCATATCCTACATGGAATGGGAGAAAAACCTCGCCCGTTACAACTTGGCGTAGTCGGCAGGATCGAATAAGAACATTACATTTTGATTAAGAGTTTGATGGTTGTTTGGAGATTGTGTCACGCCAATGCTTAGTGTTATTTCCGATGAAAATCTGTTTATAATCGTCAACACAGACGGATAAATAAACCACCTCTATAACTGTACTTATATATATATATTGTGTAAACATGGATAGAGCAACCTATCTGAGCCGTTTTACGGCTGACCTCATCGGCAGACTTTGTGAACTAAACCACATTGATGTCTCGGCAATTAAAACAAAACAAGAACGCATCACTCGCCTCTGTGACCTGTCGCACATGGTGGAAGAGCTGCCACCATCCCAGAAGGGTCTGGAAACACTCGATCTTCTAAAAATAATCAAAGAACTAGAAACAACAAGACAACATGACACTGAGAAATTGTGCCAGACCCTCGCCAATGCTGTTGCTGAGTCAGCTAAGACACCACCAGTTGTAAAAGTCAGACCAAAACTTCCGGACTTCCACAAGCTTGGTACCGATGATGATGTAGCTTGCTACTTAACCACCTTTGAGCGTTTAGCCACTGCAGCCAAAAAGCCCAAGGAGGAGTGGCCACGTTTGTTGGAGCCCTACCTCACCGGGAAAGCCCAGAAGGCGTTCCATTCTTTAAACGATGCTGATAAATGCAACTACGATAAGATCGTGGAAGTGATCCACCGACGCTACTTCTTGACACCAGAGGAGTACAGAATAAAGTATAAATCTGACACCAAAAAAGCAGATGAAACCTTTGAAGAATTTGCTCACCGCCTGGAAGATAATTTTAACAAATGGATCAACATCCCCTCAGCCAAACGTGTAGTTGCGATAATCGTAACCCTCCATCCTCCCGACGGTCGGAGACCGGAGGGTTACGAGATAAGACTGATATTATCGACGGTATGGGCAGTTTTGACCAGTTTTTGCCAGACTCGTGATCAGATTCGTCCTTTTTTTTCCACTTTCCAAAATCATGACAGACATTCTAAACACATGGAGTTGATCTTTATTGTATGACAACGTCATCTGGAACCCTTAAAACAACATCATGAAAATATTTGGCAGAAAAAACGACAAAAACTTACCAAAAGACTGACCGAATATATCCATAATCCATAGCGGGGCCAACTAGTGATTTTGAACGTCGCACTTGCTTGGCAACAACCAATCAGCGTGACCCAACCAAACACGCATCTGGACGAGCCATGGCTGTCGTATGCGTATCGGCCATTCCAGCTTGCAAACTCACCGCCAGGGTGTGTAAGCACCGATCCAACCTCACTACCACCACTCATCCAACCCCGAACAAACCTTTCAATAAGACTGGCACTCCACCGTCTAAACTCCACGACAAATCTGACGCAAGATCCTCACAAATCTCCAGTGGCCATACAGACATCAACCCCGGTCAGAGCTGGCCACGTAAACCGGACCAACCTCGGAGAAACACATATAATGTCATTTGCTATCGCTGTCACCAATTGGGACACAGAGAGTCGGATTGCCCCATGTCAGCCCAACCAAAGGCAGTTCCTCCTCACCAACCGACTCGACCGTCTGCTTCAGACAAACCAAAGGCTGCACCGCCTGCTCACCCAACCAATCGCGTGAACTTTATACAACAATCTCCATGTACCCTGGGGACTTCAGACTCACACGATTTCCATCCACGCCCTGGAATTGGTCCACTTGTTGATGCCACCATCAATGAACAAATCCATTTAACAGCCTTGGTTGATACAGGCTCTACTCTGTCACTCATCACCGATGATCTGTGTAGACATCTAAAAATTGTTCCAGCCGTGTCTTCAGTTGTGAAAACCTTTGTAATGTTGGATGGCACCGAGCTACCAACGCTGGGAACTGTCACATTAGCTCTTGAGGTGGCCGGCACACTGACAGAAGCGCTGTTTCATTGTGTCCAAAATTTGCCGTCCCCAATCCTCTTGGGCATTGTCTTTGTGAGAGCAGCAAATTTAGTCCTCGATTTTGGCCAGAACTGCTATTGGACAAAAGCCGAAACGGGCCCATGTGTCCAGTTTCCGATTCAGGGGATTCCACCGCCCCAACTACCCAGACCCAAACGAGACATCTCCCAGAATGACACAAATTTAGCTTCGCCCTCCACACTGATGAATATGCACGAACTCTCCCCGGAGGAACACCGTCAGGTAGTTGATGTGTTAAATGAGTTCCCTGATGTGCTCTCTGAACAGCCTGGCCACACAGATGTTGCTCAGCATTACATCCACACTGGCAATGCCGAACCTGTCAGACTTCACCCCTACCGTTTGTCAGCAGACCGAAAACAAGCTCTGCAGAAGGAGATCAATAAACTGTTGGCCTCTGGGAAAATTGAGCCGTCATTCTCACCATGGGCAGCACCAGTCCTTATGGTCCCTAAGAAGTCAGGGGAATACCGCATGTGTGTGGATTACCGCCGTTTAAATTCGGTTACCAAGCTGGATGCTTTTCCCATGCCGACTATTGCCCATATCCTAGATTCACTCCATGGTGCTAGGGTATTTAGTTCTCTCGATCTCCGCTCAGGATACTGGCAAATGGGTGTTGCCCCTGAGGATGTGGAAAAGACTGCATTTGTTTGTGATGAAGGTCTATTCCAATTCCGAGTTCTTCCCTTCGGTGTTGTCAATGGACCAGCCAGTTTTCAGCGCCTCATGTCATCCGTGCTAGGGAATCTCATCGGAGAAAAATGTTATGTCTATTTGGATGACATTGTAGTTTATTCCACTGACCTGAACCAGCACCTGGTGGACTTACGCGAAGTATTGTTAAAGCTTTAGGAAGCTGGGTTGACAATCAACTTAGAAAAGTGCACCTTTGCCAAACGTGAGATGCACTACCTTGGACACATTGTGAGCCAGGACGGTGTAAAGCCAAATCCAGAGAAGGTGTCGTCAATTTTGGCATACCCTGAGCCAACCACAGTCAAACAGCTCGAACGCTTTTTGGGAATGGCAGCATGGTTTCATAAATTCATTCCCAACTACGCTAGCATTGCAGAACCACTACACAACCTCCGCCGGAAAAAGGTTCACTGGGAATGGACCCCTGAATGCCAGTCATCATTTACTCAGATGAAACACTTGCTAACAACTGACCCCATCCTTGCCTTTCCAGACTGCAGCCAACCATTTGAGATTCATACTGATGCCAGCAATGTTGGTCTTGGGGCCATACTTCTACAATCGCAGAACTCTGTGAAACGCGTGGTCGCCTATGCTAGCCGCTCACTTAATGACGCTGAGCGCAACTATAGTGCTACTGAGAAAGAGTGCTTGGCAGTAGTGTGGGCCCTGGAAAAATGGCGCTCCCATTTGGAAGGGACAAAATTCCGTGTCGTAACGGATCATCAAGCCCTCTGTTGGTTATTCCGTAAAACTAAATTGACGGGACGATTGGCGCGTTGGGTTCTCCGACTACAGGATTTCTCCTTCGATGTAGTCTACCGTCCTGGCCCCCAACACAACGTTTCCGATGCACTGTCGCGAATTCCTGAAGTTCTTCATGTTGTTGGTGTTGTCCTGACAACAACCCCGCCCCATGCTGAGTCTGGAGACGCTCAGGTGGCTCTACCCACGCGCACGACTGACAGCCCTGCCCCCAGTGATGACATTACAGTGCCAGTGCCGCCCTTGGCATCTGTACTCGATGACACGGTCCCCACCAACCTGACTCTGCCCTGCAGTGCTGCAGTTTGCCTCGACCCACAAAGTGATGTTTTGGACTGGATCCAATGCGATGACTGTGATAACTGGTTCCACCAAAAATGTGTGCATGTACGGAAGCGAAGGGCTGAACAACTTCCGCAGTACTCATGTCCTTCCTGCCGTAAACGCCGCCGTGACAACCACAAAGAGCTCTTGTGGCGTAATACGTCTGTGACTTCTGATGTTTGTGCTGGCACCAGTTTAACTCGTGCTAACCTACAGGATTCTCAACTCAACGACCCAGACTGTGCCCGCTTCATCAAATACCTACGTGATGCTTTGTTACCTGATGATGACGCCCGGGGAGCAAATACTGTACAGAAGCAGGCACAAGAGTACCGACTCGATAATGGGGTGCTGTTGCATTACACTCAATCAGCATGGTGTATTGTTGTCCCCAAAGCCCTGCAGCGTGGTGTAATTATCGAGTGCCACTCCAAACCAATTGCCGGCCACCAAGGTCGAACAAAAACTGTTAATCGTCTTAAGAACAACCGCTTGTGGTGGAAAGGTATGTCCACAGACGTCCGCAGTTTCATCCGCACATGTACATGTAAGACATGCCAGGCCACCAAACCAGTTTTTCGCAAGCCCGCAGGAATGATGCTTTCCACCCACTCCAGTGAGCCTTGGGAAGTAGTCGGTGTCGACCTGATGGGGCCCCTCCCCCGAAGTTACGCGGGCCACGAATACCTCCTGGTAGCTGTTGACCACTTCAGCAAATGGTGTGAAATCTTTCCAGTCAAAAAAGCCACTGGCAAGAACATTGCTTGCATCCTTGTACGACAACTGTTCAGTCGCTATGGCGCCCCTCGTTGCCTCCTGTCTGACAACGGCCCACAATTTATCAGCCGTGCCGTTGAAGCCGTTTGCACGGAGTGGGGTATTCATCAGAAGTTCATCACGCCCTATCATCCGCAAACTAACTGGGTGGAACGCGTCAATAGAAACATCAAGGGGATGCTGCAGGCTTTCACAACCACTGATCATCGCGCTTGGGATGTACATGTTTCAGAATTTGTGTGCGCTCTCAATTCTGCTTATCATGAATCCACTGGAGTGGCTCCTTCAAGTCTCATGTTAGGGCGTACCATGCGCTCTCCTTTGTCCAATAAACTGAACAGCACGGATCTCAACCCCTCAGCCTCAGGGAGACTGCCAACATAGGGCTGGATAGCTCAGTTGCTAGAACTTTAGTACGTTAAGCCAGTGGTCCCAGGTTCAAATCCGACTCTTGTCTGTTTTCTTTGGTTATACAATAATACAATTGAATTATACAAGTTAACAATAGCAAATGATGTAGCCATACAATTTTTCTCTTTTTTGTTAATGTAGGATTGATCTCCTTTTTGTTAAGTTATGAGTGTTCTCCTTTTTGTTAGTGTATGATTCTTGTTTTATCAAATGCTCATCAATTGGGCACAGTATACTGACTTTTATTTCAAACAAAGTCATTGATGAACTATTTATTTGGTTTATCATGTTTGCTTTTGCCCAATGATAAAAAATGTCAAATTCCATAATTGCATTTACATTCGTAATGTAATGAATTACATGAAAAATCTGAATATAGTTTTACATAAATGCAAATTGTCTTTAATTTTCCACTTTGATAATTTCAATTCTGATACCATTGAGATCACACTTTGTTTGATAACAGCTTCTTAGGGTGCTAATTTAGTTTCATGTTGCCCCAAAGTGTATGTCAGGTTGAACCGTCTTGTGGTCTAGCATAATGTTTATTGCTGTCTTTAATTCTGGTGATAGATTTGAACTGATTCGCTTTTAGCAACAACCAGATCACCAGCTGGTGTGAGTGTCATACATTGTGGTTGAACAAATCCCTCAATGATACATCCAATGTACTTGCCATCAGGGCTGTAATGATGGGTCTTAACTTGTGATGATTGAAATGGTCCTTTCGCAACAGCAACATAGATGTTTCCATCCCAGTCACAACACACACCACAAGGCCATCCAGACTGACTGATATCTACTGAGAATACCATGTCACCATTGTAGTCTACTGATACTAACTTCCTGTCCTTGTAGTTGGTGTAGATGAGTCTCTGTTTGCAGGTAGTCATGTATTCTACAATCCCTGGAGCAGGCAGTGTTCTGATGAGGGATCCATCTGGTTTGTGTAGAGAGATCTCTGCCTTGTTATAATATTCCACTGCTATCAGATTGTTGTCATCCACTACAATACATCTTGGTTGACTGCCTGGTTTGAACTGATGGATGAGCTGATAATTCCTGCTGAAGATCTTGAGTGTTCCATTATCTAGAATAATGAGCTGATCATTCTTGTTCACAGTCGCTCTGTTTGGTCCAGTAAGACCTTTGATTGGAAGTGGTTGTGGGATGACAGTGGATTGAGGATTACTCTCTGCTGATATTGTCATCAAGCTAACACTCTCCCAATGTAATGTAAAAGAACAATATCACTATTGGAGTATGCAGTAACATACTTGGAATAGATATCTGTCTCTACTTCTGCTTTCAATGTCCATTTATCTTTCTGCAAGAGTCTCCCTAGTGATTTATGGCCTTCTTTAAAGTCCATATAAGTCAACCCATCAGGCACTTTTGTTGGCTTGATCTCTCTGTATTCTTTGAGGTCTTGTAAGAGTTGTTCTGTATGATGTACAATCTTGATCCCTTGATCTATGAGTTGATTAACCTCATCCTGCTTGTGCTGTGCTTTGTTAATCTCTTTACTGTTTGTAGCTCATGCAGTTTCCATTGTGTTGACTCTGTCTTTATAAATCTGTTCTGCTTCTTGCTTAAGTTTTTCCTCCTCTCCTCTGATCCTGGCAACCTCCTGATCAGCTTTCTTGGAGATTTTCTCTTTGGTGGCAGCGAACATAGAATCTAATGTCTTACGGGACATGTTTATTTCTTGATTAGCTTTTTTTGAAGGTTTTGATGCTCCGACTTACTTGTGCTAGAAGTTTTGTGGCATGTTGTTTACTTTTGTCTGAAGCTTCATGAAGTTCTATGGCAGGGTGCATGCTGTGGTCTTTTGCAATGCAAGTTGTGCAAATCAACTTATTGCATGTGTTACACAACATGATTACATCTCTGTCAGTATGCTTGCTACACTTGAAAACAAATTCCTGATGACTGAGTACTTGTTTTCCTCGCTGTTGTTTCAGTTTGGTTTCCTGTGTTTCAATAGCATCTATCAATGAAAGGGCTAGAAGGTTTGCTTTCAGACCATCAATGCCATTTTTCTTTAAGAAAGTTTCTTGTCGACATACTGGACATGAAAGTTTTGTTGTACTTGGACTTTTCTGTCTGAGTTGTTGAAGGCATTCAAGACAAAATGAATGAGAACATTCTAGTAGTTTGGGTTGCTTGACGCGTTCACTGCAAATTGGGCATTCAAGATGACCCTGACTAATCTCTGCTAGGACTGACTGAACTCCAATATTTGATGCCATTGTAGCTTGAGGTACGTGTACTTGCTGACTGAAAAATAGAAAATGACTTAATTAGATTAAATCCTCAACATGAAGCAGTACTCAAAGACTTGTGCTAACTGTTCACACAAATACAATCTGTTCTCTTTTCTTGTACCTTTGCATCTTGATGAATAAAAAAGTATTTAATTACTTGCATTACTCACAAAGTCAGTTTTAAATTAAAAACACACAACAATTATGTGTACTTGAAGTAACTATCACCGTGTATTGGACATTCTTCCATCACCAAGTATATTATGGATTAAAATTTGGGGTGAACAAGAAAAACTGACTTGAGTGGGACTTGAACCTGTCACCGACGGATATAAACCAACTTAGCTATCCAGCCCCGAGCTTTAGTTTTATGGTTGTATTGTAGACTTGGGTGTGATCCTAGGTTGTCTGACAGTTTCGGGTTGAATGGCTTTTAACTGGCACCCTGAACAACGATATTGACTAATAGGGAGACTGTCAACATTAGGGCATGATAGCTCACTTGGTAGAGTATTGGTACATTAAGCTAGGGTCACAGCTTCAAATCCCGCTCAAATCAATATTTATTGGTTTCCCCCGAAATTGATTTAAAATTGACCAAGTCAGTGTCAGTTTAACTGGTGTAATAGGGTCATGGGTTCATATCCAACCTAATAGCTTGTGGATTTTTTTCCACACATACAATACTTGTCACACATTGATGTAAGAGTATAAATCTGAAATCATATTGCTTGATATGTTGCGACAATCTGTACAGTCTGATGACATTTCAAGGTTTTCATTATTAAAGGTAACACCTGTTGGCCCTCCGGAATTAGGTCATCAATGCTTCTCATATGTTTGACTAAAGAATGAACAGATTCTTAGCCAATTCTTAAATGTTTAAACATTTCATTGAACTACGATTCCAATAAGAGAAAGGAAACAACTAAAAGCAAAATGCCAAATGCTGAAATATTTCTCACTCATCAATCAATCAATGACTCTGTCTACTGTGTTTTCAATCATTTTGATGATTAACTCAATGTAGATAAACAAGTTTTGGCCTTTACATATTAACTTGTTTCCTTTTACTCTATTTGTTGTTTTTTAAATGCAATGTCAATCGTCCTGATGGTGCTACATGGTCATAACTTGATTCCACAACAAGTTTGTATCTTGCGTAAACAGTCACTCCATGCAACAAACGTTGCATCTCGGCATCCGTTGACTTTGTGTCTACAGCTGGGTCATTCTATTCAAATAATAGTAGGGGTCAAGTGTGCCCAACTGTTGTATGTGTGAGCATGTGTTGCCCAACACTGGTAGGGGTATGTTTGCCCCAAGTTTGGTATGTGTTGGCGTGTATTGCCCCACAATGGTGAGGGTCCGGTGTGGCCCAACTGCTGTGTGTGTGGGCATGTGTTGCCGAACACTGGTAGGGGTCTGGTTTGGCCGAAGTGATGTATGTTTGGGCATTTGTTGCCCATTTATGGAGGGGTCAGGTGTGCCCCAAATGCTTATGCTTGTGTGACAGGTTCGAGTTTTCATAACTGGCTGCTTTCAAGGTTGGATATAGGTGGTACCGTAGAGTTTTCTATGGTTGTACAGGCTGTAGTTTATTATACAGGGGAGAGAATTAATTCTCAAATAATTTCCAACATGATTGTTACTTTAATGAATAACTGGTGAAGGCAATTATCAGAAAAAGTAATTTGTAAAACTATTAAGACATTATTCCTTGCGCTGTCTTTGAGTTCCAGTGCAGGGCAGTGTGTCAATGATGGTCACTTGTTGGCATTGGTCTGTTTTTGCGATACACACCTGCATCTGGGTGCCATGCTTTTTGCTTGGCAGCTACCTGGTGCGGGTATCATTCAAAAGAAAGGACACCCTCTATCCAATCTTTGTGGGTCAATGCGTGGTAAAATCAAATGTCATCAAATCCAGACTGTTCACACAGAAAACATAACAATTGCTAATTCCCAGCAAGCTCATTTCACTGAATGGGAAAGTCACGCAGATGTTTTTCATGACTTGGATACCGGATTCGGCCTAACCTTTAATTAGGATCTAGGTGATTTGTGTTTTTCTGAAAAAAGCTGGAAACTATTCCCTAAAACTAAAGCTACTGTACAGATCTACTGATTCTGCATTGAGTGAATTATACACTGAAATGTCAATGCGTTCTTAAGTTGATGGTGTCTGACCCCTACATGTACATTACTGGGACTCAGTGACATATAAATAACAGGTTGTTTAACATTGGACTGGAGCATACTGCAATACTTTGCCGTATTGTTTATGGATTCAAATGTCATCTTGGATTAAAACTGTTTGTTTAAGACTGTTCACAAAATTGGTATCATTTTGAGGTATGGAGATAATTAATATAATAAGACTGATTCTATCGCATTTTCTTTGGAAAATAAGAAAATTTGTTGTAATGAAAAGTTTTAAAAATTATAATTTTAAATTTTTTTTTCACTTCGTCTTATTTCAAAAACACAGGTCATTGTTCTTCATAAATGAATTAAGTGATAATATTTAAAAATGTTGTACTGCTGTCAGCAGCTTTGAGAACATTTTGAAGTCTATTGTCAATTATATTACAAATTAAATTCTATTAATTGATTCTACATATAAATCCCACAGCTGTTTTTTGAACTTTTGTGGGCAACTGAAACAAGACTTTTGTGTGCATACATTTGATTTTATCTATACTTCTTTTATTTATTTATTATTTTTTTTAAATTTTCTGCTCTTAGGTGTCTCTGGTGTCAGCAGCCTCTTGGATTTTGAAGCCCATAACCATGGTAACCCAAGACCCACAAGATCTCAGTCAGTCTCAGACTCCCAGGGGAGATGCTGAGGACTCTACCAGTGAAGCTCTGAAGACACTACAGGGAGAGTTGCAAATGTACAAACAAAAGGAAGCTCACAATGAGAGGTAAGAAGTGGTCTGGATTTGGTGTGAATATTTATTTCATGGTAACATCTCCACCCCACCCACCGCCACAAGGAATGGTGCACGCAAAGACGCTCATTGAGTTATAAATTAATGCACAATCGCTACACATTTGATGCACTGCCAACCTGTTTATGACTCGGTAGTTTTTGAAAAGGGTGCAAACAAAAACAGAAATTGTTACGGAAGTAACGAATGGAATGCAGCAAGTTTTACAATAGTATGTCAGGCAGAAAAATAGTACAGTGAGATCAATTCACTCATGACAATGAGGTTATACTTTTGTGCAAGAAATATTATGTCAATATGAGTCGTGTGATTCCCTACTCACTTTAATCTTGTCAACCAACAAGAAAGAAAGAGCCAGATTAAAAATGTGTTGTGGCAATGCGGTCAGACTGTGTGGTCAGAGAGGGTTGTAAAACAATGTCATGGCATGTAAGAATACCTACAGAAGTAAAATCACATTACAAATTAATTGTCAAATTAGGTCATCCTTTTCTTTGAATTTTAACAATTTAGAGAAGTGAACAGTTAAATGTTATGTTTCAACATTAAATAGATATGTGTCAAGATTTTGTTTTGGTATTATTTGACACGCCCTTTTCTTCATGAACACGCTGCTTGTTTGTTGACATGATTTGATTTATTTGTGAGTGGCATATCTGACCACAAATTACTTGCAATAACTGGATGGATAAATGAGGGTCAATCCCTTCTGTAAGATACTCTTGTCTTCTAAGTAGACTTAATGCACAGTTAGTATTACTTATAAAAGTTACAGTAAAGTATTGATTATTTAGAATTTTTTTAAAGTGTTCAAAACAATCCTAAAATGTCAATTTGTGTGTCATGTATTCATTTTGATATTTGCGTTTTGTTTTTAACTCAGTAGCTGTTTATTTCTCAAACAAGTTGTTTTATCATAACTTCTTATAATTCCTCTCTTCTTGCAACTTAAGTTTTAATTTTGAAGAAGGTTCATGTCATCAAAAGCTACCTGTGCTTAAATATTTTCAAAAGTGCATCAACAAAATCCTACCCCAAGAGCTTTGGAACTAATTTGAATCAACTTACTTGAATGATGACAGAAGACTTTGGCTAGAAACACAGCATCCAATCTGTTAGTTGAGTAGGATATTCAAGCAATGATCTGTTGGACTATTACACAGTGACACTCCCTACCTGGTACTGGTTTAAGTCTGACTATGAACATTTGTAATCTGGAAATACCAAATTGTATATTTATGATTTGTGTTGTGTGAATGTAGTGTAGTATGCATGAATAACTTTGAGTAAGCTTTTCAGATTCAAATTAGGCAGGTAATTATTCTGCTCAATATCAATACTGTACATGTCTTGTGCACTGGCTGGTTCTACGCTTATGAAAATATGAATGAGTGTATGGGGCTTTGGTGTGTAATTGTAAAAGCATAGGAGCAGATCCTTATGGAAGGTTGAAGGGAATGAGTACACACCTCAATGCCTGGAATTGTTCAATGTTAATAATTTATGTTGAGTCTGAGTGAAGTGAAATAGACAAAGTTAATTTAGGTATGTAGGTAGTAATACATTCACTTGTTTTGTTGAGGGAAGTTGTCATCAGTGTCTGCATACAACTTAGTTGTAAAAGTTACATGTATGATCAGATTACTGGTTTTTTGGTCTAATAAGATTTGATGTGATAATGAAATGCAAACTCAGAATGTCCTGAGTCTACTAGACATGTCAAACCAAACCAGTACTCACATGAATGAGTGTTACACCCAAGGTACTTCTTCACTGTGATTGACATAGTGGAGTAGCCTGTATTGCACTCTGTGATTGTAACTATTTGTGCATCAAGACTGAGTTAATCAACCAAGTTATCTCATACACACAAAACACATTAATTAATTTTTAAAAACATAACTTAGATGATTGTTCTGTCCTGAAATTTGAAGTTTTTTCATGATCCAGTCTGGCAAGTAACCAATGCTTAGGCAAATCAAGAGGGTGCTGTCTCTTCTTCTGTCACTGAACAATTCAGGTGAATCAAATCCTAAACTTTGATTCTGAAACATGAAGGGCATATTCTATGATTGGTAATATTTAGTTAAATTCTCAGATAGTTTTTAATCTGAAAGCTTACCATTTTCATAAATTGATCATAACTAGTGTACATGTACTTCCTAATTTTACAGAAAGTGAAGACCCAACCTCTGCTGCAAGAGAGCCAACAATGCTCAAGTCAAGTAAGACAAGCCTACCAGTAAGGTAAGTGTTACCAATGCTATGTTGTTTATTGTAACCACTCTCTTACAATGAGGTTGGCTCAGTGGCGTCTTTTACTGCCTGACCTCAGTGGACCATGGTTCGAATCCCTCTTCAGACCAGAGCCTTTTGGTATCCTTATCCAATCAGTAGCCTTCAGTTTCTCCATAGAGTTGTTGACCTTCAGAACACCTACAAGAAGTACCAGGGAAGGATCTCACTTTATGATCAATTTAATTTTCAACTTAAGTCAACATTTCAGATTCCTTACTTTCGGCAGCCTTTGCCAAATCAAAATCCATCAGTAGTCATCTTTTTAATCAAAAACTGAGCTCTAAAAGGAGATAAAAAAAAATTAAAAGGAAAGATTTTCTCAAAAATATCTCTTAAGATTTACTTTTGCAGATTTGTGTAGGCCTAAAGATTTAAAATTTTAAAATAAACAATTTGAGTTGACTTTACATTATATTCTGTAGATAAATCTAACTTGATACTACAGTTCAGTGAGCCGCCATACATTGAAGGCATAATTAGTTTCTACTCTACAATTGTTGAAATTTTTACCTAGACAACAGAAGATGAAAGATTAACTAGATCAGAAAACAATCCCATCTAGCTGTGTATCGTTAATTTAAACATACTGTTATAACTCTGTGTGTATTGCACTATACCCATAGAGTTTGTATAAGAACTCTCTATGAGTGCAACACAGTCAGGCAACAATGGGTACTTGCTTCATGAAAGTTGATATCAAATTCACCATACAATATAACCATAGAGTTATAATACATGTAGGGTACAGACAAACAAAAAATATTCACTACACGGCTCAGTGCTTTCTTTGTATACTGTACCTAGCTGTACCAGTCAGCCAGCTCAGGAACCCACTCTATATGCTATGTGACTATCAAACAAACTTGTTAAACTTGTTTTGCCTAGAGCCATTTTTTTAATTTAAAAGGATCATATATTTTCCTGGAATCAAAACTGAAAGAGATGTTTTTCTGTGTAGTATGTTTTTGTTTTTGTTCTCATAAATATTTTGAGGCATGTAGGTTTACATTTAAAGCCCAAGCTCAACATTGTTAACAAAAAACCATAAATGTTCACAGATTTCGATATTATACCTTACATCGTATAAAAATAACAAAGGTAGAAAACTTTCCTTGAAATACTTCTGCCTGAAGTGTTATCGTGTTTAAAATAATAAATGAAAAAAAAAATCAAAATTATTTTTTGTCTCAGTGAGAGGAGAACTCTGCCTATAGGAGTGAGTAAAAAATGCCTAACGCAATTGAAACTATGAAATGAGCTGACAATTTTCACAGGTTGGTTTGATTACATATATCTTGATTTGTGCAAAGAATGGAAGCAATTACAGTCAGTTTACCAAGAGTGCTCTGGGGCTTTAAAGGCTCATTGGCTCTTCACATGTTGGAGGAAATGGTTACAAAGAAATATTAAAGGCAAAAGAGTAGTTTAAATGTTGTATTAAGCAATGATCAGACCTTATGTACATATGCAAAAAAAAGGCTCTATGGCTCTATACTGTTTGACATAATGAGCTCTTCCATGTCATTTCTAAACTGTTCATCGTTGATGTTTACACTGTCATAATTTGGTGTAATCAGAAAGGTTTATTTTGATTAATAAAGATGTCCCCCACCCCTTTGAACGTTAGGGACCATGGATAAATTACAAACGCAGTCGCCCACGTGATGACGCGTGACAGCGCGCGGTTGTTCCAAAATTGTCACAGCCCCGTGACACGATGGGATTTGCGCTCCAGTGATTTTTAGGTTCCCTCATTATCAAACTCTATTGTTGGTACCTTTTGTTGGTCAGATTACATGGACAAGGCAGCATGAAAGTAGCCCACAAATGAGTGAAGCATTAGTGTTTGCGGTCTATATAGCTCAGTTGTACCAGACAATGGGTTGGAGAGATGTACGGTCAACCCTTGAGTTTGTGAAAGCCAATATATTACAAGTACTTGCAATGTATTTTTATCAAAAGTTGAACTTTAGTTCTATTTCGATTGGTATAATTAGAGCTGGTGACAAGTTCTGTTGGTTTTTTTAAAGGGCTTTTTTTACCGCAAAATTATACGCTTAAACATCGCTCTGATTGTTCATGATATAATGTCATAAGAATGATCTGTAAGGGCAAATTGTGTCATCTTTTATTCACTCAACAGCTACAAACTTGTTTTTACACCCATTACAAAATAAAGAAAGATAATTCAATAGCGGATATGAATAATTGCAATACATGTACACGAACAGTTTTATTGTAACACCTTGTCTTTATATTTTTATATTTTAGTGTCACACATATATGCAAGGAAATGCATTATTGTTTTGCTTCAAAAATCACATGATCACAAGTTCAAGGAGTAGAAACAAATACACATTTATATAAAAAAGCTATTATTTCCTAATTACAATTTTCGGTGGACACACTTCCTATTTCCTATTGGTATGTTGGCCAACAAAATCTTAAATTAGTATCAGTTATTAACGAAGCTCTTTCTCTAATAAAAATAATGATAAAAGTAATTTACTCTTCATATAGCATTTTGAACAAAAATCTGTTGACGATGTGCAGGAAATTACTTTTCCAAAGTAGCAAAATATATATTTATATAACACCAGGCCGGAAATACAATTTCTGTTTACGTGGATTATATTTTTTCAATTGAAACGAGAGTAGACTTATTGTGGGAAAAAGGCTAGGATTGATCCTTTTTTACTCATAAAGAAACCCATGAAAATATACCACGCCGGAGATACAATATTATCGTTGACATGACTTCTGTTTTTTTTAACTGAAATGACAGTAGACTTATTGCGGTGGAAAAAGCTAGAGTTTATCTAGTAAGCCGATTATAACTACACAGGGGCATTTGGCCAACACCATTGTTCCTTTGTTATACAGTGATTCTCCCTCAACACCAGGCCATTGCAGAAAAACGCATGACAGTGCTTGACACTGGGTGGTTTTCCTTTTGTTTGGGTTGTCACGCAAAGGAACGCGTGGGATCTCGGCCGTGCCCGTGACATAATTTATCTATGCTCCCTTAGTTGATCAAAAGGATTGGTTTTTATAATGGCTCTTTCCTCTATCGGACAATCCACAGCTGGCCATGGCAGCTTTTGCTGTTTCAGTTATTAAGATGAAAAGCTCTGTGTTTTGTAATCCGGTTTTATGTGGTCTGGTACGATTTATTCCATGTAAATATATAATTGTTGATTGCCGTTTTCCAAAGACCACATTCTGGAAAAAAGCACTCATAATGTTGTAGGGCTTGATTGACTGCTTGCTCTACAGTCTCTTCAATTCTCTTTGTTGTTTTTATCAAAATATCTTGGATGTTTTGCATTAATATTTCCAATAAAACACTTTTGTATTTGTCCATTGTAGAGAGTGCAAAGGCAGCTTGTGAACCAGCAGATAGTGAGCAGACAGCAACTTCACATTTCTTGATGATGGAGTTTACAGTGTTTGTTATTCACAGGGTAGATTGCTCAGTGATTCCTGCCAGAGACATTACTTTATAAGGTGAGAGTTCCTTTTGTGTTGGTCATTACAAAGGTAAGATGTACTGACTCTGCCTACAGGAAGAGAAGCAGGTGATCCAAGGGGTGACGTACAAGGGGTGACTCATAATGGCATATCCAGGATTTTCCAAATTGGGGGGCGTGAAATTTACTGATCAAGCAGCAAATGATGATTGAAGACAAGTTGATGCGACTGCAAGCGCGTAGCGCAAAGCCCTAACAGTGTGGCGTGTGGGCCCCTCAAATGTCCCTCAACAGCTCCCTCAAATGTCCTGAAAAGCATGAACATCGCTTTTTACCCGCCTCTTATTGTTTGACATTACAGTGAACATTGTAGTATAATGTTGAAAGTTTATTTCTCATTGTACGTGGGCAGGATGATATCTTTTTAGGAAGGAAAAATAGGGGGCCTGTGCCTCTCACGCCTCCCCCTGGACCGGCCCCTGAATTAAATGGTGATAATTGACTGAAAGTGGCATGTGTACAACTGTCTGCAATGTTCCTACAGGAAGACTTCTATTCAAGCAGTTTATTTCGAGCCACTTTTGCAACAATAATTATATTCTTGGCATTAATGTTGATGATTTAACATCATGTAAGGGTTTTTTTTCCACGGAAGGGCACAATAAAGGGGCGTTGCTTTTCATTTGGGGCCCGGGTATCATGTTTTTAAATGAATTACGTGCATCTAAATTCTTTTGTATTGTAGGGGGGCCCCTGGGGGAGGAACTGGAAATTTGTGGGACACCTGCCACACCCAGCCCTGCAATTCTTTAAGTACTTCTTGTTATTTTTTCAACAGGACAGTCTAACAATCATTAAATTCCTTTTTTAACCCTTCAACTTTACTTTGATCCTCTTTTGTCTCAGGTATCTCTCAGGTCACCAGCCTCTTGGATTCTAAAGCCCACAACCATGGTTACCCAGGACCCACAAGATCCTAGTCAGTCTCAGACTCCCAGGCAGATGCTGAGGACATTACCACGGAAGCTCTGAAGACACTAATGGATGAAGACTGCAGATGTACAAGAGAGAAGCTCACAATGAGAGGTAAGGAATAGTCTGGATTTGAAGTAAATATTTATTGCATGTTACTCTTTGTACAGATTTACAGATCTTGTATATAACTGAAAGATTTTCATCTACAAATATTTCTGTTTGAAATGCTCTGATCTTTTGACATGTTTTAGAATTAGAGGATTAGATCTATATATGCTTTGATGAGTGGCACTTCTCAGAGATAATGAACAGATTAAATGGCATAATAAACACTGTTGGACAAAGTACATTGACTAGGTTTGCTTCTCAAATATAATCAAACAGGTTATCCTGATATTGTCGTAACAAGGGTTTCGAGATGAACATGTGGAAAATGAAAATTGAAGGCAATTGGAGTTAATTTCTGTCTGTACTGATAAAACAAAGCTTTTAATTAAAAACTAAATACAAATACTTTACTGCTACTTCTACAAGCCTTAAGAATTGGAATATAACAAGTAACATTTACATAAGTTGAACGTTCTGCCTTCCTAAACCCAGAAACCTCTTGCATCTGTCTGCAATTTAATCATCTGTCTGCAAATCAAATTAACAAAAAAAAAACTGTGTGTGTCATGTCTAGGAATAATTCATCTTACTATGGATCTAAACATTAAAATAATCTTGAAATATATTGTGACTATCTAACCAAGGGCATTCAGGTTGGCTCAGTGGTTTCTTTCCCTGCCTTTCACCTCTGTGGACCCCGGTTCGAATCCCGGACTGGGGCCTTGCATGTGGATTGGGTTTTCAGTCCCTACCTGATTGCGTGGGTTTTCCCTATTTGGGGTTTTCCTCCCACATCTAAAACTGACATTTCTTCAACATCTTCTCCACACAGGTATCTTCAGGCCTACGGGTCACAGTGCAAGTCACTTTTGAGGGTCCCTTGGTTTCATTACCAGAAAGATATAATAATAACCAGACTCACTGCAAACTCATTCCTATGTCTGTAATCTACATTTTAAACCCAATACAATAAAAGAAAATAGCTCTGTCTCTCTGTAAATTCCCTTTATGAGCTCATACGTCAGAAACTGATTTGGAACATGAATTTCTTCTCTTGTACAATACCATTAGCTCTACTCCACAAGTCAGTAATCTAGGCAATGAACCTTAGAGGCTGTTTCCTCCTAGACATCCACAGTAACATAGTTTTGACCTCAGCTTGACCTATAACCTTTTGCAATTCCCCAAACCTGCTTTGATATGTGGGTCATTCTTGTACACACATATCCTATATACAAACGCAACTTTGCACAAAAGAGAAAGTTCATATTTAAATCCTTCCCCATCCAAACCATCCTTTGTCAAAATACACAATTTCAGCCTGCTGAGTAGTCTATAATACCTAGCAACAATAGCATAATATTCAAACGCTGTCAACAAGCATGAGGCAAATGAATATTGAAGGCAATAGTTGGAGTCAATTTCTGCCTGTTCTGATTAAACAATGGCTTTAATTAGAAAAAAAGAAATTAGAAAAAATACAAATACCTAACTTGTACATCTACAAATCTTACGAATGAGAATTTAACAGGTAATAGTTAAACAAGTTGAACGTTCTGCCTTTCTTAACCCAGAAACCTCTTGCATCTGTCGGTAATTTAATCATCTTTATGCAAAGCAAATTAACAAATGAAAACTATGTACGGTATCAGTCATACTAAGAAATCATTTTTTTCAAAACTGCAAAAGAAAAACATAACTTTTAAATTCTTGACAGAAATTTGAACAAGGTACTGTGTTCATGTACTGTTCTTTTTACATGACTGACTCTACATAACGTAGTTTTGTCTCTTTGTAAATTTCCTTCAATGAGATTATAGGTCAAGAACTGATTTGGAACAGAAATGTCTTCTCTTGTACACTACTATTAGCATTACTCCACAAGTCACAAATCTAGGCACCATATTCATTGGGCCAGTGACATTCCTGTAATGTTTCTCAAACACATTATCAACCTCCACCCTCCGAGACTTTTTTCTCCAAGATATCCACAATTATACATTTTTGACCTCAGCCTGGCCTATAACCTTTTGCAACTCCCCAAACCTACATTGTTATGTGGGTCAATCTTGTACATCAAATTGCAACTTTGCACACAAGGGAAAGTTCATGTTTAAATCCTTCCCGATCTTGACCATCCTAATAGTCTAAATACACAAACTCAGCTTTCTTAGTAATCGATAATACCTAACAACAATAGCATAATATTCAAAAGTTGTCCATGTACCTTTGGCAAGTGAAAACTGAAGGCAATAGTTGTAGTCCATTTGTGTCGGTACTACTACGACTAATAATAATAACTAGTACTTATATAGCGCATTTCACATTAACGTCTCAATGCACTTTACAATAGTACCCTATTCATTGGGCCAGTAACATTCCTGTAATCCTTCTCAAACACAATATCAACCTCCACCCTCCGAGGTACCCATTTATACCCCTGAGTAAAGAGAAGCAATTTTAGTAAAGCATCTTGCTCATCATGACCAGAATTTGAACCCACACCCCGATGACTTGACCACCACAACTTTGGTCCAGTGCACCAGATCGCTCAGCTATGACATGCTACTAAACTGATAAAACAATGCATTCAGAAAAAAACACATTAGGTCAAGACAGTGCCCTCACTCTGCAGTCCACAGGGATACAATAATAAACAGACTTACTTGTACAATCCCTTCTTTTATAACATTAGTAGTTTCTAATGTTTCTGCATAATGTCATATCCTAAACATTAGAATTTACATGTATTTGATCAAATACAAATCATTAGATTTGATCAAACACAAATCATTAGATTTAAAGCTTTGCATGAAGGAGAATACAATCCAGTGAGGTTTGTGCCAACAACCTTGTGCATTTAATTGCTCTATTAGTTTTTCAGGTGCCCAAGAAAACTGAACGTGAAAGTTTGATTGGTTTTCTGCCGCTCATAAGTCATTATAGGAAGGTTAATTTCAGCATGGGAATTAACATAATTGACGTTAATGCCATATTTTTTTGTCATGAGCCAATTTCTTACTGATCCCCTTTTGTTACTGACAAAAAGAACTTTATATGCCTGGATGAAGAGTGTAGAGCTTTACATCCGTCCTCCAAGCACACAGTAAGGTGTAGTGGTTCTGAAAAGAACCAGTGGTGTAACAACTCAAGGCTTTAGACTCCTGCTAAAGCTGATCAAATTATCAAGTTGATACACCACTGGCTCTTTAAAGACCCACCACAACGCAAAGAGATTGGATGTACACGGTGTTACTGCAAATCTCACACTATACAAATCAATGTTGAAATTAAAGTGGGGCTCTAACCGGGGTTATCGGCTGGAAGCGATGAGGTTCAACACCGCGAACAACCACCACTGGACCAGCCGCACCTCGGGGCACTTCAAGTTCACCCACATCATGTTTTTCAGCCCCACCAATTTCTCACAAAGCGCTGGACGACCGACTCAGAAGAGTTGCCCAGTTTACTGTGATATTTCATAGTTTGTACAATGAGAATGTTCTGTACGCAGACGTGTTGGTTGTACATGTACAATACAGTACTCGTCCAATGGATCGTGCACTGAACCAAATACAAGCCAACTCACCCACAAAATAAGGCTTAACACAAACCCCAACAATTGTAACAAACAATGTAAATCGCTCCCTGGTTATGTGTGTGTTGACTCGTAAGTTCAAAAGTCAAATTTACTGGGGTTTTGTTTTTAAGTCCTGAGTTTTGTGGGCCTATTGGGGTTACCTCCATACACAAGCAATGAACCAAAATCAACTGGGGATACAGTGATGTCATGAGTCGTTTGTCATGTGGTTTACGTGACCTTGCATTTTTCTAATTTTGTGCTGCGAGTCTTTGGGAGAAAAATGTCTTTTTCACTATTTCATAGTGAGACTAGGTATTCGTATTATACATTTTTTAGTTCCTTAGGACTTCAGATTTAAGATATATGGTGAAAGTCTATGCTTAAAAAACGTTAGAGCCCCACTTTAATATTGACTTCAAAGTATCAAATTTCATGATTACATTTACATTCATAATGTAATGTATTTACAAAGCATGATCAATCTGAATATTGTTTAACATAAATGCAAATTGTGTCCACTTTTATATTTTCAATTCAGATACGATTTTACATGAATGCATATTGTATTAATTTTCCACTTGTTTATGTTCAAAGCTTACATGAATGTAATCAGACTTTTTAAGATAACAGCTTCTCAGGGTGCTAAATTAGTTTCATGTTGCCCCAAAGGTTATCTCAGGTTGAACCTCCTTGTGGTCTAGCATAATGTTTATTGCTGTATTTACTCATGGTGATAGATTTGAACTGAGTTGTTTGCAGCCATAACCAGATCACCAGCCGGTGTGAGTGTCATACAACGTGGATTATCACATTCCTTGATGATACATCCAATGTACTCACCATTAGGACTGTAATGATGGATATCATGTGAATATGGAAACAGTCCTTTCGATACAGCAACATAGATGTTTCCATCCTTGTCACAACACACACTACAAGGCCATCCAGACTGACTGGTATCTACTGAGAATACCATGTCACCATTGTAGTCTACTGATACTAACTTCCTGTTATTAATGTTGGTGTAGATGAGTCTCTGCTTGTAGGTAGTCATGTATTCTACAATCCCTGGAGCAGGCAGTGTTCTGATGAGGGATCCATCTGGTTTGTGTAGACAGATCTCTGCCTTGTTCTCATAACCCACTGCTATCATATTGTTGTCATCCACTGCAATACATGATGGTCGACCGCCTGGTTTGAACTGATGGAGGAGCTGATAATTCCTGTTGAAGATCTTGACTGCTTCATCATCTAGAACAATGAGCTCATCATTCTTGTTCACAGTCACTCTGCTTGATCTAGTAAGACCTTTGATTGGAAGTGGTTGTGGGATGACAGTGGATTGAGGATTACTCTCTGCTGATATTTTAATCAAGCTTGCACTATGCCAATGTGACACAACAATATCACTATTGGAGTATAAAGCAGAATCAAATGGAGTAAACGTTAGCGGTATTTGATATCTGTTTATCCACGTCTTCACTTTTGGTCTTAATTTCTGTTCCTTTTTTAAATTGAAATTGAAATGTTGGTATTGAAATGATGGCTTTCCACCTTCAGCAGAAGTTGCTGATTGTAATTGTTTTTGTTCATCCTGTGGCACCAGTCTCCCTAGTGATTGCTGGTCTTCTTTAAAGTCCATATAAGTCAACCCATCAGGCAAATTTTGGGGCTTGATTTCTTTGTATTCTTTGAGGTCTTGTAAGAGTTGTTCTATGTGATATACAATCTTGCTCCCTTTATCTATGAGTTGATTAACATCATCCTGCTCGTGCTGTGCTTTGTTAATCTCTTTGCTGTTTGTAGCTCGTGCAGTTTCCATTGTGTTGACTCTGTCTTTATAAATCTGTTCTGCATCTTGCTTCAGTTTTTCCTCCTCCCCTCTGATCCTGGCAACCTCCTGATCAGCTTTCTTGGAGATTTTCTCTTTGGTGGCAGCAAACATAGAGTCTAATGTCTTACAAGAAATATCTATTTCTTGATTAGCATTGCTGAAGGTTTTGATGCTCCGACTTACTTCTGCTAGAAGTTCTGTTGCATGTTGTTTAGTTTTGTCTGAAGCTTCATGAAGTCCTATGGCAGGGTGCATGCTGTGGTCTTTTGCAATGCAGGTTATGCAAATCAACTTCATGCATTTATTACAATACAAGGCAAGATCTTTGTCAGTATGCTTGCTACACTTAAAAACAAATTCCTGATGACTGAGTACTTGTTTTCCTCGCTGTTGTTTCAGTTGGGTTTCCTGTGTTTCAATAGCATCTATCAATGAAAGGGCTGTAAAGTTTGCTTTCAGACCATGAATGCCATTTTCCTTTAAGAAAGTTTCTTGTCGACATACTGGACATGAAAGTTTTGTTGTACTTGGACTTTTCTGTCTGAGTTGTTGAAGGCATTGAAGACAAAATGAATGAGAACATTCTAGTAGTTTGGGTTGCTTGAAGCGTTCACTGCAAATTGGGCATTCAAGGTTACCCTGACTAATCTCTGCTAGGACTGACTGAACTCCAATATTTGATGCCATTGTAACTTGAGGTACGTGTACTTGCTGACTGAAAAATAGAAAATGACTTAATTAGATTAAATCCTCAACATGAAGCAGTACTCAATGACTTGTCCTAACTGTTCACACAAATACAATCTGTTCTCTTTTCTTGTACCTTGTACATCTTGATGAATAAAAAAGTATTTAATTACTTGCATTACTCACAAAAAGATAGTCAGTTTTAAATTAAAAACACACAACAATTATGTGTACTTGAAGTAAACTATCACCGTGTATTGGACATTCTTCCATCACCAAGTATATTATGGATTAGAATTTGGGGTGAACAAGAAAAACTGACTTGAGTGGGACTTGAACCTGCCACCACCGGATATAAACCAACTTAGCTATCCAGCCCTGAGCTTTAGTTTTACGGTTGTATTGTAGACTTGGGTGTGATCCTAGGTTGTCTGACAGTTTCGGGTTGAATGGCTTTTGACTGGCACTCTGAACAACGATATTGACTAATAGGGAGACCGTCAACATTAGGGCATGATAGCTCACTTGGTAGAGTATTGGTACATTAAGCTTGGGGTCACAGCGGGTACGTTCACACGAGTAGCTAACTTCGCTGCTAACTTCGCTGCTAGCTAACAGCGAAAAATTTGTGACCGTGTGAACGCAAAAATAGTTAACTTCGCTGCGAACTTCGCTGCTAACTTCGCTGCTAACTTCGCTGCTAACTCCAAAAGTTAGCAGCGAAAATTTCCGCTGCTAACTTCAGTTTTACGACTTAGCAGTGAAACTTGATACTTTAACAGCGCTATTTTGCCGTGTGAACGCAACTGACCTTAGCCACTTCAGACCACTTCCTGATACCGCGTGCAAAATACATGCGACATGTTGTTTTCGCCGCAAGATATACTTCCAAAAACGAAGCCGAGCCCAATGAGTCGTCTACCCATTTCCCTTTTCCACCGCTGACGAAACTCTCTTGTCTTTTCACCCAACTTCACCTCATCTGCACTCTCTAAAGCAGCCCTAGTACGTACTCTCAACGCAGCCAAAATAACTGCGAAAACTTGTAAAGAACCATGAAATTGCATGTTCGGAGCCATGTTTGTGATTGTCAGAAATAAAACAAAGGCCAACTTCGCACAAAAAACCCAGCTGAGCCTGACTGGTACCCAGCATGTGTTTTGGGGCACGAGTACCAGGCAATACCGGTCCGCTTCCACGAAATGGGAATCGTACGAACTTGGCCAAAAGATCGCTAGCTCGCTGCTTTGACAGAGACACATTTTGCCAGGGGCGCGCGCGCGCGAAAACAACCGGAAAATGACGTAATGGTTTTGTGACCTTTGCAGACAGCTTTCGGCAGTTAGCACTCCGTGTGAACGCAAGGCATTTTTTAGTTCAGTCCGTTTTTACGAAGATCCCCCGCTGCGAATATTTAGCAGAGAAGTTAGCAGTGAAGTTAACTACTCGTGTGAACATGCCCAGCTTCAAATCCCGCTCAAATCAATATTTATTGGTTTACCCCAGAATTGATTTAAAATTGACCAAGTCAGTTTACCTTGTGGTTTATTGCTTGATAAAGAGATTTAATTCCCAGTTAATATTAAAAATATGTAAATCAAATACAAAATCAAATACATTCGGTGTAAATCAAATACATTCGGTGTAGATTTTATTTTCAGTAAAATCATCATAAGTCTGACTACCCAAACAAACTCATTAATTTAACTGGTGTAATAGGGTCATGGGTTCATATCCAACCTAATAGCTTGTGGATTTTTTTCCACACATACAATACTTGTCACACATTGATGTAAGAGTATAAATCTGAAATCATATTGCTTGATAGTTGCGACAATCTGTACAGTCGGATGACATTTCAAGGTTTTCTCATTATTAAAGGTAACACCTCCAGAATAAGGTTATTAATGCTTCTCATATGTTTGACTAAAGAATGAACAGATTCTTATCGAATTCTTAAATGTTTAAACATTTCATTTAACTATGATTCCAATAAGAGAAAGCAAACAACTAAAAGCAAAATGCCAAATGCTGAAATATTTCTCACTCATCAATCAATCAATGACTCTGTCTACTGTGTATTCAATCATTTTGATGATTAACTCAATGTAGATAAACAAGTTTTGGCCTTTACATATTTATTTGTTTCCTTTTACTCTATTTGTTGTTTTTTAAATGCAATGTCAATCGTCCAAATGGTGCTACATGGTGGTAAGTTGATTCCACAAGAAGTTTGTATCTTGCGTAAACAGTCACTCCATGCAACAAAGTTGTATCTCAGTATCCATTGACTTTGTGTCTACAGCTGGGTTATTCTATTCAAATAATAGTAGGGGTCAAGTGTGCCCAACTGTTGTATGTGTGAGCATGTGTTGCCCAACACTGGTAGGGGTATGTTTTCCCCAAGTTTTGTATGTGTTGGCGTGTATTGCCCAACAATGGTAAGGGTCCGGTGTGGCCCAACTGCTGTGTGTGTTGGCATGTGTTGCCGAACAATGGTAGGGGTCTGGTTTGGCCGAAGTGATGTATGTTTGGGCATTTGTTGCCCATTTATGGAGGGGTCAGGTGTGCCCCAAATGCTTATGCTTGTGTGACAGGTTTGAGTTTTCATAACTGGCTGCTTTCAAGGTTGGATATAGGTGGTACCATAGAGTTTTCTATGGTTGTACAGGCTGTAGTTTATTATACAGGGGAGAGATTAATTCTCGTATAATTTCCAACATGATTGTTACTTTAATGAATAACTGGTGAAGGCAATTATCACAAAAAGTAATTTGTAAAACTATTAAGACACTATTCCTTGCGCTGTCTTGGAGTTCCAGTGCAGGGCAGTGTGTCAATGATGGTCACTTGTTGGCATTGGTCTGTTTTTGCACTACACACCTGCATCTGGGTACCATGCTTTTTGCTTGGCAGCTACCGGGTGCGGGTATTATCAAAAAGAAAGGACGCCCCCTATCCAATCTTTGTGTGTCAATGCTCGGTAACATCAAATGTCATCAAATCCAGACTGTTCACACAGAAAACATAACAATTGCTTTTCCGTGCAAGCCCATTTCACTGAATGGGAAAGTCGCGCAGATGTTTTTCATGACTTGGATACCGGACTCAGCCTAACCTTTAATTAGTATCTAGGTGATTTAGTGTGTTTTTTTCTGAAAATAGCTGGAAACTATTCACTAAAACTAAAGCTAATCGTGAAAATGGTCAGGGCTGCCAACTTTGTTCCTGCCTGTTATGTTAGCAATTCACAATAATTTACCACTATAATTTACTTTCTTGTGTGTGTGTTGGGGGGCGGGGGCGGGGGGTGGGGGGCAAAGCACAGTTCTGTCTCCACTTGAATCTCCCACCCACCTCTGGACGCTAAACTTAGTCCAGACACATGTCTTCCTATTGCCAACAAAACAAGTCAATCACATAGAGTCAGATGCACAACCAAATCAAAAAGAGATTTCGCCTTTATTGTAGACCCCCCCGGTGTTCCAGATTACAGCAGCAAACTGAAAAACAGGACCTGATGTGGCAAGAAATTTGCGCACAGCTCTTTTTTCTGGGCAGTTATTTTTAGGGTAGTCTGAAAGGATACAAACACCAAAAAGGGAACACAGTCACAATTTTTTAAACCAGTGGCTGCCCGTTTTTGAAAATGGGGACGGGGCCATTTGTTGGAAACCAGCACATGATCCCACTTCTAGGCCTGATTTCCAGACACCCGAGCACACTGACATTAAAACATAACATTGCTTTATCTGGTCCGTTTTTGCCGCTCCTATTTTATCATGGAGAATTTATGTGGGGCACTCTTCAGAAGAGTGACTGACTACAAGACACACTCAATCCTCATTTGTCATTTACCAAACATAATCACACATAAGTCTGCCATCGTGTATCATACCATGATCATAGTATGGTATGAGGTATAGTACATAGTGTAGCTTTGAAGCGTTGTATTCACAGTCCATCAGTGAGATAGGTAAGTGTAATGGGTGCCAAATAATTCAGCATGTTGTAACTGCAGGTTCTTATTTCAATTAAACAAATCTAAAAACAGAAAGATTGCAATAAACATGCAACTATCCAGTACATTTACCACTTGCCAAACAAGGCCCCTGAACACGAATTGAAAGAAATATAAAAAAAATATGCAAAGGAATACTGTACGTATCATACAAACGAGTACTTTTTACCTTGGGGTAAACAAAAACCTGTAACTGTCTCAGTCATAAACAGCCAGTTGTGGCTCTACATTGTAGTTTTTGAATTAAACTCTACTTCTTGTACAACTCATCACGACATCAGGAAATAATTTCCATAGAATTTCACCCTGGCTGCCTTGGACGAAATTATTAACTGCAAATATAACTTACTGTTATTGATTAAGAAGATGGTAAGAAACACAGCATCCAATCTTGTAGTTGAAGAGTTAATTCTAGCATTGATCTGTTAGATGTTGGCACAATACACTAAATGGTGTCCCTTCTGTATATTGTATTACCATTGAGTTACATAGCTCTATGGTTAAACTACAGCACAATATGCCCTACATGTATTGTAGCGTCGACCGTGAGCTTCGCTAAACACACTTTAAAAAGACACCAGGTACTCAATTTATCTTTAACTAAGGCTTCCGAACGGGAGCTCTTTATTTGACCTTGCGACTTAACAACAACCAAAGTCCAGAAGAACGAACAGAACCCGCTTCACCAGCGAGCGGGTTTCTCCGATTGGCCCGCAGGGGCCACCAGTCAGTTCTCCGACGGGGAGTCGTGCTGGCGCCCCCTACTGGCCAATCGGTCCGCGCTACACTGCCCCCTCCTAGGACCCTGCTTATCCCAGAAGCAGGCAGCGAGCGCCATCACTCGCCAGCGAAGCAGCCCCTTTACAAAAGCAAGAAATGAACAAACAAGGTGGGAAACTATGGGGGAGTCGGACGTGGCGGCGGGCCCCGCTGCGTCTCTGTCTGCCGGAAGAGCTGCTCCCAAAAATGTGCGGGGACTCCATCCGGAAAGCGGGTCGGTGGGGGTGCTCCGGGCGGCAGTAGTCCTCCGTTTGGGTGTAGCCGTCCGTCCGGGTGGGCGGTGTGGCGAAGCGGCTGGCCTTGCCTCCCCGCTTAGCCGGAGGCCTACGTCGGCCACGCCCTCGGTTCCACCGGAGGGGACCCTCCTCGGGACCACCCTCCGCTGCCGAGGGAGATGGCGCCAGCGGCCGCTCCGAGTGGAGGCGGCCCGCCTCGTCCAGTCTGACCTCTGCGAAGAGGGGGTCACTCAGCTCCGGTGGAGGGGGTGTCGCCGGTCGTTGTGTTTGGTTGCTCTCGGCCCTGTGCCGATGGTGACTGACCGGCGATGGTTGCCTGGTGAGATGTGGTGGGGGTGGAGACGGGGATCGATCCGACTGGTCGAAATCCCCGCCTGCCGACGGTCCAGATGGAGTCGGATTGGACGGAAGGGTGGGAAAGCGCTCCGAGTGGTCGCAGCCCCCCCTCCCTTCCGTCCGCCCCTCATCCAACTCTGTGTCGACGGCATGGACTTCCAACTCGTCCTCTGCAATGGCGACTCGGCCCACCAATCCGGGGCGAAGGGCGCAGTGTTTCACATGCAGTTGGATCATCTGCGGCCTGAAAAACGCTTGTTCGCACCCATAGGGGCACCGGAACTGTTTTGTTTGGTACAGTACTGGGCAGCTCCACTGCAGGTGTCGCCTCAGGTTCGCCGTCCGGCTGAACTCCCGGCTGCAATGCTTGCAGCGGGGGAGCGGCATCCTGCAATTGGGAAGAGAAAGGTTGTCGTTAGTAATGGTAGAGCAGAACCAGCTGGGTCGGTGGATTTCTCGTCCCCGTCTCGTCAATACCACTGGGGTCTGTTCCGAGGGGACATGAATCTTTTCCCGTTCCCCCCGGCCTTTTGGTGTAGGAGGCGGGGTTGCGACTTGGGTTTGCTCCGAGTGGGTACAAACCCCCTGTCGCCCACTGGGGTTCTCGTGTACTTCTTGGTTGTGCAAGATGGGCGGAGGTGTCGCAACCGGGGTTTGCTCCGAGTGGACGCAAACCTCTGGTTGCTCTACCCGGTCGTCTGAGTGTATGAACGGTGGGGGTTCGACTGGGGTTTGCTCCGAGTGGACGCAAACCCCCCGTCGCTCACTGGTCACGGTCCCAACGTCTATTCCGGCTGGTTGAACTCTTGCCACTGAGGGGCGGTGCTGACGGCCTCCCAGGGCGACGGTCTTCCCATTAATGAGCACGGCGTTGTCTCCCCAACGCCACTGACAGCGATAAGTTGACAGGAAATCGATCCCAAGGATGACGTCAGGCTCTATGTTGGCCACCACGCATGAATGACGGATGATTTGGTCTCCAACCCTGAGTTCGAAATCCGCCTGACCCGGAGCTTGCAATGGGCTCCCATCTGCCTGCCTCAAAGTATGGGGTGAAGGTTGAAGGTCGGGCCTGTCAGGCACCGATAGCTTGCCGAAGACCCGGTCTGAGATAATACTCACGTTCGCTCCAGTATCCAGAAGGAAGTATACCGGAGTTGAGGCAACCTTCCCATATATATAGTTTTCTCCGGGAAGTGACTTCGTGGCCGACTGGCCTCGGCCGGATGTTCCTGTGACAGGTGGTTGGGCTGGCTGTCGCGCCCCAAATTGTCCTCGTTGCTGATTGTTGTTAGGTCCCCGCCTCCTGTGGGGGCAGTCCCTCCGGAAGTGGCCCAACTCGTGGCACCCAAAACACTCCATCGTAATCCGGTCGGTCTGTCGGGGGGCAACGTCAAAGCGTTCCCGATTTGACACCAGTGGCGGCGGTAGAGTTTGTGCTACGGTCCGTACATCCCGGAATCCTTGCTTCCCTTTCTTGTTTTGGGAGTCGAGGAAAGCCTCCATCTCGGTTGCGAGAGTGATGGCCTCGGTTAGGGAAGTTGCCTTCCTTGAAAATATGTGGCGTTGAAGTTGTTCGTCGCCCAGGGAGTTGCGGAACGCCTCCACCGCCAAGTCTTCACGCGCCTGGGCGGGTAGTTTCGGGTAGCTCTTGAGCACTAATCGGCGAACGGACTGTCCGAGATCGCTCAGTGACTCCCCCCGGCCTCTGGTGCGCATCGATAGTTGGGCCCGATGTAACGGGATCTGGGCCGCTACCCCGAATCTTTCCTCGAAATACTCCAAAATGGAAGAGTAACTTTTCCGTGCTTCGGGCACCATGTCAGCCAGGGCCTCCTGTGCCAATCCTCGTAGGTGTGAAGCAAGGAACATTGCTTTCTCTGCCTCGCTCCACTGATTGATTGTGGCGACGCTCTCGAAGTGGATGAGGTAATCTGCCCACGAGGAGACTCCATCGAATTTATCCGGGAGCATCATCGGCTTACGGGTCCCTGTCGAAGCTGTCGGTCTCTCTGGTGTGGATGCGCGGTCACTCGTCTTGGTCGCTGGTGGCCGGGAGTTCCCCCCATCACTCTGTGGTACCCCCACGTTGGCTACGCTGACGGGCTGTTTCAGATCTGTCGCCCCCAGGTTCATGGAGTCCTGTCCCGCCACATCGGAGTGAACATTCCTAAGCGTACCCGTGGGCGTTGCAGAGCCGGGTCGTTCAGGGCGGAACTGCTCTGGCGTATCACCCTTTGCAGGGGATTCCGGTCCTGGTTGGGACCAAACATCTAGCGTACGTGCAGGCGCAGCGAGGAGCTGCTCCAAAGTGGAAAAAGCGCCCGGTGCGTGAGATTGTGTCGGGCGGGACGGCTCCGCGTGGATCCGTGCGCCCGACGGAGATGCGTATGCAGCGGGAGACCGCTCTGAAGTGAAATAAACTGGTGGCGCGTGAGTGCGTGCCGGACGGGACGGCTCCGAGTGGGTCCGTCCGTCCGACGTATATGCGTGCGCCGCGTGTGGCTCCTCAGAAGTGAAAAAAATCAGTGGCGTGTAAATGCGTGTCGGACGGGACGGTTCCGAGTGGGCCCGTGCATCCAACGTAAATGTGTGGGTAGTGTAGGGCTGCTCTGAAATGAATTGTCTCCCTGGTGCGTGAATGCTTGTCGGGCGGTACGGCTCAGAGTGGGCCTGCACGTCCGGTGTAGCTGTGTGTGTAACGTAATGTTCTTCTGGCTCGCAAAACTGCGGAATATAAGACTCTGAGCCGAGCCTTGCGTCTCGGGTGCGCTCCGGCACACGGTCGTTCAGTTCCGAGCGGTACTGTACGTCCGGTGACAGCGCCCTCACGGGACAACATGACCCTGAACGAGGCCCTACCTCCAGGGAATTGCTTTGCGGGTAACACGACGGTTCCGACTGGTACCGACGTGGCCCTGTCATGTTCATGGAAAACAGTGTGGGTGTGGAAGTTTTGTCTGAAACCCCCAGCCCATCTGACCTAACCCTTCCCTCGTAAGAGTAAGACGCATCCGAATGGGAGCGATATAGACCTACTGATTCATTAAATTCAGTAAATAACCCATCATCGTGGGCTTCGCCGTTCTGGCCTGGCTTCCCGGTTAATTCCCCCTCTCTGACCAAGCTGGGCCGAGCCCAAGGATTCCCCAGGACTTCGGGTGAAAGTATTTCCGCCCTGTCCTGTTCCCAAAGGTCTCCCCCAGGGCTTCCCTCAAAGAAAGACAGCAATTCGTCTACTGTGACGAAAGATTGGCAGCCCGGGGAGCCAGTCTGGCCTCCCCCCCAACGCCCGCTGTCTTCTCCCAATGGCGAGCCGGATGCCATACTTCCTCGCCTCGTGAGTCGAACTCCCAAAAATAAACAAGAAATTTTACCTTTTTCCTCTTGTCCAAAGTGTGCCGCCGCTGCCACCAATGTAGCGTCGACCGTGAGCTTCGCTAAACACACTTTAAAAAGACACCAGGTACTCAATTTATCTTTAACTAAGGCTTCCGAACGGGAGCTCTTTATTTGACCTTGCGACTTAACAACAACCAAAGTCCAGAAGAACGAACAGAACCCGCTTCACCAGCGAGCGGGTTTCTCCGATTGGCCCGCAGGGGCCACCAGTCAGTTCTCCGACGGGGAGTCGTGCTGGCGCCCCCTACTGGCCAATCGGTCCGCGCTACAGTATGTATTACTGTTATGTGGGAATTCCCCTTTCTATATTTAGCCTTTGTGTTGTACTCTGTGTGAGGTATTATCATATGATTACTGTACAGATCTACTGAAACTGCATTGAGTGCAATACACACTGAAATGCCATTGCGTTCTTAGGTTTATGGCGTCTGACCCCTACATGTACATTTAGACCCAGTAACTGGAGCGCTGTACTCCTTTTTGTGATTTTGACATTACTGTCATACTAGCGTATGCAGTAACTGGAACGGTCAGGAGAATTTAAAACGTCTCTATTAAAAATAATGCCTTAGACTCAACAGAATTGCTAAAAAATCTTCTATGAGTGTTTAAGATGAAAAAAATGCATTTTCTGTCCTCCAAAAATGATGATTTTTAGGGCCTGTGACAACCCTGAGCAAGAGTTTTTTCTACAAAATATACAAATATCTCCCGCAGAGCGTTTGAAAATAATTTACAGCTTTTTGGTGCAAAGATTGAATTGAAGTGTTCCTCCCTTTTAAGTGTGGTACAAAGTTAGCCACAAAATTTCAACAATTTTTTTAGCAATGCATAATGGTAAAGTTGTCATCATTCATGTCAATATGCTTACTTAACTATCTATTATTTATAAAAGATTTTAGGTATTTTGCACTTTTCCTCAAAACTCGTATTTCTGACAAGCAGGGTTGGAAATAGACCAATTTTAGTGGAGGTCTCTGAATCCAAATTTTCTAAAGTCAACCAAGGGCGAGTGAAGTGAAGCAGTTCATCGAGTGGGGGCGGGGGCACAAGGGTCTCTGTTGGCCCAGATGTAATAAAACTCTTGGGATTCAGGGGGCAATTTCACCTGACGCTTTGGGATTTCAGGGATTTCATGGAGATTCAGATTTTGCTTTGTACGCTGACCACATCGGCCAAAATTGTTCATCAATATGCACTAAGTTGAATGTCTTTTTGACTGTGTTCTGTCTCTGTGATAATTGATACTTTGAATCAGCTCCAGAGACTTCACTGTGTCTGCAGTCAATACCATCATCTGCCATCAACCATGTTGTTTATCAATTCAGTAAGGCTGTGTGATCAAAGACAAAACTACCACAGTTGACAAGGTGTTGATTTATTCTCGGGGGGAATCTAATCCAGGTGGCATAGTGTATTTAGCTTAAGAGTGTTGGGCAAAAATTGTAAGTTTCCATCATGCCTGCCTGGCATCGCCTACCGTGGCTAGAACTCTGATGAAAAGCAGGCCATTTATCAGTGTGACATGTAAAATTACTGAAAATGAAACATACTCTACATAATTGCTTTAATCAATGTTTTTCCAGAAGACTTTTGGACTCATTACCCTGTCATTTTAGTGCCTGTAAATGTTTAAGTACTTCTTGTTATTTTATCAACAGTCTAACAATCTTGGAATCCCTTATTTGAACCCTTCTCTTTTACTCTGATCCTCTTTTATCTCAGGTGTCCCTCATCATGTCCACCAGCCCCTTGGATTCCAAAGCCCATAACCATGGTAACCCAAGACCCACAAGATCCTAGTCAGTCTCAGACTCCCAGGGCAGATGCTGAGGACTCTACCAGTGAAGCTCTGAAGACACTGCAGGGAGAGTTGCAGATGTACAATAGAAACAGGAAGTTCACAATGAGAGGTAAGGAATAGTCTGGATTTGCTGTGAATATTTATTGCATGTTAACATCTCTTGTGACAGATTTACAAATCTAACATTGAAATAATTGAAATATTTTTCTTTTACAAATATTTCTGTTAAAATTGCTCTTATCTTTGACATGTTTTAGAGTTAAGAGGAGGAGATCTAGATGCTTTGATGAGTGGCCATTCTCAGCGACAATGAACTTAACAGCTTATTATCAGGTACCTGACTGAAGGGCATAATAACCACTGTTGGACAAAGTACATGTACATTGTTAAGATTCACTTCTCAAATATAAACAAACAGGTTATCATGGTGTTGTTGTAACCAGGGTCTCGAGATAAATCTGTGGCAAATGCAAAGTGAAGTTTGAGTTGAATTCTACTCGTATTGATAAAACAACGCCTTTAATTAGAAAACAGTCCCTGTTGGAACTGGAGTGAATAGACAAAATTGCTTGTGGGAGTCCTGGGGGCGGAGCCCCCAGACGCTCTACGTTTTTATATGTTTTCAGGGCTAGGGAGGACAGTCAAGTTGGGAGATTTCAACATTCACTGGAACAGTAATACTAACAAGTCAAGACTACTGAGTGATCTACTTTTGCAATACGATCTGCAACAATTGGTAGATTTTGATAGACACAAGTCCCGTCATATTATCGATTTTGTCATTACCCGCCGATCAGACACTCTTGTCCAATCAGTATCAGCGTTAGAGTATATCTTTCTGACCACTGTGCGGTCAATTGCTCTCTGAACCTTCGAAAACCAAAATATCTCCACTACCGCAAAATCAAATCCATTGATTTGGTTAAGTTTGCAAATGACGTCATTACATCTCCCCTCATTATAGCTCCTGCGTCTACAATAGACACTCTCACTCATCAGTACAACAGCGTGCTCAGTCAACTGATCAATGCCCATGCACCTTTGAAGATGTGCCACATTGTTGATCGGCCCGCTGTCCCATGGTACAATGAGCGTATCACACTTGAAAAGCGCCGACGCCGCCAACTAGAAAGGAAATGGCGGAAATCCAGGCTTCAAATTGATCAGGACAATTTCAAAACACAGCGGGATCTATGTAAGTACGTCTTTGCTGAAGCCAAGTCTACTTATTACCACGAGAAAATACAGGGTTGTGAGGGAAACCAAAAAGATCTCTTTGAAATGACAAATCACCTCATGCACAGGAAAACAATCCATAAGCTTCCAACTGACGAGGTTCCAAGGGAACTGGCGAGTAGATTTTCGGCCTTTTTCACCAGCAAGATTGTACAGATCAGAGATTACCTGCTATCCAATCAAACGGCCCCTAGTCCCACACCTGTCACAGATATCAGTAGCCCTAATCCAATCCCAACCCCGAGTCCCACCTTCGTCACCCTTAAACCTGCTTCAGAGGATGAGATTGCAAAGATAATAAAAGCTTCTCCACCTAAATCATGCCATTTGGACCTCCTACCGACAGCGCTGGTTAAGGATTTGAAGGACTTATTGGTGGTGCCCATAACTCGGTTGATCAACATGTCTCTTGATAGTTGCCAATTCCCAGACAGCTTCAAAACTGCTTTGATTACCCCAGCAATCAAGAAAGAATCATTGGACTCTAATGACTTAAAGAACTATCATCCTATATCAAATCTGTCTTTTGTGTCGAAGGTCACTGAGAAGGTCGTTGCTGCAAGACTAAATGCACACTTGTCAGAAAACCGACTGCGTGAAAGTCACCAATCTTCGCACCGAAGATTTCATTCTGTTGAAACAGCCCTTCTTAAAGTCCACAGCAACATCATGGGGGCAGTTGACAGCAAAAAAGGCTGTACTGATAGTGTTGCTCGACCTCTCAGTGGCGTTCAACACCATTGACCATGGCGTGCTCATCCATAGATTGCATTTTGATTTTGGTATTGGGGGCACAGCTCTAAACTGGATCAAATCTTACCTTCATAACCATTCTCAAATAGTACAAATTCAAGGGGAATTGTCACCAGTGGCTGAAGTATCCTATGGTGTCCCGCAGGGCTCAGTCCTTGGTCCTGTTCTTTTCACCCTGTATACATCGCCTCTTGGTCACATTGCACAGCAGCATAATTTACAATGTCATTTCTATGCCGACGACACACAATTATACACAACTTTCAGTCCCAACATTGTAGGTAATCACGATAACATCCTCTTATCACTCATCAACTGCTTGCATGACTTCCAAAGATGGATGCTGGATAACTTTCTCAAATTCAATCCTTCCAAAACAAAGTTCATTATAATCTCCTCTCCTCAACTCCGTTAAAAAGTTCCCATCCAACACATCCAGATTGGCGATGCCCAGGTCATACCCAGCACAGATGTGCATAATCTTGGAGTGATTTTTGGCCAGTGCATGAACCTAGAGAAGCATGTCTCTCGTGTCTGCCAGACTTCCTATATGCACCTTAGACACCTTGCAAAAATCAGAGGACTGCTGACTAACCAAATTTAGATGCTGGTAAAAATTCAAAATGCAGGACATTTCCTAGATTTTCAGACTTCATTAACGTTCACTTCAACTGTAAAGTAGAGGATGAGAATAACTGCATCTGTTTTAAAACCAATGATGTATTACCTCTTTAACCAATAATTATAACCTGTCACATCCCTTATAAATTCAAAATAACACAAAACCCTTGTTTTGGTTGTATCTGCAGCCTTGTTAGTCTTAAGAAATCTACTCATCAACAAGTAGATGGCCAAGTTCCAAATAACATCATCGAATGTTGCCTTCAGTGCAAGCGGGTAAATGTATTAACAAGCACTTGTTTTAATCCAGAGATCATTGTAGAAAGCAATGGATTTTAATTTATAATCTTGGTTGTTGTGTGACCTTTTTACGGTTTTGTCAGTAATGTTCTAATCATATGGCGATATTTAGCTACTCTTTTAAAAGCTCTTTACAAATTGTTGGCTTTGCAAAGATCAGTACATATGTTGTTCTTTCTGCCTGTCTAGCGCCCTCTATTGTGCTTCTCTGCTGTTCAGGATTTTTGTTTTTGTCTATTACAGAGAGTGCGAAGGCAGCTTGTTAACCAGCAGATAGTCAGCAGACAGCAACTTCACATTTCTTGATGATGGAGTTCACAGTGTTTGTTAAACACAGGGTTGCACGGTGATTCCTGCCAGAGACTTTATAAGGTGAGAGTTCCTTTTGTGTTGGTCATTACAAAGGTAAGATTTATGGACTCTGCCTACATGGAGAGAAGGTGATCCAGTGGGTGGTGTACAGGGCACCATCAACATTTAAACAAAGGCTGATAACTGTTCTAGCAGCTTATTGGGAGCCACTTTTGCAACAATTATTTTATTCTCAGCATTAATTTTGATGATTTAACATAATGTAAGTTGCCGCGGCACAGCCAAGATATTTTCACTGGGGAACACAGGGAAGTGGGGCCCAGGTACGGTTTTTGTTACAGAACTACACATATCTACACTTCTTTTGTTTAAGGAAGGCGCCTGGCAGAGGCTGGAAAAATGTGGGTGCACGTGCCCCCCAGTACCCAGCCCCGATCCCTCCGGCCACACCGCTAGTAAGATGCTGCCATGAGGAAGAGTTGTTCTCCCATTGCCCAGCCCCCAACCTTCAGGCCACACCGCTAGAAAGATAATGCCATGAGCAGAGTTGTTCCCCCCACTGCCCAGCCCCCAACCCTCCGGCCACACCCCTAGTAAGATGCTGCCATGAGCAAGAGATGTTCCCCCATTGCCCAGCCCCAAACCCTCAGGCCAAAGGACTAGTAAGATGCTACCATGAGCAAGAGTTGCCCCCTACTGCCCAGCCCCCAACCCTCCGGCCACACCGTTAGTAAGATGATGCCATAAGATAGAGTTGCCCCCCACCGCCCAGCCCCCAGCCCTCCGGCCACACCGCTAGTACGATGCTGCCATGAGCAAGAGTTGTTCCCCCACTACCCAACCTTCCGGCCACACCGCTTTTAAGATGCTGCCATGAGCAAGAGTTGTTCCCCCACTGCCCAGCCCCCAAGCCTCCGGCCACACCGCCAGTAAGATGCTGCCATGAGCAAGAGTTCTCCTCCACTGCCCAGCCCCCAACCCTCCAGCAACACTGCTAGTAAGATGCTCCCATGAGCAAGAGTTGCCCCCTACTGCCCAGCCCCCAACCCTCCGGCCACACCATTAGTAAGATGCTGCCATGAGATAGAGTTGCCCCCCACCGCCCAGCCCCAAGCCCTCCGGCCACACTGCTAGTAAGATGCTGCGATGAGCAAGAGTTGTTCCCTCACTGCCCAGCCCCCAACCCTCAGGCCACACCGCTAGTAAGATGCTGCCATGAGCAACAGTTGTTCCCCCACTACCCAACCTTCCGGCCACACCGCTCTTATGATGCTGCAATGAGCAAGAGTTGTTCCCCCACTGCCCAACCCCTAACCCTCTGGCCACACTGCTAGCAAGATGCTGCAATGAGCAAGAGTTGTTCCCCCACTGCCCAGCCCCCAACCCTCCGGCCACACCGCTAGTGAGATGCCATGAGCAAGAGTTGTTCCCCCACTGCCCAGCCCCCAACCCTCCAGCAACACTGCTAGTAAGATGCTCCCATGAGCAAGAGTTGTTCCCCCACTACCCAACCTTCCGGCCACACCGCTTTTAAGATGCTGCCATGGGAAAGAGTTACCCCCAACTGCCCAGCCCCCAGTTCTCCGGCCACACCGCAAGTAAGATGCTGCCATGAGCAAGAGTTGTTCCCCAACTCCCAGCCCAACCCTCTGGCCACCCTGCTAGTAAGATGCTGCCATGAGCAAGAGTTGTTCCCCACTGCCAAGCCCCCAACCCTTAGGCCACACCGCTAGTAAGATGCTGCCATGAGCAAGAGTTGTTCCCCCACTGCCCAGCCCCCAACCCTCCGGCCACACTGCTAGTAAGATGCTGCCATGAGCAAGAGTTGTTTCTATAAAAAGATAACAATATCTTCCCATACAGCTCTTGAGAATGATTTACAACTAGTTGGTGCAAACATTGTCTTTTGTATCAGGATATCTGAATTGAAATAAACTGGATCAGTAATAATAACTTATCCTAATGACAAGTATCTATTGCTCAGGCAAATAATTGAGGGTGATATCTCTTCATTCTGTCACTGAACAACTCAAGTAAATCCAATTCTTAACTTTGATCCTGAAAAATGAAGGGCATCAAATATTTTTTTAAATATATGTTAAAATAAATAATCACGTAAGTTTAATTTTGAAAGCTTACCACTTTCATAAAATGATCATAACAAGTGTTTATGTACTTCTTAAATTGACAGAAAGTGAAGAAGAACCTAACCTTTGCTGCGAGAGAAACAGCAGAGGTCAAGTCAAGTAAGACAAGCCTACCAAGAAGGTAAGTGTTATCAATACTGTGTTGTTTGTTGTAACCACTGTCTTATAATCAGGTTGACTTAGTGGTTTATTTTCCTGCCTGACCTCAGTGGTCCTGGGTGTGAAACTCACTTCAGAGTCCTTGTCTTTTCAGTACCAATAAATCTCTCCAAAGAGTTGTTAAACTTAGATCATCTTATATAAGGGAAGGACATCAAGGGGTTTCGGATCTCAGTCAAAACAACCTCTGGCCTTGTCAAGATTTTCTTTCATTTGTTTTATTATCTTCTGTTTTTACAACTCCTTTGAAATGAGGACAAGATTTTATGAGAAGGTTATCTTATACATCACCCTTCCCCTAGTAGAGAAAGTGGCTTTAGGAAAAAGTCACAATTTTGATCCAACTGCAGCCAAACCCAAACAAAGCAAACTTCCGAGCAATTTAAATATCTTTCAATGAAAAACGAGATTTACTTTCCTGATGTATAATAAACCTGCCAGAACGCAACTGTTCAAACCAAGACAATTAAGATGATTTTTTGGTCAAAGTAAACAACTTGTCTGAGAGATTAACAGCAAGAGGCTATGATCCATCAGAAATAAACAACACCACAAACCAAGTATCTTTCTTAGAAAGATCAAACCTGAATCATAAATGGCAGATAAACAAAAAACAAGAAATCAAGACTCCATTTGTTTGCACAACATCACATTATTTAAATTATATTAAATAATAATAAATAACATAAATAATACTAAATAATACTAAGAAGTAATAAGTAAAACCAAATAATACTAAATAGTGCTAAATATTATTGAATAATACCAAATAATACCAAAAAATACCAATTAATACCAAATGATACTAAATAATACTAAATGATACTAAATTATCTTAAAAGTAAATAATAAATATTATTAAATAATACTAAATTGTACTAATGAATATTAAATAATACTAAATAATACTAAATAATACCACATAATATTCAATAATAATGAATAGTAAATTATTTTTAATAATATTAAATAAAACTAAAAATACCAAATAATACTGAATAGTACTAAATAATACTGAATACTACCAAGTTAAACTAGATAATACTAAAAAAAACTAAATAATACTAAAAAAAATGCGAAATGATACCAAATGATACTAAATAATAAATAATAGTAAATTATATTAAATAATATTAAATAATACTAAATAACACCAAATATTACCAAATAATACCAAATAATACCAAATGATACCAAGTGATACCAAATAATACCAAAAAATACTAAATAAGAGTAAATTAAATTAAATAATAACAAATAATACTAAATAACACCAAGTATGATATTATACTAAATAATACCAAATAATACTAATTAACACTAAATTATATTAAATAATACTAAATACCAAATAATATCAAATAATACTAAATATTTTTAAATAATACTAAATAATATTAAATAATACTAAATAATATTAAATAATATTAAATGATACCAAGTTATACTAGACAATACTAAATAATCGTAATAAATGCTAAGTCATACTAAATAATACTAAGTAATACTAAATATTACCAACTAATACTAAATAATACTAAAAAATACCAATACTAAATTATATTAATTTATATTAAATAATGTTAATTAATATTAAATAATACTAAAAAAATACCAAATAATAGTAAATAATAGTAAATTAAAATAATTAGTATTAAATAATAAATATTACGAAATAATACGTATTTTTGAATACCAAATAATACAAAAAAATACTAAATAATACCAAATAAGTCATATTTAATAATACCACATAATACTAAATAATGCTAAATAATACTCAAGAATATTAAATCCTAAATATTATAAGTAATACTAAATAACACAAAATAATACCAAATAATACTAAATACTAAATAATAGTAAATTATATTGAATAATATTGAATAATACTAAATAATACCAAATAAAACAAAACGATACTAAATAATACCAAATGATACTAAATAATACCGAATAATACTAAATAATAGTAAATTATATTAAATAATATTAAATAACATAAATAATACTAAATACTAAATAAAATTAAGTAATATTAAATAATACTGAATAATACCAAATAACACCAAATAATACTAAATATCACTAAACAATATTAAATAATACTAAATAATTTTAAATAATACTAAATAATACCAAACTATACTAGATAATACTAAATAATCGTAACTAATGCTAAGTCATACTAAATAATAATAAGGAATACTAAATTATAATAAATATTACCAAATAATACCAAATAGTACTAAATAATAACAAGTAATATTAAATAAGACGAAATAATACAAAATAATACTAAACAACATTAAATAGTACTTAATAATACTAAATAATAATAAATAATATTAAATAGTAAATAATACTAAAGGTACCAAGGTATACTAGATAATACTAAATAAAACTAAATTATACTAAATATTGCCAAATGATACTAAATAATACCAAATAATACCAAATAATACTAAATAATAAATAATAGTAAATTTTTATTAAATAATATTAAATACTACTAAACAACACCAAATAATACCAAATGATACCAAAAAATACTAAATAAGAGTAAATTATATTAAATAAAAACAAATAATACTAAATAATACTAAGTAGTAATACTAAATAATAAATTATAATAATTAATATTAAATAATAAATAATACCAAATAAGTCATTAAATAATACCAAATAATACCAAATATTAATAAATAATGCTAAATTATACTCAAGAATATTAAATATTAAATATTATTAAGTAATACTAAATAATACAAAATAATACAAAATGATACTAAATAATAGCAAATGATACCAAATGATACT